>JAQJVL010000782.1:0-27500 GCA_035578905.1 Stictocephala bisonia
CGAACTACTACGGCACTTAACAAAGTTAATGATTTTATGTTGTATAAATCACATTCTAAATAAAAACATTATTCGTAATAAACAATTACTGCACAATAAATTACAAAAACCACGCTGGAGTTAGTATAAAATGTAATTAACAACGTCATAGATTTATTAAAATACTTAGAGTAATAAATAAACTTCAACTGTTATACAAGAAAACAATCTTTAGTATTCGGTGGGTCTTTTTTATCAATCATTGGAAAGGTCACAAATAATGGCCTCGGGTCTCTCAAGCATACCACCCAGAGTTAAACTTTGGAGTGGCAGTAAATTAAGTTGGAGTCCTACACCAAGTTGGTGGTAGATTTACATCTGTGTAACTTAGCTTCACACTCGACAGTTGGGCTCCCTAAAGTGATAAGTGTGCTCAGCTATCCAGGGGATATTTATTGCAAGAAATACACGTGTTTGTTTACTACTATAATGTTTAATTTAACATATTTATATATCCATTCAAATGTAAAGAAATGAAAAAAAAAAAAAAAAACAAGTCAAACTGATTACACTTTTTAATTGGTTATCAAATCTCCATAATTAAGCTTACATTCACTAAAATACCAGTGCTCCTTTTTAACATCTATTCGTTTTTAAAAGTATTTAATATATAAATGATAGTTAATTAAGTTTTTTAATCACATTTCTATAGGAAACGTGTTTTAAATTTTAAGAAAAACTATTAATTAAGTAAATTAATTTTCTGTAAATGTGAACATTTTTACCGCCATTGAAATTGTTATTTATTTAAAAATAATGACCCTTATTAATAAAAATAATATAAAACGTGTACTTACAACAAAAACTATAACGACCCTCACGTCTCTTCTCGATATTAATTTTGTTACTATGTCTTAGTATCCTGTTTAAGGGTCATTCCTTACACTTAGATATTTATGTATTATTCCATATATTCCTCAAGATTATTTTCCAAAGAATTTCCGACAGCTCAAGCTTTTAAAGAGTAAAAACAATTACTTAATTATTTTGTGTACAAAATTAGGGTTTAGAGTTTAATATATTAATATTATACCAATCGCTTTACAAAATATATCAGTAACATATTTTTAAGCTACGTATATTTCATGTTGATAAGGACTATATGCATTTACTAAGTTCAAATGGTCAATTTCAATATAATTGTGTATAAAATCAATAACTCTACAAAGACATCGATCTAAGACTGATTTAACTATTGGACCAGAGTTGCGTTTAACAATAAACTACCATTCTATGTGAATATGGATTTTTCGTGCACTGCCAAGCCTGTGCTGATAGGCACAAATTGTGTTTAGCCTTATCATCTACCAATTTAAATAAAATGTTTATATAGTTCTCTTTAAGGGAGCTCTTTTAGTTAGTAAGTGTATGTCAGTTGACAATTTCATCCGATTTGGTTGGTACTGCAACAGAAACAATGGCTATACTCATCACGTGATAGGCAGACCACATTCGAATGGCTTCAATCAATCCAACCAGCTTTTGTTAAGTGTGATTGTGATTGAGTCCTTTCAGTCGATTTCATCCGTTAAACCCATTGGACTGAGCCAAGTGTTGTTTGTATTATATTTATTTACTCTTACATACCACGTACATGTTCTTTGAAGCTTTTGTATATTCACAATGATATGTAATCATGATATACAAGTAGTCAGTTACGAAATGTTATATTTCTGTTGATAAGTATAAAAAAATATAATAAATATGCGTTTAATAAACTTTTCACATTAGGAAAAAATTTTATCTTTATAAGGTGTTGGGAATAGAAAAAAAGCAAAATGTAAAGTGATCTGTCACAAAGCTAGATCCAATCCACTAAGCGACTTAAGACCTGCCTCACTTATTCTATTTATGTTACCTAACCCCTCAATAAAAGTGCGTAGGGGCATGTGATCCATTGTTTAGATTAGCTGCACTTAATGATATACTGACAATCTCCATTTACATTTCCAGTTACATCTGTCCACGCCAGTTCAGAAGAGATTCAACAGTGTGCATTCCCTACGATGGGGGTTCATCCCACCTACAGCAGCAGATGTAATACAGTAAGTTTCGTGGATATTTATAATCTAAACAAAATGTACAACAACTTAAGTACATCAAACATACGTATGTTCCTGCATAGAATTAGAAAATAAAACACAAAATATATAAATATTTTGTTTTCTTAATGAAATGTAAATTATATTTTTTAAAGTGACGTTCTTAGTATATTAATTAAGAAAAGTATTCCCCATTGTTAATGTCACTAGGAAACTTCAAGGCAGCACACTAAAGTCAAGGGAGTACACTAAAGTCAAGGGAGTACACTAAAGTCAAGGGAGTACACTAAAGTCAAGGGAGTACACTAAAGTCAAGGGAGTACACTAAAGTCAAGGGAGCACACTAAAGTCAAGGGAGTACACTAAAGTCAAGGGAGTAGACTAAAATCAGGGGAGTACATTAAAGTCAAGGGAGTACACTGAAGTCAAGGGAGTACACTAAAGTCAGGGGAGTACACTAAAGTCACAGGAGTACACTAAAGTCAAGGGAGTACACTAAAGTCAAGGGAGTACACTAAAGTCAAGGGAGTAAACTGAAGTCAAGAGAGTACACTAAAGTCAAGGGAGTACACTAAAGTCAGGGGAGTACACTAAAGTCAAGGGAGTACGCTTAAGTCAAGAGAGTACACTAAAGTCAAGGGAGTACACTTAAGGCAAGAGAGTACACTAAAGTCAAGAGAGTACACTAAAGTCAAGGGAGTACACTAAAGTAAAGGGAGTACACTAAAGTCAAGGGTGTACACTGAAGTCAAGAGAGTACACTAAAGTCAAGGGAGTACACTAAAGTCAAGGGAGTACACTAAAGTCAAGGGACTACACTAAAGTTAAGGGAGTATACTAAAGTAAAGGGAGTACACTAAAGTCAAGGGAGTACACTTAAGTCAAGAGAGTACACTAAAGTCAAGAGAGTACACTAAAGTCAAGGGAGTACACTAAAGTCAAGGCAGCACACTAAAGTCAAGGGAGTACACTGAAGTCAAGGGAGTACACTAAAGTCAAGGCAGCACACTAAAGTCAAGGGAGTACACTGAAGTCAAGGGAGTACACTAAAGTCAAGGCAGTACACTAAAGTCAGGGAGTACACTGAAGTCAAGGGAGTACACTAAAGTCAAGGCAGTACACTAAAGTCAAGGCAGTACACTAAAGATAAGGGAGTACACTAAAGTCAAGAGAGTACACTAAAGTCAAGGGAGTACACTAAAGTCAAGGGAGTACACTAAAGTAAATTGTAACTTCAATTTTATACAGTATAATATGAATAAAAACAATAGTTTCGTGTTGTAATGCAACAAATTATGAAAACTTGTAACAAAACAAACTCTGTATCGGCTGAGAGCAATTTGATAACCGTTAAGCCTTAGATAGTTAACGTTTGGTTAGATACGAGTAGTCTGGTTAAACAGCCCACTAAGGGACATTTATATTGTAACGGCATACCGTCTAATCCCGAGGGATCGTGTGACTCACATTCCCACCTACCTTTAGTCTGAATACATATCCTGCAGTATGAAGGGTGATTCTTGCGTTTCCGTGAAATGTATTTTGAAATTTGTTGCTCACACAATTGTATGGACAAGTAAGTAGCATAGATAGAAGAATACACCTGATCACCGCACAAGCAGGTGACCAAAAAGGCATTACATAGGGTGACCAAAACATAATCGGAGAACACCGGGACAGTATCAATTCGGCTTTGCAAAACACCCCCTCACAATTATATTCAGAATTTTTCAATTTCCATAACATATCATGTTTTGTTGATACGTTTTGTTACACGTTCGCTTAAAGTCTCTGTAATGGTGACAACCTAATTTACCAGATGTTAAAACAAAATTTACTTAGATTTATTTCCTTAATATACGTTTAAATAATGGCGTTTTATATATTTTTAAATGCAAAAAAATCATGCCCTTGCTTATAAATATATCAGAACTGTATGGATATCTGAGTTTCGGGACTTTTAACCGTCCCTAAATGACTTTTCGGGACACTCCATAGTGCTATAAAAACCAAGACAATCCCGGTTTTCTAGGACGTTTGTTCGAATCTGCACTCCCACTAACCAACCTACTCACTGATGCCATGCGGAATGGCACGCCAACACAGTTATTCTACATTTGAAGGTACTTCAAACCTCCTAAATACAGGAGAGCATCACACATTGCCTGACCAATACATTGGTATTACTCGTCTCTTGCCTCTAAGCTGAGACAAAGTGAACAAATTCCTCCAAGCTCTTTATTAAAGAACTTTATCCAATATTTTATCAAAAGAAGTTAACAGAAGAAAGAATGAAAAAGAAAATAACATTATAGATTATTAAGGACTAACAATACAAAAGTATTTCGTCTAAAACACCAATGTAATGTATCTCTACAACAATGGACAGTTTACGTGGAGTTGCTAATATATTTAAGACATTCAATTTTACTTAAATACAATTTGTCAAAAGCTTTCAAGAATTTTAACACTTTATTTGACAATTTACATCCTAATATTAAAAGTTGAAAAAAATATATTGTAACTACAGTTTAAATGCAACAGATAAAATGTTTACATTCTAAATACTTGTAGTAATTGTCGGTGATAAACAGATTGAAAACTTTCTTCATTACAAAAAAATAATAATAAAAATAAGGATTATGACAAACTTACGAGAGCAGGCTAATTTAATTGTGATATAGTTTTCATGATGAAATTTCTGAAAATAGTAAAACAGAAGTTGTCAAAACACTAAATTTAAATTCTAGTAAACAGTTAAGTTTAAATATTGAATTCTTAAATAACCTTATGATGTAAAATTTTACGTTAAAATGTAATATTCCATTTTAATGAGGCATCACACTTTTTTAAATAATTGATGTTTATCAAAGTTAATGATATTGGAGTAATTTAGTAATGGTATGATGCAAGTATTATTATTAAATATAATATTCATAAATTACCATTAATTATTAGAATTGACCTCAGTAATATTCTATGTTTGTAAATGGAGTTATTCATAATATACTCATGATTTAATTAATATTAAGCCTTCCAAATTAATAACTGTACTCATAAATATATAATAGTAATTTATTACATACATTTAGCTTTTAAACTATGTCAGTCATTTTAATAATGGGTAATTGTTTAAAGAGATATTTTTACTTTTATATATTTTTGTTTAAATTAATACAATTTAATTAATTTTAGTTAAAATGTATTTTTACAATGTTTAACTAACATTCTATGGTTATCAGGCGAATGACTAATACATGTTGATCAACTACATACATTGATGAGTAAATTTATATCATATTTCAAAATATTACAAATACTTAGAAAATAAATTTAACGTAGCTAACCATATTGCCTTGATTGACACTAACCATATACAGCACGACAGTGAACCCCCTATCTCAACTAAATGAGTTATATTTATAAGAGCTGGGTCATTTATATTAATGACAGTAAATATCTTTGAACATAACAAAGGATTATTTTCACATCACTACTTTATTTTTATTTCTTATATAGGATATATTTGTATTTGCTATTTTTTTACTTTTGTTATTTATTTTTATATTATATCTATTTTTGTAATACAATAAAAAAACTTATGTGTAGAAATGTATTTATTTTAAATTAACATGATAAATGAATCCTGGACACGGTTTAGAATTATTTAAACTGTAAGTAAATTTAAATTACCTCGTAACAACTGAAGTCTCTCAGCGGACGTTTTGTTGGATCGTTAGACGTAGTCTCAGTGCAGTACGTCATCTACAGTGTAATTCCACCCTACAATGACAGCAAGTGTAGTTGTTAGATTGTTAGATGTAGTCTCAGTGCAGTACGTCATTTACAGTGTAATTCCACCCTACAATGACAGCAAGTGTAGTTGTTAGATCGTTAGACGTAGTCTCAGTGCAGTACATCATCTACAGTGTAATTCCACCCTACAATGACAGCAAGTGTAGTTGTTAGATCGTTAGACGTAGTCTCAGTGTTGTACGTCATCTACAGTGTAATTCCACCCTACAATGACAGCAAGTGTAGTTGTTAGATCGTTAGACGTAGTCTCAGTGTTGTACGTCATCTACAGTGTAATTCCACCCTACAATGACAGCAAGTGTAGTTGTTAGATCGTTAGACGTAGTCCAAGTGCAGTACGTCATCTACAGTGTAATTCCACCCTACAATGACAGCAAGTGTAGTTGTTAGATCGTTAGACGTAGTCTCAGTGTTGTACGTCATCTACAGTGTAATTCCACCCTACAATGACAGCAAGTGTAGTTGTTAGATCGTTAGACGTAGTCTCAGTGTTGTACATCATCTACAGTGTAATTCCACCCTACAATGACAGCAAGTGTAGTTGTTAGATCGTTAGACGTAGTCTCAGTGTTGTACGTCATCTACAGTGTAATTCCACCCTACAATGACAGCAAGTGTAGTTGTTAGATCGTTAGACGTAGTCTCAGTGCAGTACGTCATCTACAGTGTAATTCCACCCTACAATGACAGCAAGTGTAGTTGTTAGATCGTTAGACGTAGTCTCAGTGCAGTACGTCATCTACAGTGTAATTCCATCCTACAATGACAGCAAGTGTAGTTGTTAGATCGTTAGACGTAGTCTCAGTGCAGTACGTCATCTACAGTGTAATTCCACCCTACAATGACAGCAAGTGTAGTTGTTAGATCGATAGACGTAGTCTCAGTGCAGTACGTCATCTACAGTGTAATTCCACCCTACAATGACAGCAAGTGTAGTTGTTCAATAAAGAGACTCGTAAAGCTTTGGAGGACTTTTAGTAGTTCTATAACAAAAGACCTTTCACATTAATAAATTTTAATTACCTCGTAACAACTGAAGTCTCAGCGGACGTTCTGTTAGATCGTTAGACGTAGTCTCAGTGCAGTACGTCATCTACAGTGTAATTCCACCCTACAATGACAGCAAGTGTAGTTGTTCAATAAAGAGACTCGTAAAGCTTTGGAGGACTTTTAGTAGTTCTATAACAAAAGACCTTTCACATTATTAAATCCTTGTTTCTTCAGAATAAACAGAGTCTTGGAATCAATTTTATGATATTAACCAAAAGAAGTTGATATTCATTCAATAAATTAATTTTATTTGTAAAGTATAAATTTCCTTCTTACGTTTTTTATACAACAATATTTTCCTTCAGTGCATGATTTTATAGATATTCAAATGCTTGCTTTATACTTTAGAGTGATTTAGAGTGACAAATAATTATTTGGAGTGATTTTTATCATTCCATATGTGACATGTTTAATATTTAAAACTTAGAACATAAGTAAGCCTCGTTTTTTGACCTACACGACTCACTAGATTTCACATACTTGTAAAAATATTTAGTTAGAAAAATTAACTTAACTTCCTCTTGTCTCAAATATGCATTGAACAAATTAGGTGTATTTTTCAGTTAAAATTTATATAGAATAATTGTACGCGTTCTAGGAGAAGTTTTATCAAGTGGTAAATTTAAATTCTTACATTCTTACATATGAGACGCCGACACAATGTTGTGCGTATTTTAAGGCGAATATGAATGGTTAAATGAGTGTAGGATGAGTGTGGATGAGTGTAGTCTGGTTACTAACTAAATTCAACTGTTCCTCAGAAAGGGCAATTTATTAATAGCCCAACAGCCAGGGCAACTAAGGGATCTACAGCTTTACGTGGAATCCGAACCACGTAGTGCTGGTCTGATTTTCAGCTAATTGACAAGCCTGATACTCAGTTATCTCCCCCACACATCATCCGCACAATGATCACCACCCAATATGGACACCCCAGACTTCTCTAGTAGTGTCCACGCCGATAGCAACCATCAAGCGGACGTCATGTCCGTATTAAGAGGACCGAGCATCCAACCTATCGCCTACAATCTCCCAAACACTTTGTCCCCATGTAGCTGGGTTACAGCACTGCGCCACCAGTAAGTTTAAGTAATTATTTTCAAATGCAGCCTTAAGAATAATTATCATGTCACACATAACACTACAACATTATAATCATAGGTATGGATTCTAGATTATGTAATAGCTATAGTAACTACGAAATACCAGGTGCATAACTATAAAAGAATACTGAAGATAAATTTTTAACTATTCATTATTAATTTCAATAAAGAAAGTTGAGAATAAAGATAATTTATTACAGCCAAGGTCATCGAGAACTAATCATTTAGGATTACAGTTTTATAATAATGTTTGTCTAGTGCAATGTTATATCGAACAAACGGCATATATATATACCTAATAAATTCTCGTTATTGGTTATGAAAAATAATTTAAAAAGCCATTAAATATATAATTTTATACTAACAATAGCATACTATTCTCGTTGTTAGCAGTACTAGGAAGTACAGTGAATTATGGACTTTCATTAATAAATAAATTGAAACAAATAACTATAACATGATAACTACGAACTTTTTTACTAAGGGTTTTTAATATTTGTAGTGATTACTATAGTAAATTGTAATATCAGAAGTATCTCTTCGTATAAATCACTACTTTTCCACTTTACAAAGAATCATTATTGTTATAAATCACTACTTTTCCACTTTACAAAGAATCATTATTGTAAACATAAACCGGATTGTCTACATTTCATCCATCTAGTGACCTATAAATATAAGATACTGAACGTTCTGTTTGAAAATCTATAAATAACACAAAATGGACGATAATCCTTCGTTAATAAAGGTACTAAGGTGACTTTGAATTACTAATTGATCTTAAATTGCAAGCTTATATTTGTACAAAACAAAGGAAAACCATGTCTTTTTAATTACTTAAAACACTATACAGCATTCCAAATTAAGTAGGTTGTATAAAGCCCTAATTTTTATTTAATTTAGCTTTCTACTTGTTTAAAGAGATTATCATACTTGTCCAAATTTATACCCATATCCCTTTTCTATTTACATATCTTACAAATACTTTCTTAGTAAAATAATTTTACTGTAAAGCATAACTCCGTAAATCAGTTACATTCTACTGTTGATCGATTTTTACATGTAAAACACCAGTTTTGATTGTAATAAGCAACCTTGAAGCCTTAACGTTTATATTTAACTTAGCTGTAGTTTAGTAAACTTAAGCTTAAACTTAAATTAGTTTATGTGATATCATATTTAGCATGAAACTAATCTATTTACAAATACACTAATATGATTTATTTTGTAACTTATATACTATACTGAATATACAACTGTCCACTTTTCCAAAAGTAAGTGTTTATTTTCACTTTTAATATTGTCGTTTTATTCAATCTTTAGTTCGCTTGTCCTTTAATTCTGTTTATCGTCAATCCTAAATACTCGTGTTAAAAGTTAGTTAGAAACTACATTTTTAGTTCATTGTTAAAAAAGAAATAAAGTTAAAATAATCCTTCGTATACATATATATTGGCACAAAATCAATAGCAAACTGTGAGGCCAGGGATATATTAATTATATAAGCTACAACATTTCCATATCATTTTTAATTGCAATAGACGGTTCTGTTTTTTTTTTAAATAGAATACGCTCATATAAATGTCTCGGTTATCGTTTTTAAGTTCTTTCAAACTGTCAATTGAGAAACATTGGACATTAATTAAATCAGTTTAGACTGAGGTTTAATATTATTCAGTCCTCATAGTCCAATATCGGTAAAACAATAGCTGATGAGAGGCAAAATTTCCGCAACCTACTGTCATAACGGCTCTCATAAAGTCTAATGGTTTTTAATATGACCTGCAGAGGTTGGCAAGCCTTACAGTATAATCATACCGGCATACAGATACAAAATAATTACAGCAGTACTATGAAGAAATTAACCAAAGGAAGCAATCACATAACACACACAGTTTTTTTTTTTAATTTGCGTAAGGTAAAGTTAGTTTTTAGTGTGGTGCTGTGATGACAGTCAGATTTACTAACACTCAAGATCGTTCATCAAGCTACATTTTTGGATTAAGAGTAAAAAACTTCACCAATCAGATTTATTTTTAAGGTGTTTTATTACAATTTAAATTAACTTAAATATTATGAAGTTCTTATTAAATGATCATCCTGCAGTAGACAGATCTGAAAAATGTAAAACTTAATAAAAGTGTTTTAAGTTCTTATTATGACAGCAGCTCAGGTGGTATTTTCATTTTACATACATTTTAACCCAAAATCATTATTTTATCTCATACTATTTTTACTTGACTTCTGCACATTAACTTAGTTTTCTTTAGTTCAAACTCATTTGTACAACGTAAGAGTATATACGATAAAACGTTATGTATATTGTGCCGTAGCACAGAGTCGAGTCGATTCGAATAGTCATCTTACTCGTTGTTTGTTTTAGTTTGTGTGTCTGTGTTTCTTTTTGTTGTTCCTTCTTGTTTCTTGTTCGTGTTAGTTATGTCTTGTTTACCATTTAGACTGCTGCCGTTTGTCTTCGTCCGCATGGTTGGCTGAGTCTTTTGGCTTTTGGCTCCAGGGTCCGGGAGGGGATATGGATCGTCACCTGCATTGACTTCCAACTTGATGTCACCTGGAGACGTAGAGAAGGACCTACGGGCTGGGCCGTCCTTTTGTCCTTCTTTGTGGTCCAGAGGGAGCAGCCACCTAATCCTCCCTTCCTCGCTGCGCTTTTGACTGTTTCTCCAGGCAGATGACTTCAGCATGTAGGTGAAACTTTTCCAATTATTTTCTTCACCCTCACCTATGTGATTTTGTGAAAGAAAAGAAAAAGAAAAACAACAACAACGAAGAATGTAAAATAAAATACTGTGTAGTGATTTTCTTTTGAAGTTCGTGGAATTGGTTTTGGCTTTTTATTATTGTGGAGTTTTGTTAAAGGGAGGGGTTTTCGGGGCTTTTTAGGAGAGACAGTTAATTAAAAAATATTTTTATATTTTTAAATATAATTTTTTCTGCTGTGATAGGGATTTTTTTTAACGGGGTTCTCGTGGGCTTGCTATTATAGTTCATTTTCCCCATTATGAACCGCCCAGTTTCGCCCGGATTTTTTGTGTAATTATTAATTGAAATTTTTTGTTTAATTTTTTTTTAACTTTTCCAATTTGGCCTAACCTCAAAATTATTTTTACGTTCCCGAGGCCCCGGATAGTAATGCCGCCTTTGATTAATTTCGTTTGTATATTTATTGGTAATTTTGTTATTTACATATATTGTTACATATTGTTTTCTTTATTCATGTTTATTATTTGTGGTACCGGTATTCATTCACTTGTATGTATTATTGTTTTCAGGTGTTCATTATGTTTCTAATTATTCATGTGTCTGTTAGTTTTTATTTATAATTTAATTTATTTATTGTTATTCTTTTTTATAGTTTATGTGTTTATTGAACATTTTACACAAAAAGAAAAGAAAAAATATGTATATTTTTTTGGATAGGCCTATACTTTTTCTGTTGAACTGTCAACAGCCCATTTTTATATTTTCAATGTTTTTGAATTTTTTCTAACATTTAATTCTTTCTCGCTTCCTTAATTAAAACTGCACTTTGAACGAAACTTGTGTTTTTGTTCTGTGTCCATTGGTGGGCCTAGCTATTAATTGTGTGAGGATGGGTCGCAATATGTAATATAAAACACAAAATCATAAAGACTAATGTACTGGCCTTGAAGAAAAAGTAAACCTTAATTGGCAGATGTTATTAGTTTTATTTCAGGTAATTATAAATCATGTTTATTTGTAACAGATGGAATGGAGTTACTTAAACTAGCTTTTATTTCAACTAAATTCACTCAGGCCGCATTTAATTGTTTACATAAAAGCAATTTCAAAACATGTAAAATAGAAAGCCTTGTTGAAAGTCTTAAAAAGCCCCAAGAAGAGTCCTTGGTAGCCAAGATTTTCCCTAAAATAAGTGTACCTCATTTAAAACTACGAAACATTTAGTTATGTATATCATTAATCCTAAATAATCGTTTGAAAATGTAGCTTTGTTGTGTTTTATATAAATATAGAAGTCAAATACCATTAACTGACTGATCACAGTTCCTAAGGATTTGAACCATGATTACGGTCCAAATATGCTTTATATGCTCTTGTATGGGTATTAAAAGGGGGCTTTAAAATATTAACTCTCAAAAAGCTAAATTAAGGTGGATCATATAAATACAGATACCGGCCAATCAGAGCCTTTGTTACCATTGATTCACCATGAGAGAGCTTAGGACGGTGTGGCTGGACAAATAGTTATATATATCAACTATGAAAGAAGCAACTAGTATAGCGAGGGGTTGGCAGGTCGGTCGTGCAGGTGTGTCCCCCGTTATATCATAGTTGCATACTAAGCATTATTATAAATTTATTTATGTGTTAGATGTATTCTGAACGTGTATATGTGTGTATGGGGTTTTCACCAGTGCCACTGTGGTATTATGTATTAGCTCACACATCCGCCAATATATTTACAGTCGTATTGGGCCACCCTTTCAGACAAACACATACTGCGGTAATGACCCACCCACCCACCTATACACGTACTAAGGTATTGATTGAATTACTTTATGATCCACCCACCCACCCATACATACACGTATAGTGGTGTAGATCCGTCCACCCACTCATACACGTACACTTGTTTTTTAAAACATTAAATATCTTTAAACTTACCGAACACACAACTTTCCATCCAGGTGTGAAAAATTTACACCAACATTATCAATGAGAGTATGTTATTTTGAAAATAATGTTCAAAGTTATTATATAGGATTTAATAATATTGTTTTTGAGCCACTTTTCAAAATGTCACTTAAATGTTAAAGCTTAAAAATTCGTATAATTTTGATCGATGAATAAGAAAGTAATTACTCCTCAGTATTTTTTCGAATGGCTTATTTCAATTGTTTAACATCATGTAACCAAATATGCATGTAATCTTTCACAAACGTTGCATTACAACTCGTTCTTCACAAACTTTAAATTAAAAATTCCTCTTGAAATACTTTTATTTAAAATTGCTCTCCCCAGTTGCTTTATTTTAATCTTTGTTTTCATATTTATTTAGCAGAGTATTACTACGTATTTTACTGCCCATGCAAATCAATGTTTAAGTACTTATAAATATTGTGTGTTGCCAGAATAACAACACAGGTAGTTTTTTCACTGATGGCTCTCATTATGATATTACTAAAAAAACTATGATTATGTCATTACCTTGAAAAATAAATTAATTGCATACTGCCTTGAAGTATCCGAATTTTTTAATAATCTAAAAGCTATTTTCATGTTTTTAGATGTGCCTGATTTCCCGATTGATTGGACGTATGTACCTGGTTAGCACAGTTAAACATAAGTTACATGCCAAATTACATTAAGTTATGTTTAATCATGTAAATTGTATTTTACAAAATTGTTCTAATGCGTAAATTTAGGGTTGAGTTATTAATTTCGTCTAAATAATCTGAAATAATAATAGCTAAACAGTTTTAAAATATATTACAAATACAAGGCCTATTTGGTCAACTGAGCTACTAAATGTATAAGCCTGAAATAGCTTGAAATAAATTAATAAAACTGGGAATTCAGTCATAATCGAGCTCCTATATGTATCTGGAAAATCACTCACTTCATATTCATAGTTAATTTTCACATTAATATGATAGTAATTTTTGTTTGATTCTCACACTTACAGCTTAAACATTCTAACCAGAGTAATATTTTAATCGTAGGGATGTACTAAAATAGCTTAATTAGCTTATTAAAGTAAGCAGCTCAGCTACTAAACAGTTGAGTGAGAATGCCTGCTTTTCGGCAGCAGTTATCCTCGTCCAATAGTTAGAGAAAGCAGGTTGCCCAACAGCAGTGAACAGTAAGCGTTTTTCTATATTAGTTGTTGTCTGCAGCTCTCTTGTACTGTTGAGATACACTGTTATTATGTACGATGTACTTTGAATTAAATGTTCTATAAATGGAAAGGTTAACACAGTTTTTTTTAACTATCTTCATGAAATTGTATAGCCTTGTTTTTGTAGATTTGCTGTTACTGAATCTATTTATTTGCTATCTTATAATTTAATTAAAAGCAAGTTTAAAGCTGGCTAAGAAATTTTCAGTCAACAACGGTATACATACAAACATGACGTGCCAATATGTGTGCTGTAGCTAAGAGTCCTTCATAATCCGTCCTTATACGACTAACATGGACAAACATATAATGGTATTATCGTGACCCAGTGTATTAAATATTCAGTTTCTATGGCTGTGAAATTTAAGTAATGTACAAAATTGATATACGAAATATTTCCATTTGAATCAAAGAGACCAACAAACGGTGTACAAATAAAGTACAGTGGAAATAGTGATGCAGGGATTAGTAATTTTATTTTATTATTGTATTAATATTATAAATTAAATTTACGACAAATTTAATTTAAAATATTAAAGATAGCACATTTTTATTACAGAAAATGAAACATTAAGAACAACATATGAATACTTATTTATATTCTATACAAACTTAGAACGTATTTAATATATCTCGTTGACATTTTCAGTGACAAGATATTTCTGCAATATACGATTTTTCATTCAGACATGTAAGTTTTGTATGGCCAAAGTTAAGAAGAGAAACGGTTCTAATAAGGCGACAAACCCAGCGCAAAGTAACTAATAACGGCCCAGCTGAGGTTTATGGACCAGGATATTGAAAAAGTGTGAGGGTCGTTAGGTGGCGGGAAAATGAACAGCCTTGAGAAATGCCACAAAACAAAATCACGGACCTAATAGCTTTCATAAGGGTCACTTTTCATCTTAATTACTTCTGTATGAGGAATTAGAAATTCTACTAATTAAGGAAGTTATATTTTGTAATACAACAGCTACTTACTATTAAAGTTCAATTTATAAAACACAATTTTCAATGCTTAATAATTCGGTAGAATTTTTATGTTTATACTTTATTGTTCTCTTCTTAAAAAACTTCACACCATAGGTTTAAAGTAGCTTACACTTGGGTTGCTTCTTACCTTACGGAGAGGAATCAATTTGTTCACATCCCTTACACAGATGATGGAGGTGATGAAAGATGGGCTCAGTCCTCACCCACACAGTTACTAAATGGTGTACCACAAGGTTCAGTTTTGGTACCATTCTCATCTTCCTACTTATTAATTACCTCCCAAAAAGTATTTCCAACTCTAGGGCGTGTGTTTACAGACGATTCTTCATCCCGCTGGTTTCATAATGTTAAGGAATATTTAGAACTAGTTTTGGCTTATGTGGTGTAGATAGATCAACTTATGTTTCATTTCGTTTGTATTGCGGGCTTGTAAATTTAGATTATATTTACGGTATTGTACAGTTGTTAGCTTCTGTCACAAATATAGATTTTTTGACTTGATCCTAAGCTCTATAGTAAAATTGTACATTACAATTAAAATATTTAGTTTAATGTAAACTCATTGACAACAAATTTCAGATTTATGTTATTGATAGAAATTGACATTGTGGATATATTTAACTAGAAAATTTGTTTCAGTCTAGGCCCTTGGATGTAACCAGAAGAATTTTGAAAGACATAGAAAATATTATTTCGCCATATTTATTTATTTTACTTCATTCTCGTAGATTATTTTGTTTAAGTTAGTTGGTTTCATTTGTGGTTTATTCAAGAGAAGGTCAGATATTCTTTAGGATAACTTATACACATATTCACTCAATTATATCTTTATTCAATAAAATAAACTAATGAAAACCATAACATATGAAATTAAGTAGTTATGTATTCATAAAATGAGTAAACTAAATAGAAATAACAAGATATCTAGATACATTTTAGCTGTAAGTATACAGTAAATTTAGCCCTGTCAAAGGGGCTTTTCTACCCTGGCACGTTGTCAGCCACAAAGCCTTTTACCCTGAAATAATACCCTCTTATACTAGGATTACAAAAGTGTTCATATCGTCATCACTAAATTCATGGTAGCATAGTAACTGAACAAGGGGATTTTGGTGTCACTTTCAGGTTTTGACTATGCTTTCAGTGTGTTGGATGGAGTTTATATGAAAGACCAATAAAACAAGATCTTATTGGCATACCGCTGTTAAGGGTCTTACAACTAGAATTTAGGCTACAATTTTAATAATTGAAAATGCCTAAAAAGCATTCGATAAGGTGTCCTCTTGAATACACAAAGAAAATCACTATAAAGCTTAGTTCTTGTATAAATTGAAATACTGTTTAGGTAGTAAATATATTAATATATTTATAACTTAACAACAATTGCATAACAACATATAAACATTTAGTTTCCCTGGACTTAACTTACAAACAATGGTGAAATACAAGTGATTATTTACAGTTCGTATAGAGAAGTTTGATGATATTAAAATGCTTTACTGACATTAGCTTGTTTGATTATGTTTGAAGCATTACAAGATAACTTATTGAGTCCCTAAGCCAATATAATTATTAATCAACCAAACTTAGTTACCAAATAGATTGGTCTCTTTATTAGAGAAAGCTATATTTCAGGTATGATAGGTTCCAACTACAATTTTACATTTTTAATCAAGCTCAAGGTTGTAATTACATGAATTCCCTTGAGACTGCACAACCTTTCAACTGAAAATATGATTAAGTGTAATTTTTAAGATATATACTTTTATTATAGAATAAATACTCTTCCTAAACAAAACAAGTTACTAACTTCCTTCATGAGATTTACTACTCAATTAACTAGATCAGATAACAACCTTACTCCGAATGGAATCTGATTATGGCAGCTGTCAAATTGAATTTTGGTCACACTGTCCCTGCTGTGTTGTCAGCACTGATTACATGTTGAATTTAGGGAAATTGTGAGCAGACCACACAGTCCCAAGTGATTAATTGCTCTTTTTTACTTTTTGTTCTATCTTTATACCAAACAAAATAGTTTTTCGAAACTGAACAAATTATAATTGAACACTTACACTTACTAGTCCTAGTTTCGATAATATGACAAAATTATTCTTTTGCATGCATCCAAAATCTTTTCTGAGCAAATAGAATCGTCTCGAATAATTTTGGGGCTCTTTTTATATACATGACCATCCTAAACTCAAATACAAATAAACGAATGGCTACGCTCGAAGATATGAACTCTACCGTCTCAGACTGATAATTACTTACTTGTTACTACACACACATTGGTGATACGAGATGAACTCTACCATCTCAGACTGATAATTAATTACATGTTACCTACAGACACATTGCAATGATTGTGAGATTTGAACATTCTATCGCCTCTAATAACATGAGACCTCTCAATTGGACGTAACAATATTTCTTATGCGTCAAAGATTTATATTTAAGTTTTAATTTTAAAATAATAATCGTAAATTCTTTATCTTTGGCATTGTAGTTCAACTCTTCAGCTCTTTTTTTACTTTCAGCTCTATCTTAATTGTAAGAATATTTACAGTGGCAGTAGTATGTTGTCAACCCAGTCAAAAATGTTTGACTGAAGACATTATTGCTGTAACTATATCTTGACAACTTAGTATTGCTTATTAAGTTCCACAAGAAACTTACGGCTCATCAGTAAGTATTCCGGCCAAAATGATGTATAATCATTTATTGTCCTAGAAGCAAAAGCTTTACTTTTTCCAAATGCAAATGCAAGTTTCTCCTCAATCCAAAGGGGCACGAGGAGCGTGAAGGCCAAGTTGGCAAACTGTGAGCTATTAGCTCGTCCTGTACATTTGGTTACTTCAAATGATAGTTTATTGAGTCTCAAGAAACACGTTTAGGCTTGATGGATCACCATTCTACTCAATAATGGGATGGAATTTTTCAGCGAGTAAAGTCCGTTGTGGGTGAGAATGAAAAACAATATGTGTTCGTTTGTGCACATGTTTTTTTTATTTATCTATTTACCAAAACAAAAATCTATAATCAACAAAACAATTTCATAAATTAACTAAGATCCAATTGCAAAACGCATAAGAAATATTGTTACGTCCAATTGAGAGGTCTCATGTTATTAGAGGCGATAGAATGTTCAAATCTCACAATCATTGCAATGTGTCTGTAGGTAACATGTAATTAATTATCAGTCTGAGATGGTAGAGTTCATCTCGTATCACCAATGTGTGTGTAGTAACAAGTAAGTAATTATCAGTCTGAGACGGTAGAGTTCATATCTTATCACCAATGTGTCTGTAGTAACAAGTAAGTAATTATCAGTCTGAGACGGTAGAGTTCATATCGTATCACCAATGTGTGTGTAGTAACAAGTAAGTAATTATCAGTCTGAGACGGTAGGGTTCATATCGTATCACCAATGTGTCTGTAGTAACAAGTAAGTAATTATCAGTCTGAGACGGGAGAGTTCATATCGTATCACCAATGCGTCTGTAGTAACAAGTAAGTAATTATCAGTCTGAGACGGTAGAGTTCATCTCGTATCACCAATGTGTGTGTAGTAACAAGTAAGTAATTATCAGTCAACCATCGCA
The DNA here is from genome assembly GCA_035578905.1 of Stictocephala bisonia. NCBI lineage: Eukaryota > Metazoa > Arthropoda > Insecta > Hemiptera > Membracidae > Stictocephala > Stictocephala bisonia. The sequence continues at coordinate 18,551 of JAQJVL010000782.1, forward strand.
AGCTACGGTGATAGCCACTCCATAACAAAATTGCTACCTCCCAGTATTATTTTTGTGTTTCTTTTTTTTTATACTTTTTTTTTTGGATCCACTATAAGTCTAGCCGCCACTTTACTTGGAGAAGCCTTTCAATGTGACGCACAAACTTACAAAGGGCTTTTATTTATTTATTTTATTTTTCTTGTTACTAAAAATATCCCTTACTCACACCCTGGACTTACAGAGTTTAAGCCAGCCATAGAGTGTTACACACATCCAGATACACGTACCGTACGAGGGCCCGGACTGCGACTCAAGGTCTTACGTGGATTAGCCCAGCCCTAAGCTGCAGGACTGCCTCAGGACTTATGCGTTTTACGGCTGCCTTAGAGAACAGTCGGGCTTTTTTATTGAATTTGGGCCGCCCTCACCTCGATGGTACGGTATTCTATAGAAATTCACACAGAGCTGGAGATATCCGTTAATATTTGTAGTTATGTAAACTCACAAAAGTGTTCATATTATAATAGAATTTATTTTACAGATTGTTTTTTAAAGGTTGACGGTAAAAGAGTTTACTTAAAACTAACTTAACATTACTTACCTGGCGTAGAAGTTACAGTAATTAAGAAGAAGGTTCGTCCAGTACGAAGTTTTTACATTGCACTACGGACGGGTTGATTCCATCCAATGTCGTAAATTGGGTTTCTACGGACATGTTAGTAACCTGTAACAGTGTGGTACTGTTAAAAGTACAGGTCTGGTGGGAAATGTTCTTCTGGCTGGAGCGTGTAGCTCTCTGGCGATGGTTTCTCTCACATTCATAACTGGATTGAATTGTGTCCAATTCATAACTGATTAAGATTTTTGTAAACCAAAATATTTATTGGATTTTAAGGGATTCCGCAGCCCCTCCCCGCTGCGGAAAGTGGTAGCCGACCTTCTTCTATTTGCTACCTCCTGCACTCTTGTGCTCCCACCCGTCTCCTTACTCCACCATCAGCGCGTCTAAGACGGCTCGGTCTAGCATCGCTTATTTATCAATTAGGTAATGCCCCCAGGGTAGGGTCTTGACGCCCCCCTCCAGGATAAATCTCTTATCATCGTAAGCAGATAGGGCAATCTTGTTGAGCTCCACGGTATATACATTGTGCTTGAAACTCCGGATCATGTTCATAGTGCGGTAGTCTTTAGAGCTGTGATCTTGCTTCACTCCAAGTGTTATGTCCAGTGTGCTGTATTTTTCGGCAAATTCTTTCATACAATCCTTATAATCTTGGAAGGTAATATCTTTTTTTATCACGCACATCTTCACACCCTTGCTCTTTTTTATTTCCCCGTCATCTTTGTCGTCCTTTTTTTCTGAGCGACTCGCATACATCTTTGAGCGAAGCCCAACATGCTCATACATAACTCGACCATTTAGTTCATCCTTGAACTTACCAATCACCTTTTTGTTCACGCTCGGAATGTTGTATCGATTCGGCTGAGGGTAGTCGCTTGTGTCGAAGAAGTCTATCATCTGCTTCATATCCTTGTAAAAGTGTTCCGTCTCGATGAGATATGTCAGAGAGTCGGTGTCGGTGTACTGAAGTTCAGCCTTGTTTCCATATTTTCTCTTGATGACGTTGTAGTGGAAGTCGAACATTAGGGTTTTGGATATATCAAGGATGCTCATTCCTACGTAGATAGCCTTATTAAACAACAATTTCGTTTTAGACATATGAACTGCTGCTAGCTGCTCGGTGAAGATGGTTCTGCTTTTAAAATTTGGTTTTGCCAGCCACTTTTGGACTTGTCGTTCCTTTGTTGCCAGGCGAATGTCGACTCGGTTTCGGATGTTCTCCATAGTCTTCCCAAACACCGAATTGTTCATCAGTTTGAAGAAGTCTTTCTCAAAATCGTTTTTTGCCTGGGTTCTCATATCGGTATTTAGGTCGATGTATTTCTTCAGCCATCTGCTTTGGTTAAAGCAGACGGCTCGGTGCACTTTTGTCAGCTTCATCCCCAGCAACAAGTACTGCTTCAAGTTGCGGTAGTGTACTACGTATTTCTCCTTGTCATGGAGGGTGAGAAGCAGCTTGCTCTCCTTAGCCCCCGGCGGTATACGTTGCTCTGGGGCGAGGGGGAGGTCGGAATGCGAGTCGTGGAGCTCTTTGGGGTACTCCAAATCCACCTCCAAGATGTATCCCATGTCATTGTCGTCTGCTACATCCATAATATCAATGTAGCCGTACTTGTTACCTTCCCATTCGAACTCCACTGGCTCCACCCACTTGAAACCACCGTAGGGCATGTGCTGGCTCATCGCCCACCCGTATAAATTGTTGGCATCCAGGTAGGTGAGGTAGCTGGTAGGTTTCTCCTCATCATAGTCCTCGGTGTACGGGTTGTTGGCCTTGGCGTAGCGGCATGAGACTTGGGAAACTCCTCCTCGAATTCCTTTGCCAATCATCAGGCTCATGTTGTAGTCAGAGAGCAACTCCAGCTCGATGTTAGTGACCTTGAGCATGGCGCTCCAGGCGAGTCCAGGTGCGGTGAAGTACCAGGCTGGATCAAGTTGATAGGTCTGGAGGCACACGTCTCGGAAGTTCTCCATGATGTCGGCCAATAGAAGCACATCTGTCTTGTTGTAGAGCTCCGTATATTCCTGCATGTTTTTGATGTTGAATGTAGTCTAGCTCTTCCGCGCATGCTCGTAGTCTTGATCGGAGATTCCAGCCATATTTAATTTGTTGTAAAAGTCTTCTTTTGCTGGTAGAGATGTCAACTCGAACTTTTCTAGGGAGTCCATAAAGTCGTAGGGGTAGATCCCCTTTTTTGTAAGCAACTGCAGTTGCTCTCCAATGTAGAATTGTGAGGTGTGTTTGAAGTGTTCGGGTGCGAGGTTCTTACCAATTTATCGAGACTCGAAGCCATGAACCGGCACGAGTCGAGGAATCGCAGCTTCACCCCACCCTCAATCTTGACGGTGTACGAGATGTAGCGTTCTTCATTGTTAGGTACGACGCTGATGGTCTCGTCGTTCAACCCAAACATTTTGATAAATAAATGGGTGTCGTACCCACTCAAGTTATGGATAAAAATGGGTATAAAATTTGGTTTCCGAAACTTGAGGTTGCAGAGGTTGTGGGCTGTGCCTCTAAACTTTCCGGTGAGGTGATCGTGATCACGAACCTTGTAGTCATCTGGGTTAGTAAAAGGCTTTTCACAGATGTGGCAGTTGGTAGCCGTGATAAATTCCTGCTCGTCGTCCGCAGTTAGCTGCATCGGGATGGCTGCAGCGGTGGAGTAGAGTTGGTGAATCTTCCTCGACTCATCTAGTAGACGTTCTACGAAGACCTGGGCGGCATCCTCTCCAAAGTAGCTGACGGGGTGGGCGTAGTCTCCATCGGTATACACGATGTAGTAGCAGAAGCTGATGGCCTCATGCTTCTGGTACTTCTCGGTATAGCATCTTCTCGGTCCAATTGGCTGATCCTCGTTCACCTCGATGGGTGTGAGCATGCACTCAAAGTCCGCGTACATTGCGAACGGGACTCGCATCTTCTTCTGCCCCTCTTCAAACTTGATACTGCTTCCCTCCGGTGGCATAATAATCTTGACGGCTTCGTGCTCGTTGCAGTCCTCCGTGTGACGGTTGAGTAGGTCTTGCGTTTTAAAGTGTAGCAGGCAGCGACGGCATATCCACGTCTTATGGTCATAATTAGTAGTCTGGGACCTAACAAGTCGGCTGAGGTCTCTAATGAGACAATAATGCGTGTTGTCTCCGTCTTTCATGTATAGGAGGTCGATATGAGTGTGTTTCTCTGCATTTGTTACCAGCAGCGGGTATACGATGCACTTTTCGTCGTAGGCGTAGACGTTGATGGAAAATCCGCTCCTCTTCTCGAATAGCGTGATTTTATCAAGGGTGACGGGGAAGTTGATTCCTTGGAGATGTTGATCCAGCTCGTGTTCGAATGGTAGATAGTGGTGGATGCGGTGAGGTTGATCTTGCCATGAGACGGGATGGAGAGCCGCTAACACAGACCAGAGAAAGCATTTCTGATCAGTGTTTTGTATATTTAGAACAGCCTTCTTATCGCTGATCTTTTTTGGCAGCTCGGTGTAGGTTGATGCGTGAATGGGATCGTATCGGTTAACTCTAAGCTCCAATCCAATGATCTTTGCTAAGGTCCAGCCAGAGCCTTTAGCGTAGAATTCATCCATCTCCTTCAAAAGCTTCCCCTCAGCATCCTCCACATAGGCCAAGATGTCTACGGTTGGGAGTATAACCACGTTCTTGGTCTTAAAGTTCATCTCTTTGTCCTCTACCTTGTCTCCAATCGGCTTCTTATACTTGACAAGGAAGACGAGGTTCGTCTTGATGTTCTTTTCCCTCGCATTCTCCTCGATCTTGCCTTTAACCAATTCACGAGCTTGTTGTAGAAATCCAGCGGGGTCCTTTATGTTAGGCTTGTTATCGATGGAGTACGTCTTCATTCGCCCCTTGAATGCCTTCTCGATTTCGATAATCTCCAATTGTTTATGTCCTCCGATGAGATCGCCTACTGCTGTCTTAACCGTGTTGTATGCTGACACGATCGAGGAGCGCACGTTGTTGATGATTGATGACGAGCTCGTTGATGGCTGAGGCTCATCATCCATGCGGGCGGTCTTGGAGATAGATGGGATAGGGTCCCCAGCCTTCCTCTTGAGGTGAGTGGGGCTGCACTTCTTGAGGTGCCGGCTGCGGTGGGAGAGGGTGATCATCATCCCGCAGGACGGGCAAGGTCGCTGGGGCTCCCGAGTCGTTGTAGGCCCGGTGCAGCTCTTGAGATGGCGAGCTATGTTTGTCTTAGACATGGTCTTGCTGCATCTGGGGCATGCAATTTGGTTGGGGTTCATGATGATCTGGAACAGAAGGACAATTTTTATTAGTAACATGATCATTAAGGTAATCTATGCAAATACCGTAAAGAGAACGGTAATCTAAGTCTAAAGTTTGCTTAGGGGCATTAGGGTTACGGAAATGCTACAGTAATGATATATAAGGGCTTACATGTATTAGATGGGTGTGGTTGCCGTGGGTAGACGAAGTCAAGTGATGGAGTGGTAGCAGGTTTTTGTGAGGAAGGCTGATCTGCAACAAATGAAACACAATATCGTAAAACTCTCAATATCTATCTACTCGGGTATGTATAGTTCTAGAAATGTCTGTAGAAAAATGTTTTTCAATATCTTGGTAAAGGTAAGATAAGTTAAGTTATGTTCCTAGAGAGTAAAATGAATTTATAGGTTATGTATACTTACAATACGGTTGCAATAGATGCGTTGTAAATAGCGGAGCTGCTAGATGTGTCTCGTTCAAAAGTCTGAGACTGAATGATGATTGTCCTGAAATCATCGTAATATATATGCCCCGGATCCAAGATGGCGGCCCCCATTCCTGCCAACCTGTTGGGAATTTTCCCTCCCAAAATTTCCCTCAAATTCCCAAATTTCTCTCAAATTCCCTTTTTGTACTATATAAAATACACTATTAGCCTTGTTATACTATATAAAATGCACTTTTAGCCTAGCTATATTGTATTGCATGCGTATCTGTACACGTGTACCAAATTTGAGCGAAATCGGACGGTAAGTAACGAAACTAGATCCGGAGTGGTGGGGGTAAAGATAAGTCCAGAGACGACATATACATAATACAAACGGTTTATATTGTATAGCATGCGTATCTGTACACGTGTACCAAATTTGAGCGAAATCGGACGGTAAATAACGAAACTAGATCCAAAGTGGTGGGGGTAAAGATAAGTTCAAAGGTGTTATTTTTGGAAAAATTTTGTTATAGGTAGGTCGGAAATGGTGTATACAGGTGGGCCTAATAGACTTTCGGGGGTCGAAAAAAATTTCCAAGGCTCTAGGACGCACCGTTTTCGAGATATAAGCAAAAAACCACTTTTTACGGGAAATGTATTGATTGTTTCGGAGAATACCTTCGGGGGTTTCCGGAGATTGTCGGGAACCTTCGGTAATCGTCGAGGCCCTTTTGATTTTGAGGGGGGGAGGGGAGAGGGGGAAGGGGGAAGGGCTGGTAATCGATTTGACGCAGAAATCCTAAATTCTGGCGGCATATTCGGCACTATTTCACTACTACAAGGTCATTAGAACCTCATTAAAAACGCGTTAAGGTCAATTAGAACCTCATTAAAAACTCGTTAAGATCAATTAGAACCTCATTAAAAACTCGTTAAGGTCAATTAGAACCTCATTAAAAACTCGTTAAGATCAATTAGAACCTCATTAAAAACTCGTTAAGGTCATTAGAACCCCATTAAAAACTCGTTAAGGTCAATTAGAACCTCATTGAAAACTCGTTAAGGTCAATTAGAACCTCGTTAAGGTCATTAGAACCTCGTTAAGGTCATTAGAACCTCGTAAGGGTCATTAGAACCTCGTTAAAAAACTCGTTAAGGTCATTAGAACCCCATTAAAAACTCGTTAAGGTCAATTAGAACCTCATTGAAAACTCGTTAAGGTTAATTAGAACCTCGTTAAGGTCATTAGAACCTCGTTAAGGTCATTAGAACCTCGTTAAAAAAACTCGTTAAGGTCATTAGAACCCCATTAAAAACTCGTTAAGGTCAATTAGAACCTCATTGAAAACTCGTTAAGGTTAATTAGAACCTCGTTAAGGTCATTAGAACCTCGTTAAGGTCATTAGAACCTCGTTAAAAAACTCGTTAAGGTCATTAGAACCCCATTAAAAACTCGTTAAGGTCATTAGAACCTCATTAAAAAAAACTGACCTAGCCGACTCGTCATGGGGCGAAAACTCTTCATGGGGCGTTGGTGAACCGCTATTTCCCTACTACTGGTAGAGTTCATCTCGTATCACCAATGTGTCTGTAGTAACAAGTAAGTAATTATCAGTCTGAGACGGTAGAGTTCATCTCGTATCACCAATGTGTGTGTAGTAACAAGTAAGTAATTATCAGTCTGAGACGGTAGAGTTCATATCGTATCACCAATGCGTCTGTAGTAACAAGTAAGTAATTATCAGTCTGAGACGGTAGAGTTCATCTCGTATCACCAATGTGTGTGTAGTAACAAGTAAGTAATTATCAGTCTGAGACGGTAGAGTTCATCTCGTATCACCAATGTGTGTGTAGTAACAAGTAAGTAATTATCAGTCTGAGACGGTAGAGTTCATCTCGTATCACCAATGTGTGTCCATTACATGCGTGCCTTTTTACTTACTTTCACCATCTCTACATTCAACATATCATGTGTTTTCAACATATGTGTAGAATAAGTGCTATATTCAACTTCCAGCATATATTTTTCTTAATTGCTAAAGAGTGTTACTTTATAAGTTACAACATTAAATATACAGTAATTATGTTTATGAAAAATGTATGTATTATGTTTGCATAAAATATTAAATGCAGTTTTAATTGAAAAATCACTTATATGTTTTGACTTCCTTGCAGCCAATTGAGATATTTAACCTTTCACAATTAATGTATATATTGAACTAAAGAATCCGGATAATTTATAATGAATTATAATTGTAGAGGAACGAAAAATATCTTAGGAGTAAAATTATCTCACGTACTGATGTGGATCTAATAAGTAGTACTCACTGAGGTGATTTCGGGGTGGAATAAATGAGTAAGTGAAATACAAACCCAATGTTACTATTTAATGTGTGTATAGTGGCAAACAAAAGAGACTAGGTGACGTGTTTTATGTATATCAATGATATACGCCAGATTGAACGTCATTAATGAAATCACCCTACTTTAGGAATGAGATAAATATAAAAACTAAGGCTAATAAATAAATCTGAATCACTAAATCATCAAAACTATTTCCTCTGATAAATGACAGTGCTTGTTTCCTACCCTGCAACTATCTTTCCTGCTTAACTTCAATAAATATGTTAGCCTAATATTTTAGAATGTATATTTCCTTCTTAAGATACACACTGCTATAAAATATTTCATTGTTAGGAAAACGTTCCTATTCCATAAAGAGGATTTTGCACCCTTTCATAAGGGTTGAATTCTTTAAATATACGTCTCAAATTATACTTATCAAATGAACATCGATTTGTGAATTTTCCCGTTTAACTCACAGCTTTATCTAGAGTCTTTAGTTGATGGGGTTAGTTGAACTGAACCTATTTAAAATTCTAAAAGGACCACCCAATAGAAACTAAACACAATTCTATTTAGGCAACTTGTTCGCTGCTTGTGGCGCTCCAACATGTAATCTGCTTAGTGTTACTAAATTCATTGGTGGTTTATTTTTGTTGTTGGGGAATTATTTCTTGGGCATTAGATTAGGTTAGACTAGATTAGATACACCGGGTTGTGGTCCTATCACAAAGCCCACCGCGCCTAAACTATTTCTTGGGGAAATCTTGAAAAACTTATGTGAAAAAAAAGTTTGCGTAGTTTAGCTTAAGTTTACAAAATGTGAAAATCAGTATATGTCCAATCTCAATATTTGATATAGATACAATTTTTTGGCTAGGAGGTAAAAATTCATTTACGAAAGAGGTTTTGGACTTATGGTTTTCCAAACTACCCCCTAAAAAGGCAACTCTTCTACGGCTTTCCTGAAAGCGTTTGTCACATTTCGGTCATTTCGGCCTAGACTTACTTTTAGTTTACCTTCAAGGTATTCTAAATTCTAAACCTCTAAGTTAGTGGTCTAGATCTGCCATATTTTCTCGAAGTATACCAGCAAAATAACGGGCTACCCGATTTCAGGATTCTTTGCTTAGGAGCAGGCCATCTACAACATGATCTGGGTCGAGTCACGGACCTCTGCAGTTAGAGCGACTCTTCTTAGGCCCAACGGTCAAACTGTAAAAAAGTGTACTCCCCTACGTCCTGGAAGCCAGGGCAGTATAAGCACATAGCGCTGTCTGCCTTCTGTAGGTTGTCCAGGTAGGAGTGGAAGTATCCAGGCCAGT
>JAQJVL010000782.1:32500-150000 GCA_035578905.1 Stictocephala bisonia
TGTTTAATCATATAAAGTGTAAAATATCTTTTTAAAGACTAATAAGCACTTTGTAAGGATCTGTTGGGATTAGTTGTAAAACATACAACAATGAATACATCAGTTCATCTGTAATAATTCGCAACTCATATTATATTGACGGTCAGTGCACTAAATCTAATGATGATTACTGTCAATTAATCTACTTAAATTAACGTTTTTACACTATAAGCATGGATGGGTAACCAACCTGGTTGGTAAAACTTACTATAGGTGTATTTAGTTTGCAACCATATGAAAAGAAAGAAGCACTCGTGACACACAAATGTTCGTTTTTGTGAATCCCTTGTTGGTGATAATGTCAAAGGAAAATGAGGACTATGGGGAAATTGAATAATGTGGGATATTTATCAGGACGAGATAGAAACTAAACGGTTGTAGAAATAAATTATATAATCTAATTACGTGTACGTCTGGATTGTATTACGTGTACGTCTGGTTTGTATTACGTATACGTCTGGGTTGTATTACGTGTACGTCTGGGTTGTATTACGTGTACTTCTGTTTTGTATTTCGTGTACGTCTGGTTTGTATTACGTGTACGTCTGGGTTGTATTACGTGTACGTCTGGTTTTGTATTACGTGTACGTCTGGGTTGTATTACGTGTACGTCTGGTTTGTATTACGTGTACGTCTGGTTTGTATTACGTGTACGTCTGGGTTGTATTACGTGTACGTCTGGGTTGTATTACGCGTACGTCTGGGTTGTATTACGTGTACGTCTGGGTTGTATTACGTGTACGTCTGGTTTGTATTACGTGTACGTCTGGGTTGTATTACGTGTACGTCTGGGTTGTATTACGTGTACGTCTGGGTTGTATTACGTGTACGTCTGGGTTGTATTACGTGTACGTCTGGGTTGTATTACGTGTACGTCTGGGTTGTATTACGTGTACGTCTGGGTTGTATTACGTGTACGTCTGGTTTGTATTACGTGTACGTCTGGGTTGTATTACGTGTACGTCTGGGTTGTATTACGTGTACGTCTGGTTTGTATTACGTGTACGTCTGGTTTGTATTACGTGTACGTCTGGGTTGTATTACGTGTACGTCTGGGTTGTATTACGTGTACGTCTGGGTTGTATTACGTGTACGTCTGGGTTGTATTACGTGTACGTCTGGGTTGTATTACGTGTACGTCTGGGTTGTATTACGTGTACGTCTGGGTTGTATTACGTGTACGTCTGGGTTGTATTCCGTGTACGTCTGGGCTGTATTACGTGTACGTCTGGGTTGTATTACGTGTACGCCTGGGTTGTATTCCGTGTACGTCTGGGCTGTATTACGTGTACGTCTGGGTTGTATTACGTGTACGTCTGGGTTGTATTACGTGTACGTCTGGTTTGTATTACGTGTACGTCTGGGTTGTATTACGTGTACGTCTGGGTTGTATTACGTGTACGTCTGGTTTGTATTACGTGTACGTCTGGGTTGTATTACGTGTACGTCTGGGTTGTATTACGTGTACGTCTGGGTTGTATTACGTGTACGTCTGGGTTGTATTACGTGTACGTCTGGTTTGTATTACGTGTACGTCTGGTTTGTATTACGTGTACGTCTGGGTTGTATTACGTGTACGTCTGGGTTGTATTACGTGTACGTCTGGTTTGTATTACGTGTACGTCTGGTTTGTATTACGTGTACGTCTGGGTTGTATTACGTGTACGTCTGGGTTGTATTACGTGTACGTCTGGGTTGTATTACGTGTACGTCTGGGTTGTATTACGTGTACGTCTGGGTTGTATTACGTGTACGTCTGGGTTGTATTACGTGTACGTCTGGGTTGTATTACGTGTACGTCTGGGTTGTATTCCGTGTACGTCTGGGCTGTATTACGTGTACGTCTGGGTTGTATTACGTGTACGTCTGGGTTGTATTACGTGTACGTCTGGGATGTATTATCTACTATGATCAATAAATAATATTTAGAAAACAATCTTCAATGGGGATTAAAACGCCTGTACTAGAACAAATTAATAATGCGTTTTGTAAGTATAGAACAATTTCATCGGATGTGTATATTTTTACAACGAAGTGAAAATCCAGTTTTAAAATGTTAGTTGATGTATTTTTTATCCCTAAATAAAAACGTAAACAGTTTTACTCTTAGTAAAAGAAGATAATGGAGGGGTGATTGCTTATTCACAACTCCCCAATGTTATTAGCTTACGTTGTTCGAAACACTGCGCGTTTGTTATGAATATCTCTCTACAAAAATAAAGCTGACTAAAATGAAAAATTGCATTCTTATATTTTGTATTTACTAGTTAGGTATCAATTCTTCGTTGTGTATATAAAAACATTTTTTTAAATCCAAGTAAATAAATGTTATTCTTATTAATGATAAGTATTTTAAAATAGCAACAATTGAAATATAAAATTGCTACATAAAATATTGAATAAAAGCATATGAATGTAACTTGCAAGCATAAACTAAGTATAAAAGTGTATTGAAAAAATGCACTCTTATTTTACCGTGAAATAAGAAAAAGGCAAGTAAACAAAAAAATACAACGACCGAAATTGAGCTTAGGCTCTTCATGGAATCTCTTTCGGAAGTGTACGGGGTGTGAGTTTATGCCAAAGTACTAAATTATGAAATGAACAATCAATCATGGGTTTAAGAAGAAGCCGATCTTCTTTTTAAACTTACCCCGATCTTTGAAAATAACTTAATCAAACAGAATTGGGGATAAATCGTACATACGAGGTGAATATTACTAATAAAAACTCAAAGTCAAGGTCAGGCTTTGAACCAACGTTATATCTAACTCAGGTACCAAGTCCTGGCACCTAAGACCTCTTGGTCACTGGCTGTCCGAGCGGTAATATGTTTATGTTTGTATAAATAATATTTTATATATATATATATGTGTGTGTGTGTGTATTAAACTTATAATATAGAATAACAATTGAGCAGCCTTTTAAATTGTATTGAATTAACACCAACCGGTTTTATTTTGTATTATAACTTTATTATTCATAGCAGCCCTAGGAATTACAAATTTTCTATATATATATATATATATATATATATATATATATATATATATATATATATATATATATATACAAAACTATATAGTTGCCGTATTGTAGATGCTATATCGTATTGTAAATGTCAGGAAACTTACCATTTAGATAAGTGTAAAACAAATGTTAACCATCAATATTTTTATTGGACTATAAGTAGATTCCTAGGTAATAACCACTTACTAATTCAAAAATTTGCAAAAGAGGGTTACTTTTAAAAAATCGTTCGGGTAATTAGTCACGTATACTTACTTTATACTGTATATTCTAATCGTCGGAAACATATCACAGGATATATTCAGTGAACAATGTGAACTAAGATTATAACATTAGATGCATGAAATATATTGAAATATTAAATATACGTATTACACACACAAAATTACAGATGCCCAGATGTTGATGTAACATAAGATCAAGATGGTAATCAATCATTAAAATAAAAGTTGATAATAGTGTTCCTTTTATATTTAAAAAAGTATTTAATACTTAATTATGTTCAAATTAAGTATTATTATTGTAGTCCGCATTCACAAGTATTTCTATACTTAGTGTATCTAATAATGTAATATGTATTTTTCAATAACGCTTTCTATATTTTGTTAAATGTGTGCTTTATAAAATTATAAAGTTTTATTACCCTTCTTAATTGTTTAATTAAAACATAAATTAAACATTATAACATCTATAATTTAATAAAATACGATTTACATTTACATTTAAATTTAACTCGTACATAACAGTAAAAGCTGCACTTGCAAAGCTGTTTTCTCTACGTCAACATATCTCTATATTTGTCTTGTAATATTGCAATTAAGACAATTTATATTACGAGTATATTTACTGAAAATAAGCATGTAATATTATATGTAGTATAAGAAATTAATTATTATATACAAAATTGAGGAATGCGTGTGAATGAATTAGATTATGGACTGAAACAAAACATAATAAGTAAATACAGTAAAAATGTTTTTAAAGAATGTCCTGCTCTCTTGTTAAATATATATAATAGCTTTTTTCAATTTTAGTTTTTTATTTGTTATATATATATATATATATATATATACTTTTTAGCTTTTTAGGTTTCATTTTTAGCTTTTTTCAAATTTAGTTTTTATTTGTGTGTATATACTAAAACAAGGGATTCAAAGACTTCAAAGAGATGCGCAATATTTCATAAATACTTGTAATTTAAGTTCTTGAAACTATCCAATCATTTTGTTGTACAATCTAACTGTTTTCTGACATGCATAATTACAATACTTGAGTGGATAGTGGGCCGTAAGTTAACCAATTTGTAACACCGTTTATAAACATAAAGTTTTCAAACATTTTATGAACCATTACTATTACTTAAATATAAAAGTGTTATATAAATATAAAAAAGGCATGAGGAATTTTAATGACCTCACCGATTTCACAGGCTAATCCATAATGATAATCCATTTCTTTATTGATGAAATACTTGTCAGGAATTTAAACCTTCCGTATTCCAGTGGAAATCCTCATACGTCTATTTTACTTGGTTTAAATTTTGAATTTAAAAAGATAAGATAGTTATCGAATATCATATTAATGCTAAGTATTGGCTCAAAATAACCGATAATGTATTCAGATAGTAATTAAATTGTTACCAGACCATTCCTCTTTCATTTGAACATTTTATAAGACCTATACATCTCCAAACAAATGTGTTTATCTGTTTTGAATATGAAGAATATTATGTTCCGCACGTGACGTAACACTTATTTTCGCGAATATTTCACGATTCGTACGAGTATTATATGGATAACTCACCAAACCATAACCAAACTATCAAATTTTGCAATGTTTGGTTTGACAACTCATATTGTAAAAGTGGAACATTGACATTTCATAAGCAAAAAAATCATATGAACATTAACTTTCCTTAATCAAGTACTTTAATGATAAATTATTCTGAAATGATTTTTATCAATCTTTAAAGATGTTGTGTCGTTTTAAAAATATAAATGTTCACTTAGTTAAAAATATATTATAAGGTTGTTGTTACGTGTTTGTCTTTAAACTATGAAGTTGTAGTAGACATTTTCCTTTTTTTTCTTTTTTTTTAACGTTGAGTACACAATAGTTTGGCTTTCATGTTGGGGTTTATGTAGTTTGACTACTTTCTTTCTGGTCAAGAACAAATATTTTAATATTATATTAATATTATACTTGAAAAGTCCCTTGGAAAAATAACTACGAGACAATTCGTGTATAAACTCTTCATACAAAGCTATACACTGTGTGTTGCACTCAACATACTGTATAGCTTTGCTGGTATTAACTTTGTGGAAGTTTATTTCAGACAAACTAGTCTCACTGTATAAACCTAGTGTATCCAGAATGTAAACTAAAGCATTACATATACTTTGCTGGTATTAACTTTGTGGAAGTTTATTTCCGACAAACTAGTCCACTGTATAAACCAAGTGTATCCAGAATGTAAACTAAAGCATTACATATACTTTGCTGGTATTAACTTTGCGGAAGTTTATTTCCGACAAACTAGTCTCACTGTATAAACCTAGTGTATCCAGAATGTAAACTAAAGCATTACATATACTTTGCTGGTATTAACTTTGTGGAAGGTTATTTCCGACAAACTAGTCTCACTGTATAAACCTAGTGTATCCAGAATGTAAACTAAAGCATTACATATACTTTGCTGGTATTAACTTTGTGGAAGTTTATTTCCGACAAACTAGTCTCACTGTATAAACCTAGTGTATCCAGAATGTAAACTAAAGCATTACATATACTTTGCTGGTGTTAACTTTGTGTAAGTTTATTTCCGACAAACTAGTCTCACTGTATAAACCTAGTGTATCCAGAATGTAAACTAAAGCATTACATATACTTTGCTGGTGTTAACTTTGTGGTAAGTTTATTTCAGACAAACTAGTCTCACTGTATAAACCTAGTGTATCCAGAATGTAAACTAAAGCATTACATATACTTTGCTGGTGTTAACTTTGTGTAAGTTTATTTCCGACAAACTAGTCTCACTGTATAAACCTAGTGTATCCAGAATGTAAACTAAAGCATTACATATACTTTGCTGGTGTTAACTTTGTGTAAGTTTATTTCCGACAAACTAGTCTCACTGTATAAACCTAGTGTATCCAGAATGTAAACTAAAGCATTACATATACTTTGCTGGTGTTAACTTTGTGTAAGTTTATTTCCGACAAACTAGTCTCACTGTATAAACCTAGTGTATCCAGAATGTAAACTAAAGCATTACATATACTTTGCTGGTGTTAACTTTGTGTAAGTTTATTTCAGACAAACTAGTCTCACTGTATAAACCTAGTGTATCCAGAATGTAAAGTAAAGCATTACATATACTTTGCTGGTGTTAACTTTGTGTAAGTTTATTTCCGACAAACTAGTCTCACTGTATAAACCTAGTGTATCCAGAATGTAAACTAAAGCATTACATATACTTTGCTGGTGTTAACTTTGTGTAAGTTTATTTCAGACAAACTAGTCTCACTGTATAAACCTAGTGTATCCAGAATGTAAACTAAAGCATTACATATACTTTGCTGGTGTTAACTTTGTGTAAGTTTATTTCAGACAAACTAGTCTCACTGTATAAACCTAGTGTATCCAGAATGTAAACTAAAGCATTACATATACTTTGCTGGTGTTAACTTTGTGTAAGTTTATTTCCGACAAACTAGTCTCACTGTATAAACCTAGTGTATCCAGAATGTAAACTAAAGCATTACATATACTTTGCTGGTGTTAACTTTGTGTAAGTTTATTTCCGACAAACTAGTCTCACTGTATAAACCTAGTGTATCCAGAATGTAAACTAAAGCATTACATATACTTTGCTGGTGTTAACTTTGTGTAAGTTTATTTCCGACAAACTAGTCTCACTGTATAAACCTAGTGTATCCAGAATGTAAACTAAAGCATTACATATACTTTGCTGGTGTTAACTTTGTGTAAGTTTATTTCAGACAAACTAGTCTCACTGTATAAACCTAGTGTATCCAGAATGTAAACTAAAGCATTACATATACTTTGCTGGTGTTAACCTTGTGTAAGTTTATTTCCGACAAACTAGTCTCACTGTATAAACCTAGTGTATCCAGAATGTAAACTAAAGCATTACATATACTTTGCTGGTGTTAACTTTGTGTAAGTTTATTTCAGACAAACTAGTCTCACTGTATAAACCTAGTGTATCCAGAATGTAAACTAAAGCATTACATATACTTTGCTGGTGTTAACTTTATGTAAGTTTATTTCCGACAAACTAGTCTCACTGTATAAACCTAGTGTATCCAGAATGTAAACTAAAGCATTACATATACTTTGCTGGTGTTAACTTTGTGTAAGTTTATTTCCGACAAACTAGTCTCACTGTATAAACCTAGTGTATCCAGAATGTAAACTAAAGCATTACATATACTTTGCTGGTGTTAACTTTGTGTAAGTTTATTTCAGACAAACTAGTCTCACTGTATAAACCTAGTGTATCCAGAATGTAAACTAAAGCATTACATATACTTTGCTGGTGTTAACTTTGTGTAAGTTTATTTCCGACAAACTAGTCTCACTGTATAAACCTAGTGTATCCAGAATGTAAACTAAAGCATTACATATACTTTGCTGGTGTTAACTTTGTGTAAGTTTATTTCCGACAAACTAGTCTCACTGTATAAACCTAGTGTATCCAGAATGTAAACTAAAGCATTACATATACTTTGCTGGTGTTAACTTTGTGTAAGTTTATTTCCGACAAACTAGTCTCACTGTATAAACCTAGTGTATCCAGAATGTAAACTAAAGCATTACATATACTTTGCTGGTGTTAACTTTGTGTAAGTTTATTTCCGACAAACTAGTCTCACTGTATAAACCTAGTGTATCCAGAATGTAAACTAAAGCATTACATATACTTTGCTGGTGTTAACTTTGTGTAAGTTTATTTCAGACAAACTAGTCTCACTGTATAAACCTAGTGTATCCAGAATGTAAACTAAAGCATTACATATACTTTGCTGGTATTAACTTTGTGGAAGTTTATTTCCGACAAACTAGTCTCACTGTATAAACCTAGTGTATCCAGAATGTAAACTAAAGCATTACATATACTTTGCTGGTATTAACTTTGTGGAAGTTTATTTCCGACAAACTAGTCTCACTGTATAAACCTAGTGTATCCAGAATGTAAACTAAAGCATTACATATACTTTGCTGGTGTTAACTTTGTGTAAGTTTATTTCAGACAAACTAGTCTCACTGTATAAACCTAGTGTATCCAGAATGTAAACTAAAGCATTACATATACTTTGCTGGTAGTTAACTTTGTGTAAGTTTATTTCCGACAAACTAGTCTCACTGTATAAACCTAGTGTATCCAGAATGTAAACTAAAGCATTACATATACTTTGCTGGTGTTAACTTTGTGGAAGGTTATTTCCGACAAACTAGTCTCACTGTATAAACCTAGTGTATCCAGAATGTAAACTAAAGCATTACATATACTTTGCTGGTATTAACTTTGTGGGGAGGTTATTTCCGACAAACTAGTCTCACTGTATAAACCTAGTGTATCCAGAACGTAAACTAAAGCATTACATATACTTTGCTGGTATTAACTTTGTGGAAGTTTATTTCAGACAAACTAGTCTCACTGTATAAACCTAGTGTATCCAGAATGTAAACTAAAGCATTACATATACTTTGCTGGTATTAACTTTGTGGAAGTTTATTTCCGACAAACTAGTCTCACTGTATAAACCTAGTGTATCCAGAACGTAAACTAAAGCATTACATATACTTTGCTGGTATTAATTTTTTTGAAGGTTATTTCAGACAAACTAGTCTCACTGTATAAACCTAGTGTATCCAGAATGTAAACTAAAGCATTACATATACTTTGCTGGTATTAATTTTTTTGAAGTTTATTTCCGACAAACTAGTCTCACTGTATAAACCAAGTGTATCCAGAATGTAAACTAAAGCATTACATATACTTTGCTGGTATTAACTTTGTGGAAGGTTATTTCCGACAAACTAGTCTCACTGTATAAACCTAGTGTATCCAGAATGTAAACTAAAGCATTACATATACTTTGCTGGTATTAACTTTGTGTAAGTTTATTTCAGACAAACTAGTCTCACTGTATAAACCTAGTGTATCCAGAATGTAAACTAAAGCATTACATATACTTTGCTGGTGTTAACTTTGTGTAAGTTTATTTCCGACAAACTAGTCTCACTGTATAAACCTAGTGTATCCAGAATGTAAACTAAAGCATTACATATACTTTGCTGGTGTTAACTTTGTGTAAGTTTATTTCAGACAAACTAGTCTCACTGTATAAACCTAGTGTATCCAGAATGTAAACTAAAGAATTACATTAGGTTGTGGTTATTACTGTTAGGCAATAATTAATAGTTATACATTCTAATTTTCCCAAAATTCTTTTAACGAACCAATGGATTACTCTGATAATAATGGCACTAATGACTTCCATTAGCTCACGGTAACTCTGTAAATATTGTAATAAAACAACTCAGCATTGTTTTTACAATACTATAGTCTGCTTTAAGTCTGCTATTTGGCCAAAGCAGTTTGGCTATTAAAAAGCTATATACTGGATATGAATAATTTATAATATTCTTCATTTGTAGAAAAACCTTTTCCGCCATAACAATCGTTCCTATAAAACTTTAACACTATTTATTGGTTAGAAATAGTATTCAGATATACATTTTTCAACAAAAATAACTAATACAATATTAATAAATATCATTTACCAATATAGGAATCATACATACATAAAACTTTGTACAGTGACATAGGCCGTAAAATTGAACTTTTTTATGCAATCAGTAGCTTTTCACCACCTAAGGCCCATAAAGATTCTTAACTGTAAACAAACGTCAATGTGCATAACATTTTAAAGGTCTTAATTAGTAGAAGATGATGCCGTAAATTAAACCTCAAAAGATTAATTCTAAACAAAATGGCGGCGCTCGAAAGTTTCAATACTGATCTTATGTTATACATCTACTTATACAATACAAACATCTACTTAAAGATTTATTCATTGCCCTTTTCCTGTATTCCTCTATGGGAATGGTCTATGAGGAGTCAGCAGAAAAATTTTAATTTAAGCTTAGATTGATATGCACATTAATCTACAGGGATGGCGAAGCAAAGAAAAATGCCGAAAATGCGCTTCAGAAGCTTTATTCGTTTCAAAATGGTTGGGATTAAAATATTTTAAACCACCAACATTTTGAACCGGATGCATTAACGTATGCTTACATTTAAGATGTTCTATTGACTCCTTACAGGGTCATACCTCTGAGGCAATGAAGAGCTACTGATTGCATCATAAAGTTCAATGTTATGCTCTATGTCACTGTATGTTAACGAGTACATAAGACATTAAACCGTTCTAAGACTTTTCAGTACCCCTGTATATATTTACCATACTGTAAAACGTTAAGTTTAATGTCCAATCAAAGTAATATACAGTAGTGTTACAGCGATATGGGAAATAAACAAAATATGTACAGGTAAAAAATGTTGGTAGAGACTAGTTTTCCAAATATTCCTAATTTTTTGCTCATAAGAAGGTATTCATTTTCCTAATTTTTACGGTTTAATTAGCGATAAGTTAAGTATAGGTAATTAATTTTTAATATTAATTTTGATTTTAGAGTACGACTAGAAATTATCAGCTATTGGGTCAGTTGTATTTAAAATTGCCTAAGCGTTCGTTAAACTCAATTTGAATTCACAAACTTGTTTTATTGTTAAGGAATAATTCATTGTTTTTGACTATTCAATTTTTTTAAATTCAATTTCTTAATACACTCTCTATACTCTAAACAAGAAATTCTTACATTACTATCTTAAAACTACTTTTATAAATCATCAAAATCCTACGGTGTTTATACATAATTTCTGTCTTTTTTAAGAATTATACTCGAACTCATAAACATGATTGTTGTAATCGTTTTACTCAAGTACAGACCACGACCTTTCTTTTCTTACATATATATATATATATATATATATATACTGTATATAATATATAACTTTATTTCCAAACATGTGTTTTACATGATATTAATTGATACCAAAACAATTCCTAAGTAATTAATTTTGTTTGCATAAACACTTAAATAAACTACTGTAGTAATATACTGGTAATTCAATTTCTGCTAAAAAGAACCTTTAAAGAGAGGCCAAAACTCAAATTCCATAAATCTTAGAAAGAGTGGTATTAAAGATATACACATGTAGACCAAACATAATTAATACAATATTAATAAATTGGAGTATAGTAAAGAGAATGATAAGAACAATGTGTTTTTGACCAGACTGTACACTGATCACAGCTTCAATTTAATTTTAATACGGTATATTGATCTATTGTTTTACTTACAGGTGTATATAAAACACGGTGTTGTATTGGGATGAAGTTACACATCTGGTAAATATAAATTGACCCACCCACTCACCCATACATCTACAGTGGTATTGATCCACCCACCTACCTATACATCTACAATAGTATTGACCCACCCATACACATACAGTGGTATTGACCCACCCGCCTACCTATACATCTACAGTAGCATTTACCCACCCTTACACATACAGTGGTATTGACCCACCCGCCTACTCATACATCTACAGTAGTATTGACCCACCCATACATCTACAGTGGTATTGACCCACCCGCCTACCTATACATCTACAGTAATATTTACCCACCTATACATCTACTTTGGTATTGACCCACCCGCCTACCTATACATCTACAGTAGTATTTACCCACCCATACACATACAGTGGTATTGACCCACCCGCCTACCTATACATCTACAGTAGTATTTACCCACCCATACACATACAGTGGTATTGACCCACCCGCCTACCTATACATCTACAGTAGTATTTACCCACCCATACACATACAGTGGTATTGACCCACCCGCCTACCTATACATCTACAGTAGTATTTACCTACCCATACACATACAGTGGTATTGACCCACCCGCCTACCTATACATCTACAGTAGTATTGACCCACCCATACACATACAGTGGTATTGACCCACCCGCTTACCTATACATCTACAGTAGTATTGACCCACCCACCTACCCATACATCTACAGTAGTATTGACCCACCCATACATCTACAGTGGTATTGACCCACCCACCTACCCATACATCTACAGTAGTATTTACCCACCCATACATCTACTTTGGTATTGACCCACCCGCCTACCTATACATCTACAGTAGTATTTACCCACCCATACACATACAGTGGTATTGACCCACCCGCCTACCTATACATCTACAGTAGTATTTACCCACCCATACACATACAGTGGTATTGACCCACCCGCCTACCTATACATCTACAGTAGTATTTACCTACCCATACACATACAGTGGTATTGACCCACCCGCCTACTCATACATCTACAGAAGTATTGACCCACCCATACATCTATAGTGGTATTGACCCACTCGCCTACCTATACATCTACAGTAATATTTACCCACCTATACACATACAGTGGTATTGACCCACCCGCCTACCTATACATCTACAGTAGTATTTTCCCACCCATACACATACAGTGGTATTGACCCACCCGCCTACCTATACATATACAGTAGTATTTAACCACCCATACACATACAGTGGTATTGACCCACCTGCCTACCCATACACCTACAGTAGTATTGATGTAAATATATGTTTACCTATGTAAGAAACATATATTTATACCATATTGTAAAAAATTTAATTTAATTACCAATCAAAGTAATATAGTTTTACAGAAATATCTTTTTACAATTTAAGCTCTAAGCTTCAACTGTAGTTTTTGTTTTCTTAAAGAAATGTTCACAAGAATATTAGTTTTTTACATTTTCCAAAAACAATTTTTAGAATTTTCTTTCAGATGTTTCTTTCTTTTGCACAAAATACCTTCTTTGATGTAATAATGTGTCATAAACTCACTAAGCAGCCCCAAGAAAGTTTCAGTATTGTAATAAATAAGTCCCAGCGTAAGTAATAAAGTGGTACGTGAAAAACTAATTAATTATTAGGGATCAAACTATTGAAATGTATTAAAAATACATACACTCCTCTAAAATATATATACTCCTCTAAAATACATACACTTTTCTAAAATACAAACTCTCCTCTAAAATACATACACTCCTCTAAAATACATACACTCCTCTAAAATACATACACTCCTCTAAAATATATACACACCTCTAAAATACAAACACTCCTCTAAAATACATACACTCCTCTAAAATATATACTCACCTCTAAAATACATACACTCCTCTAAAATACATACACTCCTCTAAAATATATACACTCCTTTAAAATACATACACTCCTCTAAAATACATACACTTCTCTAAAATAATAATAATATGTTTATTTTCCCAAAAGCATACAATATGTTTACATACATTATTTAGGAATAATAACCCCCTTATAATCCAGTAATTGGTGGCTATATTAATAAAAAATATATATTATAAATAACTATAAATTAAAGATAATACATTGTCCAGTCTTCTATAATGACTACTGAAAAAGTTGGCTGCTGTGGCGTGAAGCAAAAATAAAAGAAAGTCTGAACTATACATAAAATTAACTTAATATGGAAAATAAGAATTCAACATTATTTACATTAGTCAACCATTTTTAAGCTGTTTGGAAAATGAAAAAATACTATTAGCTCTTTTAATGTCAACAGGCAAAAGGTTAAACAATTACGGGCCTAAATAGAAAGGTGTTTTTGAAAAAAAAAAATACACACTCCTATAAAATACATACACTCCTATAAAATACATACACTTATCTAAAATACAAACACTCCTCTAAAATACATACACTCCTCTAAAATACATACACTTCTCTAAAATACTAACACTCCTCTAAAATAACTATAATAAACCAAATATTTTTCACCTACCTAAATATCAACTTGAACGGGCATTTTTCAGTAATAATAAAATACTGTTTGCCATACTTTTAAAATTATCTATCTGATATTATTGAGTATTGTTTTAAAATAAATCATAGTGGAAAATATTTTATGAAAATAAGAGATACATAATTATAATTAAGTAAAATACTGTATACATCTTTCAAAGTAATATTTTAAGACATATATATGTTGATAAATCACTGGTACTCTTTATTTAACTGAGTAAATACGGTCAATGTATTCAATATCACTATCGTGGTCCTCTGGGTCCGAGCGTGTCAAACTATGTACCCATAGTGTACATAGTTTTACACGGTCGGACCCTGAAGTGTACATAGTTTGACACTGTCGGACCCAGAAGGGTACATAGTTTGACACGGTCGGAACCAGAGGACCACGATAGTGATATTGAAGATTTAACTTGTATTATTTATTTATTCTGTATGTATGAAAAAAATATCGATCTTTTTTGAGGAAGGTTTTTTTAAGATTTCTTTGTTTTATTTGTTTTCATATGAATCACTATTGTTCATATAAAACAAAGAGTTACCGTATAGTAGTTGTTGAATTTAGTTGAATAATTTTGTAATAATAAAACAATTGCAAGCCAACTTGTAACTATCTAGATATAGTTTTTACGAATTACTATTATTTCATTGATAAAAGTGTTCATCGTTCATAAAATCTATAAATTTTTATGAAACATACTACTTATATAGTGTAAATATACTGTCATTGCACTTGATTCTAAAAGTAGTTTGTTAATATGACAGTTTCTCTCAGTATTGTCATAAAGTTTCTTTTGAAAAAAAAAAATGCTTCCCCTTGTATATATTTAGATAATGGTTTTAATTATGTTTAGAAACACTAAAATATATGTATAGTTTAAAATATATGAGAGGCAGACTCCCTTTTGATGATAATAACTATGACACAAAATGTATATTCCTGAGCTGTTGAAATTTAAATGGTTCAAGCCTAAATAAATCTCGAAATGTATTAAATATCTCTGCAACGTTTGTTTATTCGCAAATACAAGGGCAAATTTAGTTTGTTTTTTTTTTTTTTTACAGTACTCGTATTATATCAAAATTGAAATACGTGAATTTTTTGAAACAACGACTATTAAAGCTGTGATGGCTTAAAATTGTAACTTAATTAATGATTACCTATTCTTATTTACAAATCTAACATTGTGATTCTAATATCCACTGGTGCCTGGACGCCATGTTATTTTGGTTTCATTTATCTACCGAATAAATTATTGTACTTCTAAAATACACATTTCACTATTGCATATTCTCCTGCTTTTATCATAAAATATTGCTGAATATTACTTATGGCGAAACCTATTTGTAATGGACCTCTTGCGAATAAAAATATATTTTGTTATTATATGTGGACAAATAAATTAGTGTCAATTAGTTTACATAAATTTTTTTTTGGAAAACCATTCAAACAATGAATGGGGGCTATAGGCTCTACATTGGCCAGTCGGCATGGAATATCGACTCTTAAAGTCTTTAATGATGTAACTTGTGGAAACTGAGTTTACTGTATTAACTAATTCTTCTTATGAGTGGCTTTTACTCTATTTTTTATTTGAATTATAATACTGTTTTAATTCCAATGCACAAACTTTTTGAAAAAATGAACTTAATAAATTATGAGTAGCTAAGATTAGTAAAATATTATTAACAAAAAGAGTCTAAACTCTTTAATGAGCGTGTAAAAATTTAATATTAAATACTAATACTGTAACATTTTAAATCATTATGAAAACAAAATTTTTCAATAAGCTTTCAATATTTTATTGAAAATATTACCGATATTCTGTTATATGACAATTACCAAACGTATCTCTAATTGATGAAGTAAATCATTTTTATCCTTATGGAAACTATGCCATATTAAATAATTTACTTAGTAAACCTTGCATGAACACAACAACAACGATCAAGTAAAATAGACTCAAACACTAGTAGAGAACCAACACACTTCTGACAACCACAGAAACTAGGAGCAAACACGCTGATCGAGTGTTTCTATCATGAGTGTAAACTCCCAGACAACTAACTAACTAGTTAGTTAGTTAGTTATAATGAGTAGTAACATGTCTTATGGACGCAACAAGCCTAATGTGCATTTACATCTAGTATTATATATTTATTGTATTACCAACATATAGCCCAAACGATTTAGTTAAGTCTAATACGATTATACTGTAGAAAAATAAATGTTGTTCTCAAGTGGCTTTTATAAACAGAAAGAAATAAAAATACAACAGTAATGAAAAGAATGATGGTAAAATAAAAACAGTTTTCTGTGACAAACCGTGCATCTTTGCACGACGTATTTCCCTGGAGTGACACAGCCTGTTTATACTCCAGTATTCTTAGGGTTTATAGCGCTATCAACTTCTTGAATATTATCAGTTAAGATTGCATCTCTCTAGAGACGTTTTTGAATAATATGTTTTATTACATCAGAGATTAATACTAACTTTTTATATTTCTATATACGCTAGTGGAATGCTTATTTGGTTTTTTTTTTTGGGAAATGTACCATCCATCCCGGGATTTGAGCATCTTGCCCAATGCATTAACCCAGGATTGCTAATTCATAAATTAGAAAGTGGCTTAAATTAATTCTAAAAACCATTTAAAAAATACTATTTTCAATTTCTACCAGTCATAATTAATTGATAGTGAGATACAGAGAATTACAGAAGGCATACATGGAACTAATTAATTGCAAAATATTACTAATATGCTGATATTCTCATTGAAACTTCTAAATCTATTTCAATATTAATAATTTTAAAGTTACTCTTAAAACTTGAAGTTTGTTTATTTGACAACAATATATTACAAGGAGGTTTAATGAAGTATGAATAATACTCCAATTTATTATATTCATCTATGTTTGCTCTTCTTTATCAAGTAGTTAAATTGAATTTAGTTCATATAAACACAATCACTCTATTGGTTATGACTAGCTACTTTTTATTTTCAGTATTAATTATTTTACACCAATGAATCACAGAGGTAGAGTTGGTGGGTGGAACATTAACGATTCGTGTGTATGTATAGGTTGAGTGGGAGACTCATCACCGAATACTACACGTATGGATTGAAAACGTCTGTATACGTTTTTCCGATTTAATATTTTGTGTCGCCTAGAATCTTTATAATTATAAATCAAAAGATGAGGATAGGAAAGAGCACTAGGTAAAATATTTAGCCTAAGTGATCATATTGTAAAATGAGATGAATCTTTTTTGCTTGCTTTATAGTAAAAGTTAATTTAACAACAAAAACTGTTATAATTTATTCAGATATTTAAAGCTTTACTTTGGAAATATTTAAACAACAGGAATTCTTTACTAGGTCATTATTTTGAAAGTAAATACTATGAAAATTATAAAGCAGTGTCTTTGAAAAGGGTAGATATGTCAAGAGGCACATTTCAATTTATTACTCGAAGCCTTGTCCCAAAAACCATTTGATGGAACATATGTTTTATCATAGTAATATGATAGCTACTAAGTGCATGCCAAATATTTATTATTTTCACTTATGTCTTGTCTACCTTGACTAGGCTAGGTTACATTACGCTAGATTTATATTGATAGTTGTATTCTATGGAATAAATTAATGATACGACTCGTATATAACCAACCCTTTGAAATCAACACTAATTTATAATTTATTATATTTAGAATATGTGTAATTATGACTGACATGTATCAGAAAAGATAAAAATAGTAAATAAACAACTTTATTGGACCAACCCATGCTCTGAGACATGCTTATTAATTTGATGATGTATATTTTCTGTAAATTTTATATTTGAGTAATTGTTTCCATAACCCATTAAAGTACTCTATTATATTTACATTAATTTTATTTTATCAAGTATTGTCAATTATCTTTTCATAATTGTAAAGATAATAGAAACAAATGCTGATAACATAGATAATATATAATATTACTTTTTTGTATGCTGCATTTATAGTTTAATTTGCAATGTCACTTAAATTAACTTCAATTAATTATTATTAATTTTTTATTTAATAATTTGTATAGTAAGATGCTGTAGGAGTTTTAATGTAAATTATTCTCTAGTAAGAGAACATGTCAATACTAAACAAAAAAGAGAGTGAGTATATACTGATCCCTCATAAGTTTGTAACTTAATCTTTGAATGGTTAACTTACATACATTTCTATTTATGCCTGGATGGCTCTGCCCTAAAAATTATTTAACGGTGCCTGCTTTTAATAATAATAATAATAATGTGGGTTCTAAATCCGATACATAGAGAATAGTGTTATCGGATTTGAATTCGGCTCAAGATTTGTTATTGGAATTCAGCTCAGACCCTAATGCTGAATTCCAATGCAGTAAAAAAATATTTGTTCATGAAATTAATGAGAATGTAATAATGTTTTATATGTGTTATGATAAAAAATATATGAGCATAAAAGATTCAGGTACGTTCTTAAAATTCAATTTTTTTCATAACTGTTATATGAATATTTTACCAATTAAAGTGTAATTAGAATATGTTTTAATACTTCAGTAACATTCACAATCAGTACAGGCCGACTAGTTTAAATTATTTGGGTAAACAGATTTTGTAAAATGTATACATATATGTTTGTCTCTTCCTAAAACACAATGATAATCAAACAAAATGGATTTTCCTTACCTAGTTTATTAATTATTGTTTTAATAATGATCTAAAACTGAGTTCTAAAGAAATAAATATTATAATTACTGTATAAAGATCGAACAAATCTAAAAAGATGGTAAAATTATATAAAACGGACTTTTTAATTGGCTACTTAACAATAGCCTGTTATTCTCTTTCTTGTTTGCTAAGAACACTTAATAGATTCAATATTTCACTATCGAAATTTAAGTGTACATACACTCTATAGCATTTACAATACAGTGCATATCTCCCGAAATTGTAGAAATATAGGCCTACTATGTTAATTTGGAGAGAAAGTATGATATCTGTAGAATCGTCCCCAAAGAAAAGCTAGGTTTTTGCCGGACTTGATTTTTTACACTAAACACGAATTTAAATACTATTGTACTTTAATTTGATTATTTATTTTAAAAGTATAGTACTTTAGTCAAACGTGAAAATATTACAATTAGAACCTCTGAACTGACTTCCAATCACTGATTGGTTCATCTATTTTAACGGAGAAACCATCAGCAGTTCAATATCTTAAACTTGCAACACAATATATAAATATTCATTCCAACAATGAAATAGTTTTAAATGTTTTATACAATCTTTTGTTGAAGCCTTACTTTGATATTTCATCATCCCCTAAAATATTTACATATGACCAAATATACAAAGTTTTACAAATGTATGTCTGCACAACGTGGCACCTAAGCTAACCTAACCTAACCTAACCTTTCACCTACTGTAAACCTAACCTAATTTGTATCGTGGAAGTATCAGTACCTAACAGTACATGCCTTCTCTGTAGAGTCCTACTTCAAACTTTGAAATTTTTTTTGATGAACCAGTTTAATTCTATTCAATTAATTAACCACAAGGATTAAGCATAAATATTGTTTGTACATTTAAACTGTATAATAAAGGGAATCTTCTTGACATGTAAACCGTAAAAAAAGAAATACAGACCATTACTTGGATGTATGGTGCACTCCACGTAGAGAATATTCCGCTGCAAAACCAACATTTTTGATGGACACTATACACATTGTTTGTATGAAATATACGTATTTGACGCGTTCTGTGACAGTATACATATTTCAAAATAAATTTATATTTTCTCAGTGTAAAGCATTTAAAACACGTCAATCCTTTTTATATGAAGATTGTTTAATCGACAATAATTTAGATGGAAAAATATTTGTAAGTTTGTATTGTTATTTAAATAAAGGCCCATATTTACATTAAAGCTATAACATTTTTTATTTCATTAAAGCTATTCATTAAAGCTATAACATTCTGTATTTCAATAGATGGCAGTGGCTGAACAGTGCAGACGTGTTACAAGATTGCTCTTCCAAACTTTGCAGTTTAGTGATAATAAACTACATGCTAACATTATTTCTTGACTGAGTTGTATAGCAAGAGCCTATGTTTAAAGAATAGTGATAAAATATCCTTGATAAATAGCGTTAAAGTCGAAAGTTGCTGTCTAACCTCAAACATAACCTCCAAAATGGCTGCTTGTGGTGTTTGTTGCAAGAAATTTAACAGTAGGCAAATTAAAGTATCGTGTTCGGACTGTAAGAAAGATTTTCATGGAATGTGTGTCAATGTAAGCAATGCTGACATCGAGTGTCTGGCCAGCGAGGGTACTGTGTGGAGGTGCGAGCCTTGTAGTGCTGAACGTCGCAGTAGCTTGACTTTGGAAGCACAGGCAAACGAAGGACGGCTAACACTCAAGGACCTAATGAAAGTAATTAGTGAGCTGAGAAAAGACCAAAAACAATCCCTAATAGATTTTAATACCTCGTATGAAATGATGAACACTAAATTAGATGAAAACACTGAAGCCCTCAAACAGAACACTGACAAAATGAATATGTATTTGGACAAAATTGATTCCCTTGTATCTGAAAATCAAGCACTGAAACAAAAAGTCTCTACACTTGAAAATAGAATAGAAGATTTAGAACAATATTCGAGAAGAAACTGTGTAGAGATACAGGGCCTACCATGTAAACCTGATGAAGTGATGGACACAATCAAGAGTGTAGGCCAGGCATTACAAATCCCCATAGAAGACAAAATGATTGATGCATGTCACCTACTTGGCAAAAGGCCTGATTCTGAACGCCCTCCAGGTATCATAGTTAAATTTGTTCGTAGGATTGATGCTGAAAATATACTTTTGGCTAGTAGGGCCAAAAAGCTTTCTACACGACATCTGGGACAATCTAGTGACAATCCTATTTATTTAAATGAATCTTTGACTCCTATGAAGAGAAAACTGCTCGCCCTGGCTAGAGAGGCTAAGACCAAGAAGAACTACAAGTGGATATGGGTGAGAGGAGGCAAAATCATGCTCAGGAAAGAAGATAACGGACCAGTATCTGTAGTTAAATGCATAGGTGATTTGGAAAAACTGTAAGTAGGCTAATTTTTATTCGCTGTACAATATTATGTTAAGCAAAATTGTATGAGCCAATAAATATTTAACAGTTAATTTTACTAGCTTTATCGTACATAATAATTTTAAATTATCACACTTGTTATAGTAATTAAAAATGAAACAACAGGATATTGAATTCATTAGTAGAGATACTGGTATCGTATTAGCTCATCAAAATATAAGGAGTATGAGAGCAAATTTTGATTCATTCTTAGTTCATTTGTCAGTATTAACAACAAAACCAAAAATAATTGTACTTACAGAAATTTGGATTATAAACTCTGAAACTAACCTATATCAAATACCTAATTATAATGCATATTATAGAACAAATGAATTACATAGGGCTGGAGGAGTGGCCATTTTTGTCCATAATAGTATAAATCAAGTTATACAGACGGATGTTGTATTTTGCTCAGCAGACGTAATAGAACTTAACTTTACGGCACTAGGCGATAAATTTAAATTGTTTGCTTTATACAGGCTGCATGAAAAATCTTCTGAACTATTTATAAGTGAGATAAACAACTACCTACGGTGCGATACTTCTAAAAGTTGCAAAAACTTAATAATAATTGGAGACATGAACCTCAATTTATTAAATGATAATCCTTTAATTGATGAATATAAACTTACATTAGCATATCACGGTCTGGAATCTTTTATAAATACTCCAACTAGAATCACCGATCAATCCAAAAGCTGTATTGACCACATATTGATTAGGATTAAAAACAAACATAACATTAACCTAGAAGCAGCGGTTGTTGACAGCCGAATAACTGATCATTGTCTAACAGCTGTTTGGTTATCAACAGGCGAGGAGGGGATTCACATGCGCGACAAAGTCAAGGTCACGCAGCCAAATTGTCACTATCGCATCAATTACGAGCGTTTTAGTGAGTTACTAGATAAAACTGATTGGAATCCTGTTTTTATAGAACAAAATGCCTCACGCGCCTATGATCAGTTTATTAAAATTTTATTAATATAATGCATAGCAGCAGAGAAGAAATAAAAAATAAAAACAGGGATATAATAAGATTGAAACCTTGGATTAGTAATGATATTTGCAAGCGTATTAAAAAAAGGAATTCGTTAATTAAAATACTAAAAAAACAGCCTGATAATCATACATTAAAAGCATATTTTATAGAATTTAGAAATAAATTGCAAGGTGATATACGTAATCTTAAAAACAATTATTACTGTTGTCTTTTTGAAAAGAATAAGCGGAATACCAAGGAAACTTGGAATATTGTTAAGGAAATTACGGGACAAAATTCAGTAAAGCATGACACAATTACTTTAGAAATTAACAATATAAAGGAAAATGACCCATTTAAAGTAGCTAATACATTCAATAGATTCTTTGTGTCAATTGCTGAAGAACTAAATGTAGGAAGAAATATAACTGACCATTTTAACTCTCTTAATTTTAAAAATTATTTCACAGAATCAAATATACCTCAATCAATGTTCCTGGGTCCTGTGGTGGAAAATGATATTTTGAATGCCGTTAATTCATTAAAAAATGGAAAATCACCAGGAATAGATGGTATCAATTCACAAATTGTAAAAAAATTCTGTAAAAAGTTCGTTCAAGTTCTATTGCATATTATAAATCTTAGTTTTGAAACTGGGGTTTTCCCTGAAAAAATGAAAGAAGCCGTAGTAATACCGATATACAAGAAAGAATCAAAATTAAATTGTAGTAACTACAGACCAATATCATTACTCTCAACGTTTTCAAAAATAATAGAAAAGATTATGAAACAAAAACTCGTATCATTTTTGGAAAAGGTAAAATTTTTTAGTAATAATCAATTTGGATTTCGTCAAGGAATGAACACGGAAACAGCACTTTTAAATTTTATGAATATAGTTTCAGGAGGGTTAAATAGTGACAAAAAGGCAAGTGGTCTTTTTCTAGATATTACTAAAGCCTTCGATACGGTGGATCATAGAATTTTACTTGATAAGTTATTTAACTGTGGGTTAAGGGGTGTCACTTATAATTGGTTTAGAAGCTATTTGACGGGTAGAAAACAGTGCGTTAAAGTAAATGGTATATTGAGTGAAATGTGTGAAATTAAGTATGGTGTACCTCAGGGATCAGTATTAGGTGCTATCCTTTTCTTAATATACATTAACGATCTCTGTTGTGGAAATTTTCACGGGCAAGTCACTTCATTTGCAGACGACACTGCTTTGTGTTATGTAAATAATACATGGGAGGACATTGAGCATCAAATAAACTCTGACTTAGAGGCTATTCAGTGGTGGTTTTTCAAAAACAACATGGTATTAAGTTCGACTAAGACTAGTTATTTAAATTTCTGTTTAAGAGGAGAAGCTTCTTTTACAAATCAAATAATATCTAAATGTCTTGATTGTATTTGCAAATATAGGGTGTGTAATGTGGACTGTGCTGAAGTAAAAAGCGTGGAAAGCATAAAGTACTTGGGTGTTGTTCTAGAAAAAGGGCTTACATGGAAAATTCATGTACTGAATTTAAAGAAGAAACTTAATAATATTTTACGCTTATTCTACTTTTTACGTAGCCTTTGTAATAATGATGTATTGCGAACGTTATATTTTTCTTTGGTACACAGTAGACTGGACTATGGTATTGCATGCTGGGGGGGAACGTATATTTCAAACCTAAAAAGTTTAATGACAAGTCAGAAACAGTTTGTTAGATTAATATTAAGGAAAAATAAAACTGAAGCATCTTTTCCTCTGTTCTGTGTATTGAAAATATTACCACTAAGATACATGTACTCCTATAAAGTTTTGACAATATTTTACATTCGAAGTCGGAACAGTACACAATTGAGCATCCACAAATATAAATTACGCAATTCAAAAGATCTGTACGTTCCTAAGCCAACCAACACATATTTTACAAAAACGTTTGACTACCAAGCTCCTAAAATGTACAATAAACTGCCCAATGAGATTCGGAATTGTAAAACTATTAACAATTTTACAAAATCTTTAAGAAAGTGGTTATTTTCTATTGATGAAATAGAGCAGATCCTATTTCTGTAACTTTCAACCAATACATAATATCGACCTTTAAAATTTAATATTTATAGGCTCAAGCTACTCTCTGTTAGTAATTGTCTTAACAATAGATTAAATTTAAATTTATATAAAAACTATGTCAGCTAGGAGTAAAGTTTGGAACTATGTTTTGTTTATTTTTTTGCAATTTTATTCATTGTTCATAGCCACAAATGTGTATTATTAGGAATGTTTCTGTACCTCCAAACAGGCTTAGCCTTGGAGGTCTATATTTTCGAAACATATTTATGGGTTATTATGCATGTATGTATGTAATGTTTGTAGATTTGTTTTGGAAATAAACGTTTATTATTTATTTATTTATTTATTTATTTTATGGTTAACCTTCATAATACAGTACTGGATTTGTAAAAATCACCTTTTTATCACTGAAAATATTTGAGAGTGATAATAATAGAACAATTTATGATACACTTTTATTGTTGATTACATTAAAAATAAATATTATTGATAGTGGTTTTCAATCATTTAAGGAGCTCTATCCTTTTTTTTATGAAGACTTAAACATTGTTATCAACACGAGCGTGTAGTTATTTCAGCTACACTCAAAGTGGTCATACTCAAGTGGTAGGTTGTGTTTCATTACAATACTTATACCTTTTACAGTGATTATTCCCCCAACAATCAAACTTAATGGTATGATTATTAAAGCACACTCACACTGTTCTAAGCTACTTTGTGTTCATAAACTGAGAACCATGTACATACTACAACTAACCATAAAACTAAAGGTTCGAATCATTTTATAAATAGACATTCGTTTCCCATACAAATCAGTTAAAAGTTAATGATCGTCTTATTTCACCAGACGAAGTTAAGTCTACGTAGACCTCTCTCCTCTCCAACACTTAGTTAACCTGGGGACCAATGGCTTAACGTGACTTCCGAACCGTGGGAGCGTCAGGGCAAAAACTGTTAATGGTAACACCTGGAATCGAACTTAATTGAAAATATTAACATATTATAAATATTTTTCATAAACCCTGAAACCGGTGAGCAACATAACAAAATGCCTTGCAACGACAGTTGTTTGACATTGTACATTCTGTATTATTTGATTTTATCATATCAGTGACAAAATAAACATTGCATTACTGAAACACATCCATAATTACACACTTCCCTTCGAGGATGGTCGAGTCCAATCAGTATATTGCATTTATTAATTACCATTTGGGTTATATCACATATAATAACTTCAAATATAAACTGTTTATTTTCATTTGTTATAGTAAATGTGAATTGTTGTGATTTCAGTTGTACATTATTCAACCAGTTAGTATTCATTTTTAATAATAATTTGGTTTTGGAGGAAGGGTTAAAATGTAGGGGGAATTTTATATCCACCAGAGGTTTGTTGTATTTAAATGAATTAACTATGTAACTCGTACTTTCATTAATTTGTAAGTGTTGGCGTGTCATAAACGTCAGTATGTAGTAAATATATTAAAATTGTTTTTATATTACAATATTCTGTAATTTGTAAGTGCAGTTTTCTTTATTTTTTATTTCCAAACGTTATATGCATTGTATTCCTGCAGAGAAGCAACTCGAATTTCACACTGTATAATGTGCCTCACGGGATATTTGTTAGCGGGATTGTTTGTAAAAAATTACGACAAAATAATAACTTCAACATTTACCAACTTCTATTTGTAAATACACACTTGTTTTATATATTATAAAGAAAATGTGAAAACATTTTTTACAGAGTGAAAACTAATGAAAAACACTATTTACATTCTATATTCCATATTTACATTTATATATTTGTTAATAGTAGTACTTTTATGTTCATTAACTGAAACGTAACAGGATTATTGTGTTCTAGCTAAATAGTTCAATAAAATACTCAACAATTACTTTAAGCAACTGTCTTATTCTTGGTCTTATATATTTGTTTCTGATAAAAACATATTGAAGTTGATTTCAAACATTATATTTTATATTTATTTTACAAGCCTGTATTAGAAAAATAATCCATTTATTCTTTTCGTATTATTTGTTTAATATTTATATTCCTATGTTATTTTCCTGGAGATTTTTATTTACATCGAATTATAAATACATTTCCGTTCTGCTAATGTGTTTTTTCGTCTATATGAGAGGTTATTTTCCAAAGTAAACAGTGCTAGCAAACACAAATACTATTAACAGTAACAAAAACATACGAGGTTTTCCACGCTACCTTTGTCTCGTGGGATATATTTGCTTCAGAATTACCTTGTAAACAGAACAGGCTGGAAATAGAATTACATTTTCTACTTGTTTTCTATCTGCACACGTGTATATTTTTCCATAGTTAAATAATACTTTTGACAACTTGAATAAAACTAATACTTTCTAACATGAGTGACAAATTAATATTCAAATTAAAATGTTTAATTTTGTGGGTACATATATAACATAATATTTCTAAAAACGACGTGTTTCTAGAATGTTTGATCACATTTAAATTTATATATGTACACAAAACACAAGTTTTATGATTATATGTGTTATTTATTATATTTGACTCACCCATCACTGTATATAAAAAGTGCTAGCCTCCCAGACTGACATTTTGTAGGTACTATGTTGTTGTTATAAAATGAAAAGAGATTTTGAATAATTGTTCGTATTTTCGTAATATCACCAGTTTTAGTGAGGAAATTTTGTAACAGTGCTTTCCTATTTTGCCTGTTGAGACTAAATAATTGGTCCAGTTTACAAATTATTATTATCACTAACAAATTCTCTATCTTCGGGGTTCGACCGCGTCACTGGGCTATGTACTAACATTGCCGACGTTTCGGCCACATTACAGTTGGCCATCCTCAGGGCGAGACGATCACTGTCACAGAACTCGACTTAGCCCAGTGGCGCGGTCCAACCCCGAAGACCGAAAATTTGTTAGTGATAATGACGACTGTGGAAGCCAATCCATGAAGAAATTACTATTATTTACAGCATCACATTTGAGACGATCTACAACTTTGCACCGTATTCAATACGTTTTGCTTTGAATTGCCTCCTTTACCCTAGGTAGAGCTATAAATTCGATTAGTATGTGTAACCCAAAATTTCACATTGAAATCAGATTTCCGAGGGTTTCTTTTTTTAAAAATACCCTTACATCTAATAGGATGTATGTATAATTTTGCAAATAAAAAGAAAAATCTGTATAATTACGGTAATTTTCGTAAATTACGTGTAAAGAAGACGAAAGACACTGATTCATACACAACTGAGTTACTTAGCGCCATATAAAAGCAGACTCATATATCCTCTTGATATTATTATTTTCATACATCATGCAAATACACCCTCTTTACATCTAAAGAGTCCTTGATGAGTTGAGTTAATCATACATATAACACGTTTATAATGTTATGTAAATAGAAATGTTTTGTCCATTATTGAATATAATACGTAAGAATAAATTATGTTTTTAACAATACAAAATAATAGCCTAGTATCGAGTTAATTTCTAGTACAAGTAGGTTCCAATCTACAAAATGATTTACCGCATATAATTTAAAGGAAACAGATGTTTTATGTCATTTAAAGCCCTTAATAGATCACCTAAAACGGCATTTTAATATCGTAAAGTATTTATAAATACAAATTATAGGACGTTAAAAGTATGAGCTCTAGCAAAACAGAAGTTTCAAAATTAATTTTACCTTTAAAATTGTACTTAAAAAAATACTATCACAAACTATCAAAGTTAACATTTTATAATTTTAATTATATAATAAATGAAATTATATAAACTATAATAATTATAGAAGTATCAAAAACAACTTCTATACTTTGTGTTTTTATTTTTTTTTTTTTTTATTTTTTTACTAATGTCGTATAATCTTAACTAAGATTTTGAGAGTTCAGTTTGATATTTAAAAGAATCTTTGAACTACAATTAAATAGCTGTAGATATTGCATGTAATAACAATTTTAAATTAACTACTCGTTCCAGTCAACATAGATTTATATATACCCATAAGTCCGGTCTTTTGCTACGGGTAGTATATTAAAGGGAGTAGAATGAGGCATTTTAAATCTTGCAATTTTAAACAATAAGAGTTATTCATAAGAAAACTATAATCAAATGACCATTTCTTTAGGAAAACTCAAATATACAGTTATAGATGTAATAAGATTTGAATGATTAATATTATTCATAAGTACATCTTTTGAGAAAAATAAAAAAAAACAACTAATCATTTATGGAAATGCATCTAAAAAGTAAGTGTTATTTTACTAGTCAAAGTTAAAACTAACAGGTCCACTCTAACACGTTTAAGCCATTGAGCAATGACAAAGGTACTAGGTGACTACGGGCAGAGACCTCCTATTATCCCTACATCCAATTTTAAAGTGCCCAACGGCTATTTTTTCTGTTTATTAATGTTAACTTGAAGAAGTGTGCAACATTTCAAGTCAGTCGAATAATCCGTTCTTGAGTTATTCATTTTTTGTAAAAAATATTCTCAAAAATGCTATTCTCTATTTAAATTTGGTGTAGACTCCGAAAAGTAACAGTCAGAATACGTTTTTTCAAAATTAAATAAGCGTTAAAAAGCATTGCTTTAAAAAAACAAGAACTGTTTTCATATTCAAAGAAATTGTGTTCAGTGTGTGATATTCAATTGTAATAGCATTGACTGATGACTAACAAACAAACATATTAAAACTTCTATATGGAGGCTTATTTTTTTCTATTACAACTCCTATGTGTGGTCTTTTGCTACAGGTAATATATATTAAAAAGAGTATAAACTGGTATTTTAAATCTTGCTAACATCAAGGCCATAAATTATGCATCTGGAAGGTCCCTTTTGTCATGGTTTGTTTCCTGTCTATGAAATTATGGCTCATTTCATTTTCCCCCTTCATAATCACAGAAGAAAATAATAGTAAATTTTCCCACGGTTGTGTTATATAACATTGTATACTAATGTAAACATTACAGCAGTTCCCAATGGTGCTAGCAGTAATTAGCTATTGGAATGGCAATACCGTAATGATTAATTACCTGCATGTCAATCAACTACCTAATTATTAATGTTGTGCGACAATATTCTATTTTAGGTATTTTACTAAGTACAAGAAGAATTCCCCAGTAACATAATTGTAATAATAAAAATATATGTATATAATATTTGCTTGGATGTTTATTCATTTTTTATTTCACAATATTTACAAACAAATACTAGTATATTTAATTGTCATCCTTTTATCTATATTGACTTGTGAAATTGAATTCCTTAAAATGTATATGTTACAATCTTTTTTGTTTTTTTTTTTCAAAAATCATTCATGAGCTGGACAGAGTACAAAACTATAAACAATAAATTCTCTTATTCCCACAATACTTAAAAGCCACGATTTTCCAATGGTTTTAAATATCAACAGTGCTATTTAATGATAGAACGTGTAAAGGTATTTGCTGCTATAGTACGTTTATATTTCATATACAAAAACTGTTATTTTCATTTAATCAATCAAACGTCCAATATTCCCCAATACAACAATGTGTGGCTTGAAATGTATGATGATTAACCAACACTCGCAGCTCAAAACTAGAAAACATCAAATCCATCTCCCTCAAGAGTTGTTCCAAAACCGCTGAGGGGCGTGTCAATACCAACGCACACTGTATGGAGTACTGCCAGGATTGGAACTGGGACTATTGCTGTTCCAATCGCCCCAGGACAAATACCCCCCTTGTGACAAGCAATCAGTTCCATCGATCCCAGATATGACGATACTGAGCCTCCTTGTTATGGTTACATTTACACTGTATCTCTGATTTTGCTGAGTGCGACATTTTTTTTAGTATTCGACTGTTATTAAAAACATAAAATATTTTAGTATATAAAAAGACTATTACAAATAAAAACATACCATTCACACGTATAACAACCAACTACACAGAATAACATTGATGGTTATTTTAAAAATATAAATTTAAATACATAGATGTAAAAACACACAAAATACTATATCAGACCACTAAACTTGTGATTATCATTTACAATATTAAATTATTTAAAACCAAAGTACTTCCAATAAAAGGTTTATAAGAGCAGTAACAAATGGATTTAAATTCTTTTAAAACTAAAACAGCAATTAAAAAAACAAGATTGGTTAATTATCACAAGAAAAATTAATGAAATGAAAAGATTGATCAATGAAAAATACAACACCCTAATTAATTGGAGTGTTAACCTATGAAATGGACATCTTCATGCCTAAAACATACAAAACTTATAAAAGTTACACAAATATAAACTTTTGAGATGAAAATACTCTACAAATGAATAAAGCCTTAAGAGCAGCTCAGGGCAAATCAACCTTAACAAATTACCACCGAAACAAACCGCTGTACAACTGGTTAAAGAAAGAGTACGATGAAATGGTTAAGAATAACAAAGCTGAAAAAACAAAATCAATAATAGTGGTGACCCCAAACCAAAAATAAATATATATAGAAAACAATAAATATAGAATGCCAGCCTGTAAAGTCAAGAGAAGATAAAATTAAAAAAAAAAATAAAACAATAAAAATACAAACAGGATATGCGAGCATTTCAATGATTACTTCATATTTGATCGTAAAAAATCAGGACCAAGTGGAAGACACTACATTAAATTATAGATACCCATAAATTGAGCTCTAACACTACTATGCAAAATTACTTCAATCCTATGTTAAAAGGAAAACAGGTATATGGACATCTATTAGATATACAAAAGACCTTTGATAGCCTCAACAGAAAAGGCCTCATTAAAAAACTAAAAAAAAAACTTCAAATAAAATATCAGGCTCTAAGTTGGCTAATTGACTACCTCTCACATAACAACCAGATTATTAAAATAGAATACTTTGTTAAAATCCTAAAACAAAATTACAAGTTAACCCTAAAAGAAACCAAAGCAGGCATAACTTATAACTCGGTACTCGACCCACTGCTTTTCTTAATATACATAAACTGAAGAAAACCTATTGCAAAAGAAACCGTAATATTTGCAGATGATACAACCATCCTGGCACCGTTTGATTCAAAAAGAAACATTGATCAACAAGTAGCAGAAACTATAAAACAAGGAACTGACATACAAGGAATAAACAAAGAAAAAACAATAAAAATAAATTTCACCGGTACAAAAATTACCAAGCACCACGTACCTTAGACACTGACCTAGCTGGCATTGCTACGTTCCTTGGGATAACACTAGATAAAACTTTATCTTGGCACGCCCACATGGAAAACCTAAACAACAAATTATCTATCATAATACACGCAATTAGAAGACTAAGAAAAACAAAAATAAATAAATAGCTAAAATAGCTTACCATGCTCTTTTTGAGTCACAATTAAGATTTCGTTTAATAGCGTTAGGATCAGCCAGTCAATCACAATTCTTGTATTTAAAAAAAAAGGCCATAAGAACCGTCCTAGAAATCACTGGAAATAATGTTTTTAATCAAACAATAAATATGTAATTATATATGTGTTGTAATGTGTTTGTGTAATTTTCTTGAAAGAATTACATAAATAATTTTTGTTGTTTTAAGCACACAAACAAAAACCATAACTAGAATAGGTCACAATTCCAATATTCCACACCACAGATAAACTAAAACAAGCAAGACTCCTCACATAATGGGAATTAAGTTGTTTAACATGCTACTAAAATCTCTTAAATCAATAAAACCAACACACCTTTCTAAAAAAGCCTCAAATTTTATTTATTAGAAAGACCATCCTATACAATAAATTAATGGTGTCATGAACACAGCAACACAAGAGTATGAACAGCTACATACATGCAAACATAAAACACAAAGGACACAACCTATCAAACCTAGGACGTGTAGAGGATGGCAACAAGTCCTATCCTCAGTCCTATTGACAACTCCCTATTCTTGAGGAATGTGGCTTAAGATTGTGGTGGCAAATGGTAAATATTCATTAAACAGTAATTTCGTTATTGTAATTTTATAGGTGGGTTAAATGCTATTACTACTATTGTAACGATAACTCTACTGATGAGTTAGTTTAATTTAAATTCTTTGTTAATTTGATCAAAAATTATGCAAATTAAGTTTGATTCTCTTATCTCAGGGTTAAATTTAATGGGTAAATCGGTGAGGCTGTAAATTACAATGAATAAAGACTCTTGTATTACAAAGGTAATTTATTAATACATTCTTTTATTTATTTTTTATTACTTTCTTTTTCAAAATTTAAATATAACAAAAATGAATTTAATTATTTATTGATTATTAATGACTAAAACATAGGATATTCAGTTAATAACTAAACTTATCTTTAAACTTAGTTGTTTGTAGCTCCACGTGGTCTTCATTTTTCATGAATTAGTGTTTGTATCGAATTTACAAAAATTATACGAAAAAGATCTGAACTACTTAATTGTTTTCCATTAACATACTTTCACAATTTGATGAATTTAGTTTTAATTTAAACAGTCACACGCGGTAACACATGCGGTCTGCCGGGTGCATCACCATGTCTCTGGGTGTTGCTTCTTCCGTAGATTGACTGAAAGTGAACGAGCTTGGAATGTTTAGCGTGGGTTCCCCTTCCTACGTTTTTTCCGTTAAAACCAATGATATTGGGTTAGAGATGCAACTTCCGCCCATGCCATGCGGTTCTTACCCCGGTAGGTGGTGCCCCTGGTGATTATTTTTTTTAGCTAAATACGTCTCTCATCTACCTTGGACTCGACCAGTGTATGTCACAGTGACACCCCTCTGGGTTGCCATATAGACTCGTCTGACGACGCGACGGCACATGTCTTATCTGTCTCGCTAACAATGAATAGAATGTTGTTTATGATTTTGAACGACTGCCTGGGACAAATATACCTGCCCACTTCTCTATATTTGTTGGCTATTAATTTACAATGGATTCCGAATATTATTTGAATGTTCAGTTATTGTTTTAATTAAATGTATCTATTTCTTCATTAAAATAATTTATTCTTTATTTAATTTAATTAATTTAATCGTCAATGTGATGGACCTGTTACACTATGTGGGTTAATGCTTGTTCACTTGATGGACCAGCATGTGGTTTTAAAAGTAAAAAAGTGCTGAACAGAAATTTTAATATGGTAAAATACTGTTTTCATTAACACCACTTTCAACAGGTAAATTATTAATTTATTGTAATTTTTTAATTTAATAAAATATTATACTGACATCTCAAATTTAATATTGGGAGGATAACTTAGTCAATGTAAACTATATATGTTTAAAGTGAATTTTTCAATACAAATCGACCATTTTCCCTTTAAAAAGTACGTCCTGTCACATAGGTCAGTATCTAAGGTAAGGCTGGAAGAACATAAATATAATGTGAATAGAACATAAATCATTAACGTTTTTAGAGTATCAAAAATTATTATTGAATTTTATAATAACCTTATTCTAAATGTTTGTACTTAAATTCGTATTTTATTACAATAATGAAATTATTGTAATGAAATACGATGCAGCATCGTATACTATTATTATGTATTACTATTATGTATTACTACATGTATTATTATTATGTATTACTGCAGCATCGTCCTTGACAAGGTGTTATTTAAATTTTTTACAAAATCAAAAAGGTATTAGACTTTATATGTTATGTTTATTTGTGAACCTTACCTTATAATACTAAATAGTTCATCCTTTTCATTCAACAATCACAAAATTTAAACACTAATAAATCCACAATTTTCCCTGTTCAAACATAGATCGTGATAAAAAGGTCTGTATAATATTAGCATAACTGATCTTGTACATCGTATATCATTATATGAAATATTAAACACATTGATATTCAAATGTTTAGTAAAAATTAAAAAACCTCAGTGTATATGTAAATAAATAATTTTACCATATAATCTCACTTAATTGCGAATATTGTTAAATGTTTTTCCATTGTTCCTAACAACATTTTACTATCTAATATTAAGTCTTGCATGACAATGAATTATTGTTGTATATGTCTACTGATCATATATTTAACAATGCAATCCTAAAAATCGCTCTTGTTTTAGTAAGTATTACATATTTTCAAATGTATATCACTAAAGAGACTTATTTTGTATGGCTAAATATCCCCAAACATAAACCTTACAAATGTAAACACATTGCAGCAATAGCCGCGTATTATATAAATGGCTGCACCTTAACCCTCGGCCAACCATCTTGTTGGACACAAATGGGACTATTATTGTCTCCCCAATACACCGTGCAATACAAATGGCCACCTGGAATCGATGTTATTGGCCTTCGTATACGGTGTAAATATTTACGTTTATTTTTATCTCTCTAT
Organism: Stictocephala bisonia; assembly: GCA_035578905.1. NCBI lineage: Eukaryota > Metazoa > Arthropoda > Insecta > Hemiptera > Membracidae > Stictocephala > Stictocephala bisonia. The sequence goes on from JAQJVL010000782.1 coordinate 67,205, forward strand.
AAAGATTCTCATCAAAAACCACGAGTTGAATTTATTTTTTTTAATTTCTTAGCTGTACACTTAATAATTAAATACTAAAGAAAATATTATATAATGAATTCTTTAATTAGCCTGTACTAGACAGAAATTCCCGTCAATTCGTAAGAGAACAAAAGTATTTTAGGAAGATGCAATAGAAAACCTAGATATTGTGAAACTTTTTATATATTCTGAAAAATTACTATTTTAGCCGACAAACCAGTAGTATAGCTTTTAATATAATTTAAAGGAATGTTTTGTTTTAAAATAATATTTTTACAATACATTGTTCTAATTTTATAATTTGTTACGGTGATCATTAATTTTAAATGTTAGCCTAAAACATTTAATTGTGATATGTGAAAGGAAAATTATTTCTATCGAAATGAATATCATTTAGAGAATTTTTTTTTAACTGTTATGTTAGGCTATATTAGTTAACACTATGTAAGGTGTTTCTATGGCTCGACATAATAACGGTACCACAAAAAAACAAATTGTATGCTCGTTTTTAGCATAATTAAGCATATAAAATATAAAATATTCTCTAAATAATAGTTAACCGAATTTGTTTTTAACATGCATAGTAAGTTATGTTTTAGATTCTAGTTTTGATGACTCATTTTATTTAATTTTGGTATAAGTGTACACACTCTAATACAACTTGTAGCTTCCAGGTGTGTAATGGATGTGTCTGAGGCGTAGGAAAGAAAATTAGATTTTCTCCTGGTCGAATGGAGATCAAAATATAATATATTTTTATAGTGCTTTATTTGAGAATTATACAATTATAAATTGTCAAAATTTATAATTACTAACTATATATAGAGTATAATAATATACGAGGCTTATAATTTATTTCAATGTCAGAAGAGCACTTATTTTCACAAATAATTACAGTTTTATGTGGTTTTATTTAAATTAAAATAGGCATTCAGTCTGTCTACATTTACAAAATCGCTAGTGTAAAATACACTGTGTTTTTACACATTGTTAAAAATTGAATACTAAATTACTTTTGGGACAAGTAAATAAATAATTTTCATTTATAACAATAATAAATAAGTTTAGTTTCTGTTAATCCTTCTATTATTCGTCTTGACTCTTTGAAACAAGATAATAAATCCTATAATAAATCCTTTGACAGTACAGGTCCTTTCTCTCCAGACCTTATCAGTATGCGTGAGCACGAGACACTGTATACACAATGTCTTCTACATAATACACAGCTCTGTATGCTTCCCTGGGTAAAGATCTCAGGCAAAATATATTATTAGAAGAAAAATCAAATATACTTAAGTACTAAGCTGTAAAGTAAATGTTCCACCAAGCAGATGTATTGTCAAGGAATAGCTAAAATAAAGTACACCAAATATACTTAAGTACTAAGCTGTAAAGTAAATGTTCCACCAAGCAGATGTATTGTCAAGTAATAGCTAAAATAAAGTACACCAAATATACTTAAGTACTAAGCTGTAAAGTAAATGTTCCACCAAGCAGATGTATTGTCAAGGAATAGCTAAAATAAAGTACACCAAATATACTTAAGTACTAAGCTGTAAAGTAAATGTTCCACCAAGCAGATGTATTGTCAAGTAATAGCTAAAATAAAGTACACCAAATATCAAAACTCAAAGTATAAACTCAGTTTATACAATCTATGGATACTGGAAAAGCTAAATTGAACCTATATTGAAAAAATGGCAAAATTATATAGAAACTTAAGTGTGGTCATAATTATCATAATACAAATAATGTTTAAAAAAACTTTTTGTTTCTAAACAAATATTTATTTTGTATCAAATAAGATAGTTGTCTTATTTTTTTGTTATAATGATTAATACTGAGTATTTTTTTCTCATTTATAATTTCATATTAATATTTGAATATTATATAATAAAAACATTATCTAGTTATATATATTTTCCATCAACTAGCATATAGCTAGATGGTTTATTTGTGCACTGCAGCAATGTGTATTTGCGCTTGCGAAAATGAATTGAATTGAATTGAATTTAATTGAAACATAAAATTACATATATGAATATAATTTAAAAAATATTTAAAGAATATATAATGTCTTCCATTATAAAATCTAATGCTAAAATGAGTAGTAGCTTTGAACAAGTTGGTCAATAAAGAAATAAATACCTCAATAACATAATCACTTAACTAATACTAAATTATTACAGCAATAAGTATAGTATCACAGGGGTGTGCTTCATGTAAAAACGAGTTTAGTGATCTTCATGTCTTGGACACGAGATGAAATGTCATGGACAAAATAATATAAAAAAATATTACCAGGTCTAATTACTCATTATATAGAGAGGATAATAATAGTATACGAGACTTATAATTTATTTCGATGTCAGAATAGCACTTATTTACGCAATTAGTTACAGTTATATGTGATTTTATTTTAATCGTATTTTTATGCATTACAGTAACTATGAAACCCATAAAAGAGTATTTTTCTCAAATTCCAATTAAAGGCACATTTCTTGAAAATAAGATCAAAATTAATGATAATTTGTTATTTAAACGCAAATTTTACCTTCTTCTAATAAAAAAAGCAGACCCCGGTTGGTAACCTAGGAGATAAGTATATAAACTACATTATTAAGTCCAACAATCTATGAATTACATCTCAATATTGCAATAATACAATGTCTTCTAGAAATATTATAGAAATTTTAATCTGAAGGATACTCTTCATGGTACATAATTACACAGTACATAAGTTTTCAGTTCATTACCAAGTACTAGGACATTCAGATAGTAATGGATTAAGGCATCTCATGGCAAATTCAACATGAACCAGGATACGAATAAATGCCACTGACTTTAGAGCTTATCTACTAAACTTTAGGCTTTTTTCACTTTTTATTGCGTTCATAATCTCATTTTTTCAAATAGTATTAACTTTCCAAAATTGGGCTTACCGTTTGTAAAATTTCCCAAAACTAAAATAAAGTAAACTTGTAACTAAATGTGTCATTTACTTTTAGACAAATTTCATTGCATATAGGAAGTTTTCTTACTGGTAAATATTTCCTAAAAGAGCTATTTACCGTACAAATTATATTATTTCATATTCTGTCCATAAATTAAAATTGTTGAATTAATAATATTGTACCAAACAAAGGTCATATCAGGAATAAATTAAGCCCAAACTAAATGGCGCTTAGGGCGGATAGTTTGAGAGATACGGATGTTCTTCCTTTATCTAACGGAACCGTCTTGCAAGGTACAGTCGAGCCTGTAAGTTTGTCTGTTAATAGACGTAGACAGCAGTAGTATTGATCTCCTATATATAATGCACTCATACTAAAATTGCAACTGCTGTAAAAAAATTATGGAAATTGTTTCAAATGGAAAATCTAATTCTTTCAGAACTGTTAGCATATTAAGAATTCTCAATCCTCCCCTTTCAACGCCATGCTACAAAACCCTTAAATGTCCTGCGTGCGAATGTTTTACAGCGGAAGTCTTGATGTACGTTAGGAAACTGGCCGTTGAAGGTTTTACAGTCGGTAAGTGAATGAACTGTCATAAGACTCCGGCACGCAATCCCCTCGTTTAGCGTGATTCCATTTAATCTGAGTGTATTTATGAATGTTTCATAAATACTCTCAGTAGTTTTTAGTTTAGGCGTGATAATTTCATCCGATATTGTTGACTTACTTATCTACTTGACTGTCAAGACGCATATATAAGATGTGAAGCTTCTACATATATCGATCTGAAATATCAAAAGATTTCAAATGTAATACTACTTACTATAGAAAAAGACAGTCCAAGGCAATGAATTTGCTGTATATGCGCGCCTGAGCTACTCTCTAACGGTTATTTGTTTAAATAAGTGCCCGGACGACTGTTTGGCGTACTATTAGCTCAACTATTAGTCACTTCAGCGTGTGCTGGATATAGACAGTGGGAGGGATGAATATAGATAGACCGCTGGCGCTACCTGTGAAAACCGAACGAACTAATTTCACTGAACAGGAACTTCATGGGCCGAGTGAATAGTCTTTTTGTTTCTATAGTCAACGGTAATGTTTTTACAATATTAATGTCTAAGTAATTGCGTTTTGCATCATTGCGCTTTCAACACTCTTTTTGGTTTGGCATTTTGCAATTTATGTGTAGTTTATAGGCAACGTTTGAAACAACTAACGGTTTACATTTTATTACTATTACAATTCACAAAAGATGTTTTATGGACTTTTCTTACTCTAAATGGACGGTTTCTTCCAGGTAAGTTGATACTGGAGAAGTAAGGTGATCTATCTTGGGTAATATTGGTCAATAGCTAGTGGATATGTTTCAGTTTGGTTAGTGATTTTATAATTGCGTATTTCATTATAGTAGTTATATATTGTTGTTTTGGTGGTGTAGTGTTATAGCTATTTAAGAGTTATATTATATTTAGTTTTTAATTAATTATAAATTAATGAAAGAATGAAAAGTAATTAAAGTTAAAGGTGTGGTAGTATGTGATATTTATAAGTATTCAATAAATAATTATAAATAAAACAATACTAATAAATGTGACAGAGCATTGCAGTCGATATGTAGTATTGTGAAAATAGTTTTACTTTTGTTGAAGTGTTAAATAAACATAATCCAAGGGTTTTGAATGGGCCATCTTTTTTATGAGTTTCTAAAGGATCGATGGTATAAGTGATTATTATTACACAGAACAACATCAGTTTAATTGGAATATTGATGCTGGAGGACCGATCCTAAAATGTTTTTGCAGATTTTTGTCAAATTTGTTGACTTTGATCAAAATTAGCAACAATGTTTTAAAAGACTGTAAATATAACAGCATGGTTCATATTCTACATTAGTTCAAAAATTAACTTCTTTTATAAAATTTGTAGAATCGTAATTAGGACATTTCCATTAATTCACTACCACTATGTTTTGTCTTTCCGTTAATTCACTACCGCTTGATAAATATTCTAATTGCTCTAAAAACTGTTCCAAAATCATTGTTACGTCCACTGTGGCATTCCCTATCCGCAAGGCGTCCGATATCTCTTGTCTTATCTTATCACTTTCCCAGAACGTACACTCGGAGAGAGCATTCAGTGGTAACTCATCGTTAGATTTACTAGTTTGTGATCAACGTTATTAGCCACATAACCAAACTAACTTAACTTAACCTAACCTAAACGTAATAACGATAAACAAGGTAGTGGTAGTGAAGTGACGGAAAAAGTAGTGGTAGTGATTTAATGGAAAAGGTCGCTTTGTTTTACTTTTACTTATAGGAAATCTATTTACTAGTTTATGATTATTTGGTAGCCCTAAACAGAATATGTATGTTATTTTAAACGAATAAAAGTATATAATAGTTAATAAAACTAAACAATTTAACTATAACCATGGTTGTTATATACTAGATTATACAACATGGGTTATTTCCATTCAACTCTATTCTATCTCTCAATCCAATGTGTTCCACTGTCAAGAGAAATCAAATTACTCCCATTTATCATTTGTGAACACGCCCAGATTTAGACTATTATATCTGTTTTTTGGTGGCTTTATATATAGGGGAACATACACGGAATTGGGATAAACACCGTCATAATTATAATTATATTTGATTCAGATATTCAATTGAGTTTGTAATTGCATTTAGGGTTTTATCTATGTAATGTTATTACTTTAAAGAAAACGTAAATTAGTTTGAAAATACACTTTAATAAATAGTGTCCCTAACACTAACTAAAATGACAACAAAAACCAAAAATACACCATATGATTCAAATTGTCCATGTAAATAAACGTATGGCTTAAACTAACATGTAAATAAACTTAAATATATTACATTTCTCCCCTTCCCAAATGTCTTTGGTCGAGAATGAGTATCAAGGTAAAACTTTTGTTGTTCTAGAGACTTTTCCATTTTATGTCTTACATCTGGTTTGAGTGTATGAATCAGGGTCCTTAGATTTCTCTTAAAAAAAAGCTCGGCTGGTGTTCTCCCGGTTGAGGAATGAGGTGTTGTTCTATAAGACAAAAGAACCCTCTGAAGTCTCTGCTCATGATCATTGATGTCAGTCATCAAATATTTATTCTGGAATGTTTGAATGACTCTTTCAACACACCCATTGGATCGACTATGGTATGGTGTTGTTCTGACGTGGACTATGTTGTTTTTGCGACAAAACTCTTTAAATTCATCTGCCACGAATTGGTTTTCATTGTCTGTAACTAACTTTTTTACTAGTCCATATCTACAAAAAAGTTCTCTAAGTCGTTTAATAACAGACTGACTAGTTGCATTCTTCATTGGAAATATTTCTAGCCAACGAGAATAGGCATCTATTATTACTAGCCACATATATCCATCAAAAGACCCTTTAAAATCTATGTGGATCCGCTCCCATGCATTCTCAGGAATGTTCCACGAGTTGAGTGGTGTTTCTATGTCTTGTCTTCTAAACGTTTAACATCTAGAGCAAGCTTTTACTAAATGTTCTATATCTTCATCTATCTTTGGCCAGTAAACATACATCTTGGCTAAAAAGCGCATTGCAACAATACCTGGATGTGAGACATGTAGATATTCAAGAATATGATTCCTCAATGATCTCGGAACTACTATTCTTTCCTGCCAAAGTAAAATTCCTTCTCCATATGACAGTTCAAATCGTTTGTCATAAAATATCTTCAAATCGTTTGGTATTAAATTCCTTTGAGGCCATCCTCTTACACAGTAAGATATAATGTGTTTCAGTTCGACGTCTCTGTGAGTATTATCTTGAAGTGTCCGTTTAGTTAATGGCAAATCTTCAATTCTCATTGACCTAATTGATTTACTTCGTTAAGGTTCTGAATGATTCCAATAGATTTTATTTCTGTCAATGGAAGTCTGCTTAGCAATCAGCTAGAACTATGATAGCTCGGATGTGTTCTTGGGTGGAGGCTGTCTCTTTATAGCTTCGACACGATCTTCAACTGGTTGGATCCCTAGAGCACTGATCTTGTGTCCGAGGTAGGTTACACTTTCTTGAAAAAGCTGCAATTTATCTTAACGTGTACAAAGTCCAGTTTTTCTCAATACATTTAAAACTGTTTTGATCCTTTCAATGTGTTCTGGTCCATTTTTGCCCCCTATGCAAATGTCATAGAAATACCATGCAATATTGTCAATTCCGACTAAAAGCTGGTCCATTAACTTTTGAAAAATTTTAGGAGCTGTTTTAATACCAAAAGGTAACCTACTGAATGTGAAGTAACCTTTGTGTGTCGCGATTACTAAATATTTCTTCAATTCTTCGTCAACAGGAAGCTGTAAATAGGTATCTTTCAAGTCAATAACAGAAAATATTTTAGATCCATTCAACTTCAAAATGGTTTCTTCAAAGGTTGGAATTGAATATTCGTCATCAACCAAGTGAGGATTGATTGATACTTTGAAATATGCGCACAATCTTACTTCTCCATTAGCCTTTGGAACAACAACTATTGGCAAAGCACAAATAATTGGAGTAGTAGAAGGATCTACAGGATCTACCACCCCTACAGAAACCAAACGGACCAGTTCTTTGCTTGTGGCACTGTGAAGTGCAAAAGGAACTGGCCTGGGTTTGTGTATTGGTAACTGTACGTCATCGGCTACCCTCACCTTTACTTTAATATTACGTACCGTATCCAAGTTGTTTGAAATTATATCCTTGAACTCTTTGTATATTTGCTGATTTACTCTCTCTTTGTCAAAAATATCGGCGTCGATATAATTAATATTGTGAAAACTTTGTTTACGTACGTGTTGACAGTTAGGGTCTAGTTTGAATGCAACAATCCAATCTTTGCCAAGTAAAGGAGTACCTGTCAAGCTATCAGTGACAGCCACATCCAACTCCAAACAAGTTGAATCCAATTCAACAGTAACTTTTGTTTCGCCTAACATTTTTATTTGAAATGACGGATACGCACCCAGTTTCTCCGTAGGAGATAATTTAGGTTCACCAATATGTTTCCATGAAGACTTACTTATTATTGTTCTGGCAGCAGCAGTGTCGTATTCCATAGCAATAGGAACACTATTTATTGTTAATAGTACTATGTATGAAAATCGTTCCACCTTGTTTATATCATTAACGTTATTTACCAAGGCTATGTGACTGATTTCTGGATCATCATTCATTTGAACTGAGTTGTTATAATGATCACGTGAATCGTCATTACCATTGTCAACGTTATACAAATCACTTTTGATATTACCATCAATTTGTCTGATTTGCCTTTTTAAGCTATTTTTGCTGAGTACTACATTATTAGATTTAAGACAAACTCGTTCAAAATGTCCTACTTTCCCGCAAGCTCTACACGTAGTGTTAAGTGCTTTACAGTTCTCATCTTGTGGCTTATGTTTTCCCAAACCACATCTAAAACAATGAATATCTTGATTTAAAATAAATTTAGGTCTCAATCTTTGAGCTGTTGGTTGTGTGGTGTGTGAAAATTTAATTTTATTTACCTGTGTGTTGGTAATAAAAGTTCCTACTTGCTTTTGGTGAGTGTGTGCCATTTCCATGATACAAGCATCCTTTACAATGTCTTGTAGTCTAGCCTTTTCCTCAGGATGGTTCCTGATAAGCTCTTCTTGCATTTTCGGATCGTTTAGTCCCAGTAAAAATTGGTCATGTAGCCGCTCATCAAGCGTGTCCTTGAATTGACAATCAGTAGCTCCAGCCCTCAGATTGTTAAGAAATAAACTGACAGATTGTTCTTTTTCCTTTAAAATTTTACCAAACTTTAGTCTTTCAGCTAAATAAGATGTTTTAGGTTTGTAAAAACTAGATATGAAATCAACTATGTCATCGTATTCAATAGTCAAAATAGGTTTTGGGTAAAAGTTGTCTACAATTATTTTATAATGCTGAGCACCAGTCCATTTCAAAAGTAAAATTTGTTTTGCTGTTGTGTTATTCTGTAGCCCACATACATTAATTTCTAGCTGAAATTGCTGATAGTAGTATTTCCAAGGTTCTTTGTTAGTATCGAATGTTTCAAATTTGAAATGTGTTAAATCTTTACCTGTTGTGTTTTCGTTTGATGTTTCAGTTAATGAAAATGATACGTGTTCTTTATCATTTATATCCTGTCCGTACAGTGCCATTATGTAATGTTATTACTTTAAAGAAAACGTAAATTAGTTTGAGAATACACTTTAATAAATAGTGTCCCTAACACTAACTAAGATGTCAACAAAAACCAAAAATAAATACACCATATGATTCAAAGTGTCCATGTAAATAAACATATGGCTTAAACTAACATGTAAATAAACTTAAATATATTACAAACTACAAATAACAAACTAATACATGTTCAAGTGAATTTTATAAATACACATTTTAAAGTTACGAGAGAATTAACTGAAACTAAGGTAACGGACTCAAATATTTAACTAACCATGTTTTTTACTCATAAGTATGGGTGTTCTTAATTCACCAAGATGTTGAACACTACTAACCATTGAAACGACGGTTCCATTAATAAGGCAGTGTTAGGATAAAAAACATATTTCAATATTCTATTCATTTTGTAAAGAATAGTACTTCTAATAGATAAAAAATGTAAATTCTTACAGTTGTAGGGTGAACAAATTAACTTATTGTGAGTCTCTCGGATAAATTTAGGCTTATATAATTAAAACATGGTAATTAGGTTCAGGTACATCAATTTTTTTTTTTTTTTACTCTCAAATTCTGAGTTGACTTAAAAATAGTAAAGTAGTAAATATATATGACAGAAAAAGATATACTAAAGATTATAAATTATAGGAGTTTACACCAATACCTAACTATATTCTTGGTGAGATGGTGGAAAAAGAAGAGTTTCAGGACTTCTGTTTTGTCGGCATGTACATGGCAACATTAACGGTCCCCGCATTTTCACTTTGATGGTAAAAACATGTAGGCTATGCACTCTAATATAAACATAGTTTATTACAATGGCAACTTTTAAGAACTACATAATGTTGTCTACGAAAGCTATGAGGTAAATAGATGTCGTAAGCATATCAGACCTAAATAATAAGTCAGTTATGATTGTTCTAAGATATACTATTATTGAAAATTAAATTAAAAATATACAAGAACCGAAATCTACCAAAACCAAATTTGTAAATATGGTGTAAAGATCATAAATTTTGAATAATTAAAGAAGATTTATCCTCAAAAATTCAATAAATTATACCTTTCATTAAAAAAATAAAGTTTCAATATTGATGAAGTAACTAATAGTTATATAACCAAAATTACCTATTATCAAATAATTTAGGTAGTTCTGTATGTTTTATATTGTTAAATAAGTATCTATGTCAGACTAAAAAAATCTGAGTTCACGTTAATCAATTATTACATATATTATTATTGAGTTTTAATATCCCTGTACAGAACTGTCTTCATGTAACTAATATTTATTTAACATCGACATAATCGTTAATCATTATATTCCTGCGGACTATATTGTATCTAACGCCTTGGCAGTAAGTGAACTTGGCAGCTTACCTCTACTCGTAATAAATATTCATCGATGGTAACGGTAGAGCAAACGTTTAAGATTTGTTGTATAGCTGAAATAGCGTGAATTTATGTATGTATGTGTGTATATCGTATGGTTTTTGGTAGAAACCCTAAAAACCAATGAAGATAAAATGAAAATACTCAAAAAGCAATATTCTTGTTAACTATTAAGATTATAAAATGAAACTAAACTAAGACAAAAATAATACTACAATTAAAATGATCTCCCTTTACACAACAAAGCCCAAACCCTCAATCAGTCTACATAATCCGCACTGCTTCATAAAGCCCGCTAATCCTTCCGAGAGAAGTGATTCTCTACGAGGCTCATTGTTTGGAAATCGGCCCCACAGTCTCAGGATCGCTCGTTGGCCTATCCCCACCTTGCTTTCCAGTAATTGCATCTACCCACGTCAGTTTTGAGGCGATTCAGTGCCACCTTGAATGAAATTACGTACTTTAATCTCTCCTCAATATTCAATCCAAGATTTTGTTGTGGAGAAATTGCTATATGTAGGGTACGGGTCAGCTGCAGGGATGTTTTCGGGATGGTACTGAGACCCATCCCCCCCCACCAAAGCTGGTAAGCGTGCCAACCGGGGGATGGCTCAAAACAAGTCGAGCGATGGGATCACGGGTGGCAGTTGGAGGGTCAAAATAACACTCGGCAGCTGAGCAAAACTCATTTATTAATAAGAAAACAAACTGGCAGGCAGAAGACCACAACAAAAGGCAGAAGGCCCCAATAAAAATTTGCAATTAAATAAATAACAACACACTAAAATTACCAAGAAACTACACAATAATAACAAACGCTATAAATACCACAAACTCTACAAATACCAAAATTTAACAATTAATCAACTGTATGGCCTATCTGCAGTTTAGCCTGAGACACCCCAAAACGTAAGAAAATATTAAGCCCCAAATAAAAGTGAAAATTTAGAAAACTTTTGGATCACAACATTTAAACCGGCAATTTAGCCCGAATCCCTTGATTCCACCGGGCCAGGGAGTAAGCCGGAATCCCTGGGCAGCTCCGAATTAAAAGTTAAGCAAAAGAACAATAATCCCCTTTTGGTGAAAGTTTAAAAATTAAATAATTTAAAAGAAAATATAACACGGTACCGTTCGAGTAAAAATTCACTTCAAAACCCCCCCCTAATACAGTTAACAAAAAAAATAAATAACAATAACTAGGCCTAAGCATATAAATCAATAATAACAGGATTTAACAATGGGGACCTAACAAATATAAAAATCTAAACAAATGTAATAAGAAAATAAACTAATTAAAAATAAATAACAATAAATATTAACAGCGAACGTTCTTTGTGTAATTTAAAGTTTTTCTTTCTTTAATAAATAAATATGTCCCCAATGGCTGTGTTGCATTAATCACTGTTCAGTCTTAGGCCTAGGCCACATAAATATATCCATAAACTTTTTTTTCTTCTTTCTATGCACTTGTTTTTTTTTCTTTTTTTTTTTTTCTTTTAAACGATGCACCAACAAAACCCCCCCAGCTCAGCCGCCGGGAAAATAAGATGGAAAGCACTGACCTGAGGACAGAAGACTCATACCCAAAGATGTAGGTGGGGCAGCAGGGTCACCAATGGCCTCTATACATGGTCCTCAGGCCAGGCTGGCAGTGTGGATGGTAGAACTTTGCCCGGACGACCGGCTGAGGGAAAATGTCCCACTCGAGGACCCTGGAGTTTTAGTTTGTCTAGCCAAACATGGTAAGGAGGTTCGGCCGAGTAGAACTCCTCTAGAACAATCTAGACTGAACAGACAGGCCAACCTGACCGAAGCTGCTGGAACACGGAACGAAACGGAACCGGGCCAACGGCTACCAAAGTACGCGGAACGCAGAGCGTGAGCGATCTCAGGCAGCCTGGCAGACAACGAAAAAAAAACCGAAATGTACCGGTCAAAGACCCGGTACAGTACACAACTTCGCACTGGGGGGCAGATTCTGCAGGAAACTGGCGGCCGACACGATCTTCTTAGACTCTCCTAACAGAGCATCTCTACGACAAATCTCAGGGGGAGCCATATTGCACTATACTGGAGGTGGAGTAGCCATGAGAGTGCCAATAATTGTTCTCGTGGCCCTGTTCAACTGCGTATTAACATCGCTGACTTGAGCACTGTTAAACCGTACAGGACCACAATATTCAGCAGTCGAAAATATCAAGGACAAAGTTAGTAGAAGGGATATGTTCCTTTTGCAACGTCCCATGAGGAGTTTTCGTCATGTGAGCAGGTCAAAGGTCAAAGGTCAGGGGTCAAAGGTCAGGCCACAAAGGTCAAAGGTCAGGGGTCAAAGGTCAAAGGTCAGGGGTCAAAGGTGAGTTTTCGTCAAACGGTGAGTCGGTGGTGGGGGAAGTCACGTGACCTTCCCCCACCCTCTGGCGGCGGTCAATCGTCGAGGTCCTGTGTAAGCAGATCGGTCAGCGATCAGTTGTCGACGAGCCTTCGAGCGGCAAGTACTGTTCTCTCCTGACTCTCTGATTCCTGCCTGCGCAGAACTTCTCTGTTGGTGAGTATTTAGAAAATATACGGTCGGTGTTAGAGACAAGCCTTGAGTCTTTGTGATTCGGCCAGTTTTAAACACCGATCAGTCCTTTAGCCAACTTTGCAAGGCTAAAGTTTGCTAAAGGACTCGCAGGGGATTCCGTGAGAGTGGTGGGACGCACTCTCGACCAACTTCGACTTGGCAGCGGATACCCGGGTGGGGCCAGCGTGTGACGCACTGGCTTTTCCTCATAAGGCAACTGCCGTTAGGAGTCGTCACTAGGTTCCCTTAGCTTGCTTTTACCCTCCCCAGTGCCGTGTTAGAACACCGATGTGTCTAACACTGAGCCACTTTCTGGTCTTTAGGTATTCTCCGAAACAATCAATATATTTCCCGCAAAAAGTGGTTTTTTGCTTATATCTCGAAAACGGTGCGTCCTAGAGCCTTGAAAAATTTTTTCGACCCCCTTAACACGAACAACATCCCACCGATTTAGGCAATTTCCGACATAACTGGAAGAAAAAATTCCAAGAATATCGTCTCTGGACTTATCTTTACCCCCACCACTCCGGATCTAGTTTCGTTATTTACCGTCTGATTTCGCTCAAATTTGGTACACGTGTACAGATACGCATGCCATACAATATAAACCGTTTGTATTATGTATATGTCGTCTCTGGACTTATCTTTACACCCACCACTCCGGATCTAGTTTCGTTATTTACCGTTCGATTTCGCTCAAATTTGGTACACGTGTACAGATACGCATGCAATACAATATAGCTAGGCTAAAAGTGCATTTTATATAGTACAAAAGGGAATTTGAGGGAATTTTTGGGAGGGAAAATTCCCAACAGGTTGTCAGGACTGGGGGCCGCCATCTTGGATCCGGGGCATATATATTACGATGATTTCAGGACAATTCTCATTCAGTCTCAGACTTTTGAACGAGACACATCTAGCAGCTCCGCTATTTACAACGTACATAACCTACAAATTCATTTGCAGATCATCATCATGAACCCCAACCAGATTGCATGCCCCAGATGCGGCAAGCTCGTATCTCGGAAGAACATAGTTCGCCACCTCAAGAGCTGCACCGGACCTACAACAACCCAGGAGCCTCAACGTCCCTGTCCGGCTTGTGGACTCATGATAACTATCTCCAACCTCAGACGTCACCTCAAGAAGTGTAGCCCCGCTCACCTCAAGAGGAAAGCCGACGAGCCAGCCCCCTCCACTTCCAAGGTTGCTCGTTTTGAGGACGACCCCCAACCGTCAACCAGCACTTCCATCATTGATACCGTCCGCTCAACCATCGTATCGGCATACAATACGGCTAAGGGAGCAGTAGATCATCTGATTGGAGGAAAGCAGCTCCGTATTGAAGAGATCGCGAAGGCGTTCCGGGACAGGATGAAGACCTACTCCGTCGTCAATCGTCCCGGTATTAAGGATCCAGCTGGATTCCTCCGACAAGCCCGAGAGCTAATCATGGCGAAGATTGCAGAAAACTTGCATGCAGAGAACATCAAGACGCAAGTCGTTTGCATCGCCGAGTATAAGAAGCCAGTAGGCGATAACGATGAGAGGAAGGAGATGAACTTCAAGACTAAGAACGCATCATCCTTCCCACCACTAACATTGTGAACTATCTGGAGGACGCCGAGGGGAAGCTTCTAAAGGAAATGGATGAGTTCTACGCCAAGGGATCCGGGTGGACCCTCAGCAAGATCATCTCCCTGGAACTGAGAATCAACAACTATAAGCCTCTTCGTGGATCAACATACTGTGAACTACCAAAGAAAATTGCAGCTAAACACGCCGTGCTCAATATTAATAACAACAACAACAAGTGTTTCCTGTGGTCTGTGCTAGCCGCACTTCACCCTATTCACCGAAAAGACCAACCTCATCGGGTTCAACACTATCTACCCTATGAGCACGCCTTTGACCAATTCCTTCAAGGCATCACATTCCCCATCAGCCTCGACCACGTCAAGTTATTTGAGAAGAGGTCTGGGATCTCCATCAATGTCTACGCCTACGATGAAAAGTTCGTAGTGTACCCGCTGCTGGTCACGGATAGGGAGCAGCAGAAACACATCGACCTGCTATATATAAAGGACAAGAACAACGCCCACTATTGCCTAATTCGAGATCTCGCCAGATTAGCTGGCCGGCAAATTACAAAAAACCATATAAGAACATGGATATGCCGTAGGTGTCTACAGCACTATGGAAGAGAATATCTGCTAGCCTCACACATGGAATACTGCAACGACCAAGAAGCTGTTAGGATTGAAATGCCTAAACAGGGCAGCAAAATCAAGTTCGAGGAAGGGAATAGAACGATGAGAGTACCCTTCGCTGGATACGCCGACTTCGAATGCATGCTGACCGCCATTGAGACGGAGGAGGATGAAAGGATGGACGAGTATGGAGCAGCAAAGTCATATACCAAGCAGTATCAGAAGCATGAGGCTGTAAGTTTCTGCTACTATATTGTCTACGCTGATGATCACTACGGAGAACCTGTGAAATACTTTGGATCCGATGCAGCACAAGTTTTTGTCGAGAGTCTGTTCAGAGAGTTGAAGAAAATTGCTCACCTGTACTCTTCTGCAGCAGCCAAACCGATGGACCTAACCCCAGAAGATTTCACTACCATCGCCAACTCTACAATCTGCCATATTTGCGAGAAGCCTTTTACTGACCCGGAAGACTACAAAGTCAGAGACCACGACCATCTTACTGGAAAATTCAGAGGCATCGCTCACAACACCTGCAATCTCAAGTTCCGCAAACCTAATTTCATTCCAATCTTCATCCACAACTTGAGCGGCTATGACACACATCTTTTCATAAAAATGTTCGGACTCAATGACGAAACTATTAGCGTCATCCCGAATAACGAGGAGCGATACATTTCCTACACCGTAGAGATTGAGGGAGGAGTAAAACTACGGTTCCTTGATTCTTGCCGCTTTATGATGTCCAGCCTCGACTCACTGGCGAAGATCTTAACGACACCACAATTCCGCGAAACATCAAAATTCTACTCTGGAGAGAAACTACAACTACTCATCAAGAAGGGTATCTACCCCTACGACCATATGGACTCCTTGGAAAAATATCAGCTCACCAACCTACCAGAAAAGAATGACTTTTACAACAGGCTAAACAAGACGGATATCACAGATGCAGAACACGAACACGCTCAGACAGTATGGAACACATTCAAAATCTCCAACATAGAAGAATACACTCTCCTGTACAACCAGACGGACGTTCTGCTTTTGGCGGACATTATGGAGAACTTTAGAGACGTTTGTATGAACACCTACAAGCTCGACCCAGCATGGTATTTCACCGCTCCCGGACTGGCATGGAGTGCAATGCTTAAAACTACGAGAGTTGAACTGGATCTGTTGACCGACAATGAAATGCGGCTGATGATCGCCCGAGGTATTCGAGGAGGAATATCCCAGTGTTCCAACCGTTATGCAAAGGCAAACAACCCCTATATGGAGGATTATGACATGGACAGGCCTACTACTTACCTCACATATCTCGACGCTAATAATTTATATGGATGAACTATGAGCCAGCCTATGCCTCATGCAGACTTTCTATGGGTGCACGATCCTGAAAACATCGACATCATGAGCATACCGGATGACGCTCCTAGAGGCTACATCTTCGAAGTGGATCTAGAGTACCCTCGAGAGCTGCACGACACCCATTCGGACTATCCATTGGCACCAGAGCAGCGCATTCCTCCAGGCTCCAAGAACATGAAACTCCTACTCACTCTCTTCAACAAGGAGAAATATGTTATTCACTACCGAAACCTAAAACAGTACATCTCCCTTGGCATGCGGGTGAAGAAAATCCATAGAGCTGTCAGCTTTATGTAAAGTACTTGGCTAAAGGCTTACATCGATTTAAACACCAACATGAGAATAAGAGCAACAAACGAATTTGAGAAAGACTTTTATAAGCTGATGAACAACTCAGTCTTCGGTAAAACTATGGAAAACATATTAAACAGAGTGGATATCCGCCTCGCAACCAAGGAAACACAAGCTGATAAGTGGATGGCGCAGCCTAATTTTAAGAGCCGTACCATATTCACAGAGCACCTGGCTGCAGTCCATATGAGTAAGACACGTCTGTTCTTCAATAAGGCTATATACGTAGGCATGAGCATCCTGGACGTTTCTAAGTTGTTGATGTATGAGTTTCACTACAATGTGATCAAGAAGAAATATGGTGAAAAAGCGCAACTCCAGTATACGGACACAGACTCGCTTACATATATGATTGAAACAGTTGACTGGTATAAAGACATGAAGGAGATGATTCATCTGTTCGACACCAGCGATTACTCCGACCCCAACCGTTTTGACATTCCAAGAGTTAATAAAAAAGTGTTGGGTGTGATGAAGGATGAGCTTAGCGGACGTATAATGTTTGAGTACGTGGGACTACGCTCTAAAATGTACGCTAGCCGGTCTGAAAACGGAGAAGCTAAGAAGGCAAAAGGAGTCAAAAAATCTGTAGTAAAGAATGAACTAGAGTTTTCTGACTATAAGGAGTGCCTCGATAAATTCTGTCTCCTCTACAGTACTGTGAATGTTATGTTGGATGAGGCTTTGGAGAGAAATGAAAAGTATAAATCCTGCCAAGTGAATAGAAAAATGAATCTAATTAGGAGTCGCCGCCATGAACTGTACAGCATAGAGCAAAATAAAATAGCGCTTTCAGCCTACGATGATAAGCGTTTCATTTTGGAAGGAGGCATAAAGACCCTGCCATGGGGACATTATTCCATCGATGAAGAAGCGATGATTGACTGAGCCGTCTTAGACGCGCTGATGGTGGAGTAAGGAGACAGATGGGAGCACAAGAGTGCAGGAGGTAGCAAATAGAAGAAGGTCGGCTACCACTTTCCGCAGCGGGGAGGGGCTGCGGAATCCCTTAAAAACCAATAAATATTTTGGTTTACAACAATCTTAATCAGTTATGAATTGGACACAATTCAAACCAGTTATGAATGTGAGAGAAATCATCGCCAAAGAGCTACACGCTCCAGCCAGAAGAACATTTCCCACCAGACCTGTGGAAGTCAAAGGATGGGCTCAACTCGTCCGTAGTACAATGTAAAAACCTCGTACTGGACGAACCTTCTTCTTAATTACGGTAACTCCTACGCCAGGTAAGTAATGTTAAGTTAGTTTTAAGTAAACTCTTTTACCGTCAACCTTTAAAAACAATCTGTAAAATAAATTCTGTTATAATATGGTCACTTTTGTGAGTTTACATAACTACAATTTATTAACGGATATCTCCAGCTCTGTGTGAATTTCTATAGAATACCGTACCATCGAGGTGAGGGCGGCCCACATTCAATAAAAAAGCCCGACTGTTCTCTAAGGCAGCCGTAAAACGCATAAGACCTGAGGCAGTCCTGCAGCTTGGGGCTGGGCTAATCCCCGTAAGACCTTGAGTCGCAGTCCGGGCCCTCGTACGGTACGTGTATGATTGAATGTTACACTCTATGGCTGGACAGTATCCGTAGGTCCTGTGTGTGAGGGAGAGTAACCTACAAAAAAGAAAAAAACACACAAAACCTACTGTAAAAAACAGAATTAAAAAATAATAAAAACAAATTTATAAATAAAAACCCCTTTGTAAGTCTGTACGTCACATTGAAAGGCTTCTCTAAGTAAAGTGTTGTCTTTACTTACAGAGGGACCCAAAAAATACAAAAAATAAATACAAAAAAATTTATAAAAACAATAACTAAATAATACTGGGAGGTAGCATTTTGTTGGTTGGCTACCACCTTAATGAGCGAGGTTGGGGCTCATTACACTAAAATACCCGTGGGGGATACCAGTCCTCTATCGGGCGCGTCCCATGGGAATTGGGCAATGCCCTTCAGTTTTGCCTTCAGCTTACTTGAGGGTAGTGAGGAATTAAATACTCACCGTGAAAAAAACTGGTTAAATCAGTTTTTCTAAACATTAAAAAACCTTTAAAATTATCTAATAGACTCTTTATAAACTTAGTTTGTGCTCAAAACAACACACAAAAGACCAAACACAAACTCTACATATAAGACTCTTGGTTAACCACCCACCTACTCAACATACAACAACTCTGATAGATCATCCACCTAACCATTACATAAAACCTTTGATAGACCACCAATACACATGAACAACCTACCTACCTACCTACATAACAGTACCACCCTCCCAAATTTCCCGCCAAATTTCCCTCAAATTCCCTCGTTATACTATATAAAATGTACTCTTAGCCAAAATGCACTCTATTTACAGTCTGGGTTGGGCTAACGTGGGTTAACACAACGTGGGTTATTAAAGCCCGGGTTAACCCACGTTGATTTAAAGCCCCCAGAGGGCAGAAAAGTAAGGATGATTCGTCCATATATTATCTACTAACAGGAAAACAGAAAAACAGGAAAACAGGAAAACAGAAAAACAGAAAAACAGAAAAACAGAAAAACAGAAAAACAGAAAAACAGAAAAACATAAAAACAGAAAAACAGAAAAACAGGAAAACAGAAAAACAGAAAAACAGAAAAACAGAAAAACAGAAAAACATAAAAACAGAAAAACAGAAAAACAGGAAAACAGAAAAACAGAAAAACAGAAAAACAGAAAAACAGAAAAACAGAAAAACAGATCCTGTTTTTCTGTTTTCCTGTTTTCCTGTTTTTCTGTTTTTCTGTTTTTCTGTTTTCCTGTTTTCCTGTTTTTCTGTTTTTCTGTTTTTCTGTTTTTCTGTTTTTCTGTTTTTCTGTTTTTCTGTTTTTCTGTTTTTCTGTTTTTCTGTTTTTCTGTTTTTCTGTTTTTCTGTTTTTCTGTTTTTCTGTTTTTCTGTTTTTCTGTTTTTCTGTTTTTCTGTTTTTCTGTTTTTCTGTTTTTCTGTTTTTCTGTTTTTCTGTTTTTCTGCTTTTCTGTTTTTCTGTTTTTCTGTTTTTCTGTTTTTCTGTTTTTCTGTTTTTCTGTTTTTCTGTTTTTCGGTTTTTCTGTTTTTCTGTTTTTCTGTTTTTCTGTTTTTCTGTTTTTCTGTTTTTCTGTTTTTCTGTTTTTCTGTTTTTCTGTTTTTCTGTTTTTCTGTTTTTCTGTTTTTCTGTTTTTCTGTTTTTCTGTTTTTCTGTTTTTCTGTTTTTCTGTTTTTCTGTTTTTCTGTTTTTCTGTTTTTCTGTTTTTCTGTTTTTCTGTTTTTCTGTTTTTCTGTTTTTCTGTTTTTCTGTTTTTCTGTTTTTCTGTTTTTCTGTTTTTCTGTTTTTCTGTTTTTCTGTTTTTCTGTTTTTCTGTTTTTCTGTTTTTCTGTTTTTCTGTTTTTCTGTTTTTCTGTTTTTCTGTTTTTCTGTTTTTCTGTTTTTCTGTTTTTCTGTTTTTCTGTTTTTCTGTTTTTCTGTTTTTCTGTTTTTCTGTTTTTATGTTTTTCTGTTTTTCTGTTTTTCTGTTTTTCTGTTTTTCTGTTTTTCTCTTTTTCTGTTTTTCTGTTTTTATGTTTTTCTGTTTTTCTGTTTTTCTGTTTTTCTGTTTTCCTGTTTTCCTGTTCTCCTGTTTTTCTGTTTTCCTGTTTTTCTGTTTTCCTGTTAGTAGATAATATATGGACGAATCATCCTTACTTTTCTGCCCTCTGGGGGCTTTAAATCAACGTGGGTTAACCCGGGCTTTAATAACCCACGTTGTGTTAACCTACGTTAGCCCAACCCAGACTGTAAATAGAGTGCATTTTGGCTAAGAGTACATTTTATATAGTATAACGAGGGAATTTGAGGGAAATTTGGCGGGAAATTTGGGAGGGTGGTACTGTTATGTAGGTAGGTAGGTAGGTTGTTCATGTGTATTGGTGGTCTATCAAAGGTTTTATGTAATGGTTAGGTGGATGATCTATCAGAGTTGTTGTATGTTGAGTAGGTGGGTGATTAACCAAGAGTCTTATATGTAGAGTTTGTGTTTGGTCTTTTGTGTGTTGTTTTGAGCACAAACTAAGTTTATAAAGAGTCTATTAGATAATTTTAAAGGTTTTTTAATGTTTAGAAAAACTGATTTAACCAGTTTTTTTCACGGTGAGTATTTAATTCCTCACTACCCTCAAGTAAGCTGAAGGCAAAACTGAAGGGCATTGCCCAATTCCCATGGGACGTGCCCGATAGAGGACTGGTATCCCCCACGGGTATTTTAGTGTAATGAGCCCCAACCTCGCTCATTACGGTGGTAGCCAACCAACAAAATGCTACCTCCCAGTATTATTTAGTTATTGTTTTTATAAATTTTTTTGTATTTATTTTTTGTATTTTTTGGGTCCCTCTGTAACTAAAGACAACACTTTACTTAGAGAAGCCTTTCAATGTGACGTACAGACTTACAAAGGGGTTTTTATTTATAAATTTGTTTTTATTATATTTTAATTCTGTTTTTTACAGTAGGTTTTCTGTGTTTTTTTCTTTTTTGTAGGTTACTCTCCCTCACACACAGGACCTACGGATACTGTCCAGCCATAGAGTGTAACATTCAATCATACACGTACCGTACGAGGGCCCGGACTGCGACTCAAGGTCTTACGGGGATTAGCCCAGCCCCAAGCTGCAGGACTGCCTCAGGTCTTATGCGTTTTACGGCTGCCTTAGAGAACAGTCGGGCTTTTTTATTGAATGTGGGCCGCCCTCACCTCGATGGTACGGTATTCTATAGAAATTCACACAGAGCTGGAGATATCCGTTAATAAATTGTAGTTATGTAAACTCACAAAAGTGACCATATTATAACAGAATTTATTTTACAGATTGTTTTTAAAGGTTGACGGTAAAAGAGTTTACTTAAAACTAACTTAACATTACTTACCTGGCGTAGGAGTTACCGTAATTAAGAAGAAGGTTCGTCCAGTACGAGGTTTTTACATTGTACTACGGACGAGTTGAGCCCATCCTTTGACTTCCACAGGTCTGGTGGGAAATGTTCTTCTGGCTGGAGCGTGTAGCTCTTTGGCGATGATTTCTCTCACATTCATAACTGGTTTGAATTGTGTCCAATTCATAACTGATTAAGATTGTTGTAAACCAAAATATTTATTGGTTTTTAAGGGATTCCGCAGCCCCTCCCCGCTGCGGAAAGTGGTAGCCGACCTTCTTCTATTTGCTACCTCCTGCACTCTTGTGCTCCCATCTGTCTCCTTACTCCACCATCAGCGCGTCTAAGACGGCTCAGTCAATCATCGCTTCTTCATCGATGGAATAATGTCCCCATGGCAGGGTCTTTATGCCTCCTTCCAAAATGAAACGCTTATCATCGTAGGCTGAAAGCGCTATTTTATTTTGCTCTATGCTGTACAGTTCATGGCGGCGACTCCTAATTAGATTCATTTTTCTATTCACTTGGCAGGATTTATACTTTTCATTTCTCTCCAAAGCCTCATCCAACATAACATTCACAGTACTGTAGAGGAGACAGAATTTATCGAGGCACTCCTTATAGTCAGAAAACTCTAGTTCATTCTTTACTACAGATTTTTTGACTCCTTTTGCCTTCTTAGCTTCTCCGTTTTCAGACCGGCTAGCGTACATTTTAGAGCGTAGTCCCACGTACTCAAACATTATACGTCCGCTAAGCTCATCCTTCATCACACCCAACACTTTTTTATTAACTCTTGGAATGTCAAAACGGTTGGGGTCGGAGTAATCGCTGGTGTCGAACAGATGAATCATCTCCTTCATGTCTTTATACCAGTCAACTGTTTCAATCATATATGTAAGCGAGTCTGTGTCCGTATACTGGAGTTGCGCTTTTTCACCATATTTCTTCTTGATCACATTGTAGTGAAACTCATACATCAACAACTTAGAAACGTCCAGGATGCTCATGCCTACGTATATAGCCTTATTGAAGAACAGACGTGTCTTACTCATATGGACTGCAGCCAGGTGCTCTGTGAATATGGTACGGCTCTTAAAATTAGGCTGCGCCATCCACTTATCAGCTTGTGTTTCCTTGGTTGCGAGGCGGATATCCACTCTGTTTAATATGTTTTCCATAGTTTTACCGAAGACTGAGTTGTTCATCAGCTTATAAAAGTCTTTCTCAAATTCGTTTGTTGCTCTTATTCTCATGTTGGTGTTTAAATCGATGTAAGCCTTTAGCCAAGTACTTTACATAAAGCTGACAGCTCTATGGATTTTCTTCACCCGCATGCCAAGGGAGATGTACTGTTTTAGGTTTCGGTAGTGAATAACATATTTCTCCTTGTTGAAGAGAGTGAGTAGGAGTTTCATGTTCTTGGAGCCTGGAGGAATGCGCTGCTCTGGTGCCAATGGATAGTCCGAATGGGTGTCGTGCAGCTCTCGAGGGTACTCTAGATCCACTTCGAAGATGTAGCCTCTAGGAGCGTCATCCGGTATGCTCATGATGTCGATGTTTTCAGGATCGTGCACCCATAGAAAGTCTGCATGAGGCATAGGCTGGCTCATAGTTCATCCATATAAATTATTAGCGTCGAGATATGTGAGGTAAGTAGTAGGCCTGTCCATGTCATAATCCTCCATATAGGGGTTGTTTGCCTTTGCATAACGGTTGGAACACTGGGATATTCCTCCTCGAATACCTCGGGCGATCATCAGCCGCATTTCATTGTCGGTCAACAGATCCAGTTCAACTCTCGTAGTTTTAAGCATTGCACTCCATGCCAGTCCGGGAGCGGTGAAATACCATGCTGGGTCGAGCTTGTAGGTGTTCATACAAACGTCTCTAAAGTTCTCCATAATGTCCGCCAAAAGCAGAACGTCCGTCTGGTTGTACAGGAGAGTGTATTCTTCTATGTTGGAGATTTTGAATGTGTTCCATACTGTCTGAGCGTGTTCGTGTTCGTGTTCTGCATCTGTGATATCCGTCTTGTTTAGCCTGTTGTAAAAGTCATTCTTTTCTGGTAGGTTGGTGAGCTGATATTTTTCCAAGGAGTCCATATGGTCGTAGGGGTAGATACCCTTCTTGATGAGTAGTTGTAGTTTCTCTCCAGAGTAGAATTTTGATGTTTCGCGGAATTGTGGTGTCGTTAAGATCTTCGCCAGTGAGTTGAGGCTGGACATCATAAAGCGGCAAGAATCAAGGAACCGTAGTTTTACTCCTCCCTCAATCTCTACGGTGTAGGAAATGTATCGCTCCTCGTTATTGGGGATGACGCTAATAGTTTCGTCATTGAGTCCGAACATTTTTATGAAAAGATGTGTGTCATAGCCGCTCAAGTTGTGGATGAAGATTGGAATGAAATTAGGTTTGCGGAACTTGAGATTGCAGGTGTTGTGAGCGATGCCTCTGAATTTTCCAGTAAGATGGTCGTGGTCTCTGACTTTGTAGTCTTCCGGGTCAGTAAAAGGCTTCTCGCAAATATGGCAGATTGTAGAGTTGGCGATGGTAGTGAAATCTTCTGGGGTTAGGTCCATCGGTTTGGCTGCTGCAGAAGAGTACAGGTGAGCAATTTTCTTCAACTCTCTGAACAGACTCTCGACAAAAACTTGTGCTGCATCGGATCCAAAGTATTTCACAGGTTCTCCGTAGTGATCATCAGCGTAGACAATATAGTAGCAGAAACTTACAGCCTCATGCTTCTGATACTGCTTGGTATATGACTTTGCTGCTCCATCCTCGTCCATCCTTTCATCCTCCTCCGTCTCAATGGCGGTCAGCATGCATTCGAAGTCGGCGTATCCAGCGAAGGGTACTCTCATCGTTCTATTCCCTTCCTCGAACTTGATTTTGCTGCCCTGTTTAGGCATTTCAATCCTAACAGCTTCTTGGTCGTTGCAGTATTCCATGTGTGAGGCTAGCAGATATTCTCTTCCATAGTGCTGTAGACACCTACGGCATATCCATGTTCTTATATGGTTTTTTGTAATTTGCCGGCCAGCTAATCTGGCGAGATCTCGAATTAGGCAATAGTGGGCGTTGTTCTTGTCCTTTATATATAGCAGGTCGATGTGTTTCTGCTGCTCCCTATCCGTGACCAGCAGCGGGTACACTACGAACTTTTCATCGTAGGCGTAGACATTGATGGAGATCCCAGACCTCTTCTCAAATAACTTGACGTGGTCGAGGCTGATGGGGAATGTGATGCCTTGAAGGAATTGGTCAAAGGCGTGCTCATAGGGTAGATAGTGTTGAACCCGATGAGGTTGGTCTTTTCGGTGAATAGGGTGAAGTGCGGCTAGCACAGACCACAGGAAACACTTGTTGTCGTTTTTATTAATATTGAGCACGGCGTGTTTAGCTGTAATTTTCTTTGGTAGTTCACAGTATGTTGATCCACGAAGAGGCTTATAGTTGTTGATTCTCAGTTCCAGGGAGATGATCTTGCTGAGGGTCCACCCGGATCCCTTGGCGTAGAACTCATCCATTTCCTTTAGAAGCTTCCCCTCGGCGTCCTCCAGATAGTTCACAATGTTAGTGGTGGGAAGGATGATGCGTTCTTAGTCTTGAAGTTCATCTCCTTCCTCTCATCGTTATCGCCTACTGGCTTCTTATACTCGGCGATGAAAACTACTTGCGTCTTGATGTTCTCTGCATGCAAGTTTTCTGCAATCTTCGCCATGATTAGCTCTCGGGCTTGTCGGAGGAATCCAGCTGGATCCTTAATACCGGGACGATTGACGACGGAGTAGGTCTTCATCCTGTCCCGGAACGCCTTCGCGATCTCTTCAATACGGAGCTGCTTTCCTCCAATCAGATGATCTACTGCTCCCTTAGCCGTATTGTATGCCGATACGATGGTTGAGCGGACGGTATCAATGATGGAAGTGCTGGTTGACGGTTGGGGGTCGTCCTCAAAACGAGCAACCTTGGAAGTGGAGGGGGCTGGCTCGTCGGCTTTCCTCTTGAGGTGAGCGGGGCTACACTTCTTGAGGTGACGTCTGAGGTTGGAGATAGTTATTATGAGTCCACAAGCCGGACAGGGACGTTGAGGCTCCTGGGTTGTTGTAGGCCCGGTGCAGCTCTTGAGGTGGCGAACTATGTTCTTCCGAGATACGAGCTTGCCGCATCTGGGGCATGCAATCTGGTTGGGGTTCATGATGATGATCTGCAAATGAATTTATAGGTTATGTACGTTGTAAATAGCGGAGCTGCTAGATGTGTCTCGTTCAAAAGTCTGAGACTGAATGAGAATTGTCCTGAAATCATCGTAATATATATGCCCCGGATCCAAGATGGCGGCCCCCAGTCCTGACAACCTGTTGGGAATTTTCCCTCCCAAAATTTCCCTCAAATTCCCTTTTTGTACTATATAAAATACACAATTAGCCTTGTTATACTATATAAAATGCACTTTTAGCCTAGCTATATTGTATTGCATGCGTATCTGTACACGTGTACCAAATTTGAGCGAAATCGAACGGTAAATAACGAAACTAGATCCGGAGTGGTGGGTGTAAAGATAAGTCCAGAGACGACATATACATAATACAAACGGTTTATATTGTATGGCATGCGTATCTGTACACGTGTACCAAATTGATAAAATATAATAAAAAATCTAATAATCAATCCATTGAACATTCAGGCTTTTGTATAAATGCTCCAGTTCAAAAAAATGTAGATTTTAATCTAGTTAAAGAGAATTTACAGAATGTAAACTGGAATGATGTATACTTAGAAAACAATGTAAATATATCCTTTGACAAGTTTTATGAAATTTTGAATAATGTTGTAAGTCTAAGTAAGAAAAGTCAAATAAGTAATAATAAGTTTCTGAAAGCCAAATCATTGAGCCCGTGGATAACGCTAAACATTTTAAATAAATTTAACAAACGTAAAAAACTGTATAAAATTTTTAAAAGGAGGCCCTACGACTCGTCATTTAAGAACTATTTTCAAAAATTTTGTTCTGACTTAAATGGTCATATTTTTAAAACTAAAAACTTATATTATTCTAAAAAATTAGATAACTGTAAAGGTGATTCGTCACAGCAGTGGAAAATAATCAATAATTTGACTGGAGGCGCCGCAAACAAAACCGTAGACCGGATTGAATTGGACAATGGGTCAGTTGTCACAAATCCAAGCGATATCGCTGAGGAGATAAACAACTACCTTATCTCGGTTCAGTCGGACAGGCCTCATACTGTTGCATCAGTCACTCTCCCGCCATTGCACCACTACCCGCAATCCTTCTTTGTGGCACCTACTACTGAGGATGAAATTAAAATGATTATTAAAGGTTTGAAAAATAAAAAATCTAGTGGTTTTGACAATATAAGTGTACAATTATTAAAATTTATTGTTGATGAAATTGCACCTGTATTAGTTTATTTGGTAAATAGCAGTTTCACTAGTGGAATTTTTCCCGAAGTTTTGAAATTAAGCTCTGTTGTTCCAATATTGAAAAATAACAACTCTAGTAAATTAGATAATCTAAGACCAATTAGTGTGCTCTCAATTTTTTCAAAATTATTAGAAAAAATCATGTTATTGCGACTTCAGAAATACTTAAAAAAAATAAAATTTTTTAGTAATCACCAGTATGGTTTTATTAAAGGTAAATCAACAGAGGATGCGCTTTTGAGTGTTTCAGAGGAAATTTACCAAAGTCTCAACTCTGGGCTTAAAGCTTGTGGGCTCTTTGTTGATTTCAAGAAAGCTTTTGATCTTGTTGATCATGAAATTCTTATTAACAAATTAGAATCCATCGGAATAAGAGGAATCGCTCTAAATTGGTTTTCTAGTTTTCTAGTGGGTAGAAAACAACAAGTAAAGATTGGTAACAATTACAGCTCAACTAAATTGGTCGAGAGTGGTGTGCCTCAAGGATCTGTAAGCTCAGCTGTATTGTTCCTCATATTTTTAAACGATCTTTTAAAATTGAATTTTCATGGAAAAATTAGTGCATTTGCCGATGACATTGCTCTTTTTTATTCCAATAAGAACGTAAATATCCTTGGTGAACATATAAACCACGATCTGTTACTTTTAAGAGAGTGGTGTTTAGCGAATAAAATGATAGTAAATGTAAATAAAACAAAATATATTAATTTCGATTTTAATAGCTTCGATATACCTTCTCCTATTAAATTTCATTCTGAAGCCTGTGATTTAAGAAGATGTAACTGTCAGACCTTGTGCAAAGTAAACAGTTTTAAATATTTAGGCATTACTCTTGATGAAAAATTTACTTTCGAACCTCATATTACTATATTGCATAACAATTTAAGGGCATCCATTAGGAAGTTTTATTTCTTAAGAAATATTTGCAGCTCGGAATTATTAAGATCCCTTTATTTTGCTTTAATTCACTCAAAATTGCAATATGGACTGGTGTGCTGGGGTGGCACCTTTAAATATTTAATAGACAAATTAAGAATAACTCAAAATTATTTTTTGCGTATAATATTAAAAAAACCAAGAAGAGATAGTTCATTTCCTCTTTTTCAGCAATTAAATATCTTACCAGTCCAACATCTTTTCATTTTTAAAGTTTTAAGATTATTTTTTACTAGAAGTGGAAATTTGGGAAACAATTTATTACATTACAATACTCGATATGTTGCTAATCAAAATTTCCGGTTACCAAAGGTTAAAAAAGCAATTTTTCGTCACTCTTTTAGCTATTTGGGACCAAAATGTTTTAATCAACTGCCTATAAAAATAAAAAATATTTCAAACTTGAAATCATTTAGTAAAAACACAATTATTTGGCTTCTACTGAAAGATGAGATACATTTTGTTAATACAGTAGTCTAGTTGTTTATGTAACAAGAAGTTTTTTTTAGTATTTTTAAATTTTATAATAAATTTTATCATTAATTAGGTTTATTTTTAAGATACCGCAGTGGCGACTTTTATATTTTTTTTCTTGCAATGCTAGACTCTAGAATGATTAGTTTCTAAGCTATTAATTTTATGTTTATTTCTTTACTGGTCACACTACTAGTAATAGTGACCAGTTTAAATTTCCAATTATTATAATGTTACTTATAACTGTCTTTAAAAAAATGGAAATAAAAATTATTATTATTATTATTATTATTATTATTAATTTGAGCGAAATCAGACGGTAAATAACGAAACTAGATCCGGAGTGGTGGGGGTAAAGATAAGTCCAGAGACGATATTCTTGGAATTTTTTCTTCCAGTTATGTCGGAAATTGCCTAAATCGGTGGGATGTTGTTCGTGTTAAGGGGGTCGAAAAAATTTTTCAAGGCTCTAGGACGCACCGTTTTCGAGATATAAGCAAAAAACCACTTTTTACGGGAAATATATTGATTGTTTCGGAGAATACCTAAAGACCAGAAAGTGGCTCAGTGTTAGACACATCGGTGTTCTAACACGGCACTGGGGAGGGTAAAAGCAAGCTAAGGGAACCTAGTGACGACTCCTAACGGCAGTTGCCTTATGAGGAAAAGCCAGTGCGTCACACGCTGGCCCCACCCGGGTATCCGCTGCCAAGTCGAAGTTGGTCGAGAGTGCGTCCCACCACTCTCACGGAATCCCCCGCGAGTCCTTTAGCAAACTTTAGCCTTGCAAAGTTGGCTAAAGGACTGATCGGTGTTTAAAACTGGCCGAATCACAAAGACTCAAGGCTTGTCTCTAACACCGACCGTATATTTTCTAAATACTCACCAACAGAGAAGTTCTGCGCAGGCAGGAATCAGAGAGTCAGGAGAGAACAGTACTTGCCGCTCGAAGGCTCGTCGACAACTGATCGCTGACCGGTCTGCTTACACAGGACCTCGACGATTGACCGCCGCCAGAGGGTGGGGGAAGGTCACGTGACTTCCCCCACCACCGACTCACCGTTTGACGAAAACTCACCTTTGACCCCTGACTTTTGACCTTTGACCCCTGACCTTTGACCCCCTGACCTTTGACCTTTGATCCCTGACCTTTGACCTTTGACCCCTGACCTTTGACCTTTGACCTGCTCATATGACGAAAACTCCTCATGGGACGTTGCAAAAGGAACATATCCCTTCTACTAAAGTTGAAATACGCAGAACGTTTGCGCTGGCTCCTAATGATATTTCGGCTATATGTTGCACTAAGTTTGCCCTTGCTCTAACCTGCATTGCAGGCTTTATGAGATGAATTTTAAAAGTCAATGAGTGAAGTACTGTTAGCGTTCATTATGGTGGAGTTGGAGGCCATTAAAACTAATATTCAGCTTGTAGTTAGTGAGTTTATGTTAAGATGGAAGAAGATAACCTCGGTCTTTGTAGGGTTTGGTCTCAGCTTCCATGCTCTGAAGTATTCTTAGAGGGTAACTAGGTCGCATGTAAGAGTGTCTTCTGTTATTTTCAGGTCTTTGTGCTAAGTAGCAAGTGCAATATCATCGGCTTAAGTAGACGTTCTTGATTCAGTCAAAGGAATTTCGGCGGTATAAATTTTGAAAAGTAGAGGTGCCAACACAGAATCCTTTGGGAGGCCGTCGTTATGGTGCTTGAAAAAACTGTCCTTACGTGCAAGGTAGACTTTGATCATCCAATTGCTCAGCATGTTCTCTTGAAGAAGTAGGAGGGATCGGAAAGGAAGTAGTCTGTAGAACTTAAACAATAGGGCAGTCTTCCGCTCACTAGCATAAGCTGCAGAGAGGTCAATAAATGCTGTGGACGTTTTCAGTTGTTAGTCGATTCCTTTCTCAATTAAATATTTAAGAGAGAGCATTTCGTAGCAGTTCCACCAGACCTAAAGCTAGCCTCTTGAACGGGAATACTTTCATTGGGAATAGGGAAAATTCTATTGTATATTAACATCTCTAGCAGCTTATAACGTTCACTCAGAAGGGCTTTCGGCCGGTGACTTTCCACGTGTTCTGGTTCCTTCTCCGGCTTTAATACTGCAATTAAACGCTGCGGGAAGATCACCGCTAGATAGTATGATGTTGTAGAGGTTGAGAAGCCACCTAAGAACATTACCATCAGTGTGTTTTATGAACTCGGGGAAGATGGCATCCAAAACAGCTGTTTCCCAGTTTGCAATAACCACATCTAGTTCTTCCGACGTAAATGGTCTTGATACCTCTAGTGGTGCCTGGTGGCTCTTTTTCATTTCCTCAACCTTGTACTTAACTTTCTTTTCAGAGAGGTGACGTGCGCAAAGCTGGAATGAAAACGATATACATTAAGTTAATTCAATTGACGACACTTGAAAACTATGACAATTTATTCCCATGGTCTTTTACGCCATTTGAAAATATGACACTGCACTCCCATGGTATTAGATGACATGTGAACACTATGACAACACACTCCTATGGTCTTAGATGACATGTGAACACTATGACAACACGCTCCAATGACCTTTGATGACATTGAACACAATGAAAATACACTCCCATTGTCTTTGATGACACTTGAACACTATAACAGTACAGTTCCATGGTCTTTTACGACACTTGAACACTCTGACAATACACTCAGTTCTTTTAGATTATATTTTATTTTTATAGATTTGTAAAAAAACAGCTACTATCTAAATTTCTTGTTATTTCTTGATTTAGAAAGCATTTGGATTTTAGTGTATAAAAATTTAATTATCATAATTTAATGTTCTTTATGTAACGTGTATAAATAAAAAGGAATCAATGAGACTCTGATTTTGCAGCTCGTTTGTTTTTACTAATAAATATCATAACTGGTAATTGGATTGCATTAGTCGCTATAATCCTCATTCTAGTCTAGTTATTATTTTTCTTCGTAGCAAAATATGATTGCTTAAGTAATTTAAATACTTTACGTAATATATATATATATATATATATATATATATATATATATATATATATATATTTTAAGAGGTAAATCCTATTCTCTGCACGTTTGTAGGCCAGATATAGGATCGAAATATTTATGTACCATTTAGTACTTGACACTACTAATAATAGCCACTATACATTTATATTGTACCAAAGTAGTTAACATACATTGCTAGTTAACTTTAACGATACAGAAGGCCTTTACGTAAGCCTTACAAAGTCCCCCACTGGGCCCATATATAATTAACGATCTAACTTTGGTCATACCTGTTAAATAACGGCTTCCACATAAGTTCCATAATGGCCATTTTACAACTAAAAAGTTTAATTTAGAACCAGGTCGAGGTTTTATAGCATGAATTTTATATTGGATACAAAGAATAATAATTAAAGCTAAATTCAAGTAGCTCATCAAAGATGTGTAATCACAAAGGTGAAGTTGATTGCAATACTCCAGAGACAGTTCTTGCGCGTAGGGTCAGTTTTTTTTGGGGTGGTATATTTTGATCGCACTGAGTCACTAATATTTCACATCGTCATAAGGACTACAGCACTACAGAACTTCTTAAATTACTAGGAGAGGGTCTTATCCGTGTATAGAAGATGGATGAGTATATATTGCATCCACATTAATAAAGTATGTGTCAGAACAACAAAGAGTATCTTTTGTTTGTGAAGGCTACAAAATAGTGTGTCCACTCAAATGTTATTAATATGCATACATACATTGCCATACAAGTTACTTTATTCTGTTGTGGGAAAATGTTTACTGGGGAAAGAAGTATTTATATTGCAAAAGAAGGCAGATCACATTATAAGTGGAGAACCTTCTAGACACTTTTATTTATGAAGCTGAAAATTATGTCACTTCCATCTGTGTACATATATTATAATATTTTAAATGTTACAAAAAACTTTCCTAGTTACAATGAAGCCACCAATAAAGTTATAAAACAAGAACCAAATTGAATCTGCGAGTACAGTTTTGTAAATATTCAAAATGTTATACTAGCTAATATGCAATCTCTGTAAACTTTTCAATAAACTACTAATTGCAATGAGAAACCTCCCAGGGAAGCATTTTAAAAATTTAATAAAATATGTTGTTATTGATAAATGCTTTGACAGAACCAAATAATTTTTAGATCTTAATTCTCTATTGATGTGAACTTGTTTTAATGCATGTAATAAAACTTAGCAAGTAAGCTTATTGACAAATTCTGCCTAGTTTAGTTTAAAATATATTGATCAAAACAGTTGTATGCTCCGAAATACAATTTGGTTAGGTTAGGTTAGATATGAGTGGGTAGGAATGTCGGTTAGATTAGGTTACATGATTACAGCTGTATAGCAAATAGTTTCTATAACGGAATTTTACCAGTATTTGTACATGACCGCTAGTTATATATCTGTATTGGTGTTCATATCAGTACAGATGTTCTTCTTCGTAGTTTAGAATGCCTTACGGCTTTTCACCGATACCCTCCTGGTTAGTAGCCTGTAACATTTGATAGTCATCAAACAGTTTTAATTACATTCAGTTTCCTATTTTGTTGTTAATAACTAAAGTTTACTGTCTACATAGATTTTCTACAATAATAAAGTATTATAATCTTTGTATTTTTTGGTAAAAATTCGCTATGCTCTCTATATGTAGAGAGAAGGACACCTGGGTGTGGATTTACTATTTACTATCTAGGTGTTGTGAGGTGAAGAAGTTCAACAATCTTCTCAACATTCAAAGTGTAACTGTGTTTGATAGTGGAGGGATCTTTGCTAATGTAATTGTGTTTTAGATACACGTTGAATTAATGTTTACTTAGTGCTAAAGTAAGTTGTTTTCAATCAATGTTCATATCGTGAAATAAATAACTACCAAGAATGGACATTTAATCGAATAGAATGAGTAAAAAAGAAAGAAAAACACATATCGTTAGTTCAATGTAAACATTACAAAAATTAATTTAAACTAGGGGACACCCCTGCACGCTTCGCGTGGGATATGAACTTACATCCCTAACCGTAATAAAGGGTTTAGTTCAGAATAGTTCCCAATAAAATACCATGAACCCGTTTGTTGAAGAATGGGTGTTTAGTGATTATTTAACCTATACGAGCGTGAATTACAAGCTACGAACACAAACACCAGTATTGCGATTTGTAATGAGTTTTATTGGTACTACGTAAAGTTGATTCCTTGAATGTGTGTTAAATGCTTCACAGAATTAATATTTTTGATGCACCATGTTGTGTTTACAAAACTGCCAATGAAACAGTGACAATTTATTGTTATAATTTTAATTAAAATGTTGGTTTGGTTATAGATTTAAATAAATTATGCCCGTAAGCACATTGTTGATATTAAATTAAAAAAAAAAAAAAAAAAAAAAAAACTATCGAAACAGATAATAATCTTAACTAAAAGCACTTAACATTAAAATGCATTCATAAAGTCGTTCAATAAGCTTGAAGCAACACTGCAGGTGTACCGCAGAATAGTGCTATTACCCTCTGTAATGCCTACCTGGAAACCCATTGTTCTTTATTAAACCTGCAGAGGTTAGCAAATTATGTGTTACATTTACTAGAATTTAGTAGTATGCGAAAATGTATGTTTACTTATATACAGAGTGTCCCGCAAGTATCCAAGCAAAACTTCTGGAGGTCATTCCTTGATTTAAAACAAGCCAAAATTGTTGTGTGTACAAATTGTCTGTATCGCACCGTTATGCGTCTCTGTCTGTCTGTATCTGAGTGTTACAAAAAGGTTAATATCTCTGAAGTTATTTGAAAAATATTGTAAGAATTAGGATAAATGTTGATCTTTACAGTTTTCATACTCTGTTGTTACTAGAAAAAATTCTTCGGCAAGGGAATCCTTTTTATTGGATGAAAGTTTCAATATCTCAGTCAATTAATTGATCCTAATATCTCAACATTTATGCCAATATTTGTACAAATAAACTGTTTAACTTTTTTGTAACTTAAAAGAGTTTAATAAAATTTAAGGTTATCAGGATATTTAGCTTTAAATATATAAAATGGCTGCCAATTTGAAAAGAATTATTGTACAACAAATAAACTTAAACGGTATATAAATAGCCTAAAGGTAAAAATTAATACTAATTTCCATGATTATTTTATGTAAATTCAGAGATATTGACTTTTTTGTAAAAATCACCTACAGACAGACACTGACGGATAACGGTGCGAGATAGACAATATACACATTTGACTTTTTTTGTTTGTTTTAACATAAAGAATGTTCCTCAGACGAATTGATGGATACCTACGGGACACCCTGTACAAATATTTCATTTTCAGAAACAAGTTAATGGGGTGTAATTAGTGGGAATTGATTTGTTTAATCAGTCTTAAATAAATAAATTTATTTACAAAAGTTTCTTTTCATTTGATTAAGATCAGAAGAAACTTTACTACATGCAACGTATTTTTCAGTTAGCAAGGGGTTTTAATGGTCAAATATATAATAGCTAGCCTATATATATTTTCTCTATCAAGTTTATATATTTTTTTAATATTTAATATAAATTAATGAGCGCATCAGTAGGGTCCCTCTTGAAAACAATGTTGATATCCTTGCACTCCAAGAGACACACACTGAAGATGATAATAATAGTGCAAGAGACAATATTCCTGAATACAGACCTGTTGATTACATAGGGAACAGGGGATATGATATTCCAACTCACCTAGAGCATGACATAGACAATGTCAGTTAAAAATAAGAGCTCTGATAGTGACGTGTTTGTCTTGGCAATTCAAGTGTCAAAAGCTCGGTAAAAATTATTTGGATATATCCAGTGCATCAAGTGTTTCAAGGAACAAACAAAACGTTTCGACAGATATAAAAAAGCTCCTTGTTGTCTTCAAGTGTTACTTGAGCAATTAACAATGCCTTTAGTAGGCATCGGTTGGAGGGGCTACCCCCACCACTCATCACGCAGTGGCATACCGCAAGGATTCAGTTCAGCTTTGACGGTCGTGGTGAGTTGATCTAATGACATTTGTCTATTTAATAACCTGCTCTATATTCTGTTGATTTTTTTTCATATTTTGCATTTATTTTGTGTCTTATTTATTTAGTATTTGGTCTATTTAATAAGTTGTTCTGTTTTTTTGTTGAACAATTACATATTTTGCATTTCATATTGTGTATTATCTTTTGCATAACTATGTTATGAGTGATAGTTTTTTAAAGTACGTTTGACTTTCAACAGTAATCTTAAATTAGTTTGGGTTAAGGGGGGGGGGAAGTATGTAGTTAGTAAGTAAGTGGAGACGACAGGAGTTTGTTATATCTGTCGAAACGTTGTGTTTGTTTCCTAAACACTTAAAGCATTGGAAATCTCAAAATAGTATCTACATATCACTTACAACTAATTTTTTCCCTTAACCAATGACTTTTAAGAAAAAACAAAAACTAGATGTTTATAGACCACGGTTGACTGTTAAGAAAACACTAAGATGTCACAAACTATCATACATAACAAAATATAACACACAGTAAGAATACAAATTAAAATATTAAAATGTTTAATTTCTTAGAAAAGGTTTTTTTTAAATATATATATCCTGTTATATTTTTAAAAGAAGCAAGTAAATAAATTATTTAAATATTTTATGTTCTGTTATTTTATAAAAACTCTGATCCAGCGGTGGGAAAGGGTGATTTTTAGTATGTTTACTTTTATTCAATACTTTCGTTTTATTGCCCGTGAAATAGTTATTATCAATATGTTTTTACTTCAAATCAGAATGTATTATATAACTATTTTAATATGTTCAAACTGACATTAGCACCTCCGTATAGCTCATAAACGCTATGGAGTCACCCGAACCAAAAGCCACTAATCCTTCCCTCTACGCTTATCTGGTCCTTAATTAACTTCACTGTATATTAACGGCAAAAGTTAATTATACGTGCCAGTGTGATCCTACACTTGCTTGACATTTCTCTCGACGTGAGCATTATGAACATGTTAATCCAGGTGAATATGTCGTATAAATGTCAAAATGTGTTGATAATCATAATTAAATCTATACTAAGATTCTTATAGAAAGCATAGCAAGCTGACTTAGTTCTTACTCCGGAAACTCTCCACTTGAAAACCTCTTTGAAATGGCACTAGGATTCATTCGAAACAAAGGTTGAATACAAACTGAATGAGAAAAATAGAAGCCCATGGACTCCGTAAGAAGTGTCAATGCCTTATATTATCCAAGAGTTGAATGAGGTAGCTACGGCTCTGCCATTTGGAAGGCAGCGACACTGGATGAAACTTTCCGGAATTTCGAAAAACTGCCCGTACGAAATACGCACGGAACAGCTGTTCTGAAGCCAAGTAAAGAACCAGAGTGTTCTGAAATCTACCACCCTATATATCTTTTAAGTGTCTACTATAATAAACTGCTGAGGCTGATTTAAAACAAAATATCACCAATTATCTTTGACAGAATCCTCTTATAACAAGCTGAGATTAAACTAGGTTAAAATCCTTGTTGATGAAAATTTGGTTTTTCGATATATTTAATTGAAGATGAATGTTACAGAAAAAACAAATCAGCAGCATTTCTAGATATTTCGGTAGCCTATGACATGGCATGTTACTTAAATTGTACATCTACTCCGTGTCAAGCGATTTCTTAGTTCCACTTTCAATAAAAGGTTCAGTAAGGTTTGCCTGCGTCATTGAGAAAGCCTGTGGTACCTAAGTGACATACTGCCTCAAGGCTTTGTTCTTGGTTATCTTATTCATTGTACACAAACTGAAATGAAGATGATGTTGCTCTCGCAATGAGGATATGTCAAAAACAGTAAGAACACTTAAATTTTATTTAGTCATAATAAATTATTATTTTAGAACCTAAAAGCTGAAGTACGATCCAACTAAGACTTAAATAACCTGTTTCACTTGATTAATAGACTAGATGATGCAAAAGTAAATAAATTTTTCAAAGGTGTTGACCATCCAATGTAATTGGGGGCAAGTGTTATCAATTTATCTGTTTTAAATGTCATCTACATAAAACAGCAGCTAAGTGATAACCAGTACTAACATTGTGCAGCAATAGCAGAATTAACGATAATACTCGTCACCCCTTTGAGTATTATCGTCGACTTAAGGGACACTCTGTATACATCTTTAAACATTTTTCAATGTAGGCCTACTCGTATATGTAAATGTTTTTTTACTTGCAAGTCACACTACAGTACATATATGGGTTGTATAAAACAGTGTGATTATCTAATATTACACTAATAATTTATAATCCTCCTACACCCAACCCATCACATAAGGAGTATGTGTTACGGTCATGTAGGTTAAAGTACTTCCACTTTATGGGCTGTGTGACCAAGCGTTCCTTAGGGAGTTTTAAACACCAAGAAACGCCCTCTTTACGGGACCGTATTTCATACTGTAGAAACCCCTTTCTTTAATACTACAAGTTCATACAAGTCCCCAAAGACAGTTTAATTTTTTGTGCTATCAACTTCTATAATATATCTGAGGGTCTATGAAAGGAGGAATGAAATCTTTTAAATGTTGCAATATTTTATGAGTCTATTTATTGTTGCAATGATAAAAACTAAAACGGTCAAGCTGACCTTCTGTGAATAGGAACATTTTACAATTATTTGTCATTACTCTAAGGGAGTTTTAACGCTTTGTCACTGAGTGATAATAAATAGTAAAGTAGTTTTCGTGCAATTTCCAATATTTACAAAGTTTCTGAAGAAATCGTAATCTTTTTGAGTGCAACTAAAACAATAACTTTAATAGGCTGGATTAATTATAAGCTGTGGGTAATGATTGTAACCAACATGTCGCCTTGTTACAAGTAGATTATTTACCTTGTTTACGAGTTAGTTATAGTTTTATCAATCATTAAATACAAGCATTGAAAATAAAAGAGTATTGTTTACGTTATCTATGTTTTTATTAGTCGGCTCAACTGAGTAATTTCGTACTTTTTTCATAACGTCTTGAAATTTAGATATAAAACAAAGTAATTACAAATGATTCTCATAAGGTCTGATATATTACATAAGATTATAGATTTACTATAACTATCGAGTAAATCGTCTTTATATGTATTTATAATTTAAATCTAAATTGCTTTAATACTATGGGTCTTTCTTACGTACACCCTTTTATTATTTATATTTACTTATTTATTATTATGAGATACTTATAAATACATATATATATATATATATATATATATATATATATATATATATATTAATAGTAATATAAATAGCAAATATTACAACCATATTTCAAAATACACTATGAAGAACTATAAAATATATACGTGTTCAAATATTTGCCTATTGTTTTTTCATGCCAAAGTATATAAAAAGTACATTTATATTTCAACAAATATTAATCATATGCAATTGTGTTGCTGCACAATAAGTTTATTAGGTATTGTTATATATTTATTAAGTTTTAATTATGTGTGGAATCGGCAAATTGGTGCAAAGGACTTATTGAAGACAAGTCGAGTAGTACCATAAACTGTTTTTATAAATATTAAATATACATTTTTTTTATTTCAATTTTTCTAATTGTCAACTGCTTCATTTTAATTGCATATATTTTATGTAATAAAGCAGCGTAAAAATTAATAAATAAAAATATTAGAAAACAATATTGAGTATTTAAAAATAACATTGCTACGTAAAGAAAGTTTAAATGAAAATATCCCAAGAGGAATGTTTCATTTGAAGCTCACAAAGAATGAGTTGTAATGTTGGGTGGTAAGGGTTTATGTACATATTTGTTACCTTAAGTAAAGTATTTGGAATGTTTAACAGAGGATGAATGGTATCTGACATTCCTTTTGATCTGTATCAGCTCTTTCAATTATTTATTAACTTAAACTTATTAAACCTTAAAGCTTAAATGGATTAAGTAAATAATGGAATGGGAGTGAAATCATTGGTAGAGATATAAAATCGTAATATTTTTTGTACTCGTAGCAATTGTTCTCTTTTGTTGCCCATCATTTTGATCCTGCGGGCCAGAACTTGTACGATTTGGCTAGGACATTTGATCCTGTGGGCCAGAACTTGTACGATTTGGCTGGGACATTTGATCCTGCGGGCCAGAACTTGTACGATTTGGCTCGGCCATTTGATCCTGCGGGCCAGAACTTGTACGATTTGGCTGTTAAATTTGATCCTGTGGGCCAGAACTTGTACGATTTGGCTAGGACATTTGATCCTGCGGGCCAGAACTTGTATGATTTGGCTGAGACATTTGATCCTGCGGGCTAGAACTTGTACGATGTGGCTTAGACATTTAATCCTGTGGGTCAGAACCTGTACGTTGTGGCTGGGACATTTGATACTGCGGGCCAGAACTTGTACGATGTGGTTGGGACATTTGATCTCTAATTTCGTAGTTCAAAGCCACAATATTGTAGCAAGCAATGTGATAAGTTGATTCGTAAAAATATAATATTAAAAAAGGAAATTATGTACCCATTTTTTAACCATTGAGTAATTATTGCATTTACCGTATTATAGTTATACAGGGTGTCTGAAAAGTCTGGGTACGGCTTAATATGGACCATAGCAGATAACAGCTATGAACTTTTCTGAGTGTTATATGGCTATATAAACTATTTCTTGTTATTATTATGACATGCCTACAATGGTGGGACGGCCTACAGAGGAGTCATACAAATCCTAAATGTGAGTGTAGGTTGATGTGCATACCATATTAATGGTTCTAATTAGTAGAACATCATGCTACAAATTAGACCTCGAAAGGTTAATCCTAAACAAAATGGCGGCGCTCGGAAATTTCAATGCGCGCCTCGTGGACCTTACTGACTCTTCGTGGACCGTTTCCATATAGGAGTAGCAGGACACTGAATACATCTTAAAGTAGGTGTTTGTATACAATAATAATGTGTTAAATTTGTGGCTTAATCTGATTTGGTTGTAATAAAATT
Organism: Stictocephala bisonia; assembly: GCA_035578905.1. Lineage (NCBI taxonomy): Eukaryota > Metazoa > Arthropoda > Insecta > Hemiptera > Membracidae > Stictocephala > Stictocephala bisonia. The sequence continues at coordinate 108,072 of JAQJVL010000782.1, forward strand.
AATTCTTGAACTTGCTCATAAGAAGTATTGAAACTTTTGAGCGCTACCATTTTGTTTAAGATTAACCTTTTAAGGTCTAATCTGTAGCATGAAGTTGTACTACTTAAGACCTTTAAAATAAACTGCACTTCGGCCTATCCTTACATTTAAGAGTTGTATGACTTCCTCTATGGGCCACCCCCCCATGATGTCATGGTAATAGCAAGAAAAAATAGTTTATATAGTTATAAAACACTGAGAAAAGTTTATAGCTGTTATCTGCTATGGTTTTTTAAATATTAAACCGTTCCCAGACTACTCAGACCCCCTGTATGTTTTTCCCTTATCAAACATAAAATATCATAATGTATCATAACGTAACTGAGAATTCGATATTAAGTTGGGGACCTATAAATATTTCATAAGTTTAATATATTTTCCCCATACCAATGCCATCCTAATTTCTTAATAATTACTATTCTTTCCTTGTTTGTTTGAATTCCAGTTTTACTAGCCCTACAACAAAATGTTAAAATTGTTTTCTATAGAAAATATTCCATAATATTATCTAAAACTTCTGTATTGACGTCTACTTGCATTCTCCATATTAATAACTTTTCTTTTTCAATTTCATAACTATCATATTCTTTTATTCTATGATGACAAATGTTGATCTACATAATTTTAAGTGCCAAAAGATACATTATAAACATTAATTAAATATAGTTTTAAAATTCGCTACATAACCTAACACATAAAAGGGGAAATCAATTGTTTACAAACGAACGAATACTCCAAGTAATAATGTTTTTAAATCCTTTCAAAATATATTTGACTTAAATGGCTGCGCAAATTTTAATATAAAACAAATATTTATATTGCAATTTAAATAGTAAGCTTTGTTTTTGCAAATGATCTTAAGTACCCAGTTCCAATTTCCGAAAACACTCGATAGGGATGGTCAATCATTTACCGATGTGGATTCAGAAGTATATACTTATGAAAAACAAATAAATACTACTTTATTTTTACGAAATTTGATTTATGCTTTATTTAATTACTATTCAAGTTATTTATTGGGGATATCCCATAAATTACGCTTAAATGTAGAGTGAAGATTTAAAAGGTGATTTTCAATTCCAAGGTATTTAGATTTGAAATGTAATTCCTAAAAAGGGAAAATTGAGAATCGTTGACGAGTGACATGAAAAATACGTTGGTAGGGAGATGAAATGAGTTACTCGTAATGATCAGAATGTGGAGGTGGTAAGTAGCTCTTCAACTGAGTGAAGATATAGACATACGAAATAATCGTAAAAGGAGAACATTTTAAACATAAGAAGTACGACTGTTACTACACTTAAATGTAGTCTATATTTTTTTTCATAGTTGAGGAAATTACGTTGTCTTAGGTATTTGTCAGTAAAAGAATTTTGTAAAATGTAGGTATTTTCTTTTGTTCTAATCATGAATAATAAAAAACATTAACGTTATTTTACGAAAGGAAAAATGTCATATGATACTGCCGATGATTTTAATTTGTGGTCGTATCTTACGGATTTATATTTTGATCAAATTTTGATTAACATATTATCAAAACTGTTCATTTAAAAAAAACAAAGTATACGGTAAACACATTGTTTATTTAAGTAAGTTAAATAATCAAAACTAATAAACTACTATTTTATATGTAATTGTAAACCAGGCCTTCTACTCTCCATTTAGCTTTGAGTACACCGTAAATTCACGCGTGTCAGAGAGGCGTTAGTACACCTGGCAAGTTGTCAAACCGTTAACCCTTCCCCCGAAATACCTTCTTACAGAGGGATTATTACAGTGTGTATCGTTTGGCATTTACTGTTTTGAGTTTATTACAAAAGCATGTAGGATGTATTGTAGGATGTATTGTGAAATTGAAAGCTTACTCTTTTAATTTAATTCGTAGATAGTCCATGAAATATTTTAAAAAATTAATAAACACGTTGTTGATCTGAACGCATTTGTGTTTTTTTTGCCTTAAAATATATTTTTATTTTATGCCGTAACGTTAATATTAAGATTTGTTAAGATTAACCTATTTGTTCAGAACTTGGATTAGTTTATAAAATAAATATACAAAATTAGAAAGAGCCTACATTTAAGGGTAGTTTCCAACTCCCGTCAGACTGTGTAATCATTTACTAAACCAACAATATTAAAAAATTATTTTCTGCAACCATATAAACTTAAATATGACTGAATAAAATAAGTAAATATTAAGTTATACAGATATATAAAAACATATGATGTTTTGATTGATTAAAAAATACCTTTAGCTCCACTACACATAAATAAATAGTTCCGAAGAATTGGCACAAAATGTCTTCCATGTTAAACACTTAAAAATCAAAACTTTGAAAATAACTAGTTTGATTCCCAAATATGTAATTTTGCCATAACTCAAAAGCTAGTACAGTTAGAAACATGCGGGTTTTACTAAAATATTTTAAATTGTAATATACATATTTTCTGAAAATGTAATCAAAACTTTTAGAGCCTTTTTGAGAAAAAATTCATATACATAAAAATTAAAAAAACTAAAATTTAAAAAAGATAAAATTGGTCTGGATATATTGGCTACATACAAAATTGTATAAAATGTATCCATCCATATGGTCTCCAGTGGACTGCACATACACACAGACAGACACACATACGAACAGACGCCAACAATTTTTTTCGAAAAAAAAACTGTTTTGGATTTTGGGGACTCTAAAATGGATTTTTAGACCAACTTGTAAAAAATTTTTTTGGACGATCACAATACTTTCTCTAAGCTATGGGAGAAAGAGAATGGTAATTTTAATTGTTAATATTGTTGAATATTCAAATAGTAATGTAGTTTTACGATTTTCTTATATTAGAAGTTTGAGAGAACTATTATTATGTTTTATGCTTGTAAAAGGACCCATCTTTAATATAGGATATCTATAAAAACAAAAACAAATCAGGTGATGAATGTCTAGTTTTAAAATATTTTAGTATTGTTTAAATCTTTAAATTAAATTTTAACTGTAAATATTTGTGAAGTCATTCATAGTAAAATACTTTTATTCGGAATATAGACTTTAGTAAGAAAGAAACTACGGTAGATGTCATATTGAAGAAATCGACATTTTTTTTCTCTTTATTTTTACACTATCGCAAATAATAAAAAAATACCACGTTGACGGTAAAGAACATTTATTTGTAATGAAGTACCTAAAAAACATATTGTCAATTAAAAAAATCCATGTCACTATTATAAAAATATACAAAGAAAGTACAAAACTGTTGTTTTAAATATTTATAGGAAATATTTTCTGGATACAATCATTTATAAAAAAATTTCTTGAAATTCCAAAGGAAGAGTTTCAAGGAAATATACTATCTTTTCATACTATCTTTTTCATTTTTTTGGACGCAGCATAATGCAAAATAGGGCATATATAGTATATTTTGCAATATGCTGCGTCCACAGTTAAAATTTTCGTTACTATTACCTACATTAAATTAAAGGGTTTCATAAATTATTTATTTGTCATTTAAAAACCAATTCGAATTCAAATGTATTTTACATTAGATGCTCGTAAATTAATTGAGAAAAACTTATCGAATTTGCTTCTTTTTCTTTTTTTTCTTACACTCAACTAGGAAATAGTATAAGTAAATGTTTACAACTACATAATTTATTCTCAGTCACTTTAAGTTATAACATAAAAATTTCAATTTAAAATTTCACTCTTTTTAACTTGAAATAACCTCTTGAGCAACGGATTTTACTTAATTTTTTCACTCATATCTATTGAAATATTTTTGCTGATTTTTATTTTAAAGCAACGAATTCCTACAAATAAAATATTATGGTTCAATGGTAGTTTTATCAATATGATTAATTATTTAAATATGCGTAATATCAAAATATATTGTTATAAATATTTTTTTTTGTTATAAAAAAAGTATATAATAATTTTTGTATTTTGTGGTTTCAACAATTAATAATTAAAGAATAATTTATCAATATCCGGTCTGATTGTGGTAAATGTGGTTTACCGAAATTGATCGCAGTAATAATATACGTAGTTTCCGAAATTATATAAATAAGAAAACTGTGTTGTTTTAATTATAAATCATGCCATGAGAAAATGTATCTCCATTAATAGTTTAAAGTACAATAAATAAAAGAGTAAACATTTTCCAAGATTTTATGTTATTGTAAGGGTAAGTGAGTGTTATGAAATCTTGACAGCGGGAAACAAAGTCCCAAGTGACAGTCTTACTTTTAGATTTGTTGCTTTTAGAAAAGTATTTCGGATCTTTATTCAGAGAATGATTTTCCTGCCCTGAGAGCTTTCGCCATTGCTTTCTCAGAACTATAGTTAAGTACAGACTGTCAGATGCAGATACTCATAAAAGTTCAAGTAGAGCGTTTGAAGTGTCCAAATAAATAAAATTACTGAGTTTAATAGTTTTATAGTTTTGTTTTTTTTTTTATGTCGAAAATGTAACATTATTCAAAAAATCCCCGTGATGTACGGTTATCTACATATTATTAATATTTAATTGTTATTTTTAAAAAGTGATGAACTTATTGGTATTTAGATTTCCTTTACTCGTTCAGGACGTCGTAGTTCACATCCTCGTGAGATCTCTGGCCTCACGCGTTAACCAATTACTATGGATCTTAAAGTCTACATTCAAAGTCAAGGTTTAATGTTTTCATTTAAGTATGTTTCTTCCTTATGTATATTGAATCACGTGGTAGTTTGATAATTAATTGGTAATCATTTTGTTGATAACGTTTGAAAACAATAAAGCCGTGGCAGTATAAATTTTGTTCGTTTCTGTTTTTTTACTGTACTAGTATAATTATCTCAATACTTAGATTATAAATAAATATTCACGATATGTGTTCACCGGAACAAATTTTCAACCGAATAATAAATCAATATTATCGAACAGGTAATCCTCTTTTGGACACTAGGACACTAACATAACATAATCTAATTGATCCCTTAATCATATAACATATATTAATTTGGTTTAGTGCTAATTTATTTCATTTATTTTTATACTAATTTATTTTATTTAGTATTAATAAAGTTATAATGAGTTTAATTCTCAACACTCATGACGACTGTGTACATATCTGTTAGATAAAAGGTACAGTTGTCAAAGAGCAATTTAATGTCAGTTACAAAACATTATCGACAGGGAATTTTTAATGTTAAGGGATCATCAACAGATACATTTATTGACAGAGGATAGGTGATAAGGAATAGGGACGTGCTAAATAAGCTTAAGCAGTTTAGACCAGCAGTTTATTAACGTAAGCAGCTCGGCTACTAAACAGTTGAGTGAGAATACTTACTTTTCGGCAGAAGTTATCCTCATCCAACAGTTACAGAAAGCAGGTTGGTCAACAGCAGTGAACAGTAAGCGCTTTTCTATATTAGTTGCTGTCTCCAGCTCTCTTGCACTGTTGCGATACGGCAAATGTGAACTAGGGATGTGCTAAATAAGCTGAAGCAGTTTAGAAACAGCAGTTTATTAACGTGAGCAGTTCGGCTACTAAACAGTTGAGTGAGAATACCTGCTTTTCGGCAGCAGCTATCCCCGCCCAACAGTTACAGAAAACAGATAGGCCTAGGCCAAGAGCAGTGACCAGTAAGTCTATATTAGTTACTGTCTGGTGTTGTCTGCAACTCCCTTGCACTTTTGCGATGCACTGTCATTATGTACTTTGAATATACGTTGAATACGATATACATTGAATTAAATGTTCTATTGATGGAAAGGTATACACAAATTTTACTAAACCTTCTCCAATAAATTGTATAGCCTTATCTTTGTAGATTTTCTGTAACTGTTTGATATGTATGTGTAACTATTCTATTTCATCTTATAATTTATTTAAAAGCAAGTTTAAAGCTGGTAAAGCAATGTTCAATCAACAATGGTATACAGAAACAATTTGCCAGTATGTGTGTTGTAGCTGAGCTTAACTGCTTTTAATAAGCAGCTTAGGGATGCCAACTGCTTTCAGCTAAGCTGCTTCTTTCAAACAGCAGTTTGGCAAATCTCTAATAATAAAGTTCACTCACAAAGGATAGTTTACTGAAAAATCACCTTCCAAAGGACGGTCGACAAGAAAGGTGATTGAAAAGAATGGTTAATAGAAAAATCCACTGGAAAAAGACGGTCTACTGGACATATCAATGGAAATAATTATGAACAGAAAGCTACTGACATTGGACGGTCAGTTGGTAAACTCACTTACATAGGACGGTTGACAAGGAGGTTCACAGGAAAATTATGGTTAACAGAACACTCACTAACTTATTGACTTAGGTCATCAAGAAGGTTAGCTGACGATTGATGGTCAACAGCAACTTCACTGTTACGGAATGGTCAACCAGGATATTTACCGACGAATGATTGTCAACAAGAAATTCACAGACATAGGATGTCTGACAGGTAGGTTTACTGAAAAAATGACACTCATTGACATAAGACGGACGACAGAGCAATTCACAGACATAGGATGTCTGACAACATAGATTTACTGACAACATGACACTCATTGACATAAGTCGGACGACAGAGCAATTCACATACATACGATGTCTGACAAATAGGTTTACTGACAACATGACACTCATTGACAATAGACGGACGACAGTGCAATTTACAGACATAGGATGTCTGACAACATAAGTTTAGTGACAAAATGACACTCATTGACATCAGACGGATGACAAAGCAATTCACAGACATAAGATGTCTGACAAAATAGGTTTACTGACAACATGACACTCATTGACATAAGACGGACGACCTAACCTAACCTCACGACTCGCTGAGTGATGACCTCACAACTCGCTGAGTGATGACCTCACGATTTGCTGAGTGATGACCTCGCCCGCAATGACAGAGCAATTCGATATGAAGGACGATTGACGAGTAAACTCACTGAAGGACGGAATGCTATACACATATTGTTAAGACAAGACAGAGGTATCTGCAGAAATTGAGAAAAACGGAATGTGGTAGCAATTAAATTTACAGTTTAAATGAAGAATTATGGTGGTAGTATTTTAGTCGTTTGCAACATCTAGTATCCAATTACCTTTAGATATTCATTATTATTCTTAAAACAGCCTCTAGGAACAACACTAGTTTTTCGTAAGTTCTATATAAAACCAGTATTACTTGTAATAATAGTCTGTTACAGAATATACTTTATGGTTATACGATGTTTATGTTTTACATAGAATAATAATGTCAATGTATATCGAAACCCAAGAGGATTTTCTACCTCTATGCAATAGTAAATTTGTAATATGACTACTTTAACCTACTACCAGTATTTTTAAAGTAGCCCTCTTAAATAAAATATTTTTTTAGTAAAGAGACAAACATACCACTTCAGTAAAACATTTAAGTTGCTTGAAAATTCCCAAACTTTAAAGATGTAGACAGGTAATCTTTTCTCGACAAAACTTTTAATTGGAAAAAGCAACCTTGGAGTTCAACCAGAGTTAATGATGACGACAACTGTTTACTTTCAATGTGACACTAAATGAGTCATTAATCTTAAATACGTCCAGTTATAACTATCCGAAATAAAATATTCTTGAATCAATGATCGAATCGGTGTTTTTAATTCAGGCTTAAGATTTTGATATTCAATGTATAATTGAATAAATAATTAAACGATATTATGGTAAACAAACAGAAGCACTCACATTTAAAAATTATATTTCAGTACGTTGCAAAAATGTATGCATGAGTTAGATAAATTGTTAGTTCAAATTTTAGTTGGTATGTTAAATTTATAATGCATTGACAGGTTTCACTGAGCTACATAACGGTGTAGGCAAGTAATATTTCACTTACATTTTGATTAATAAAATAGTTTAACAATGATCATGAAACGGCGGACGTTTAAATTTTTCTAACTAAAATATCTAAAAACTGACTAATATTACAAATAAAATGCTAAAAAGTGTTTATTAGTAAATCTTACTATAATATTCACAGTGTTTGTTTCAACAAAAACTGATAAAACACAGCCGAGTTATGCTGCAAAACGTAAAACAATGTTTTACAGCACTAACCAAAGGCTAGTGCGGTTTTAAATATGTGTGTACTTTGAATATCTGATTTCATGTCAATCTGCTATTTCATCTGAACAGCTGTTTATTTATGGTATTAATATTAGGTTTGGTTTCCATTCCAATTCAGGAGTTCTTACTAACCCTTTCGGCCTGAGTTACCTTTTCTTTGACGATTCTTCTCTCTGCAAGTCGTTTATGGACCTTTGTAAAAGTTGTATGACAAGGTATAACACGATTTGTAAAACGTTCCTGATACAGTCTTCTCACTTGAGTACTACTACAATGAGCCATGCCATACATCATATGCATGTCTGCCATTTCAGAGTTGATAAAGTTGTACATTACATTATCTACCATTAGTTGGTAATAAAAGGAAACTATGAAAATAATAAAAAATAACTATGTCATAAGAAAATAAATTACAAACACTGACTAATTAAAACTAACAATACATTAAAAACCTTACAGAAACACTAAAAAACGTGTACATGACAGTGTTATTTTTGTTACTAATAACCAATGCCAAAAATGGAAACCAATAATAATAATAGCATAATTAAACAGCTGTTCATATGAAATAGCAGATTGTCATGAAATCAGCTGTTCAAAGTACATACATATTTAAAACCGCACTAGCCATTGGTTAGTGCTGTAAAACATTGTTTTACGTTTTGCAGCATAACTCGGCTGTTTTTTATCCATTTTGTTTAAATAAACACTGTGAATATTACAATAAGATTTAATATAAAACACTATTTTAGCATTTTGTTTGTTAAATTAGTCAGTTTTTAGATATTTCAGTTAGAAAAATTAAACGTCTACCATTTTGAAACGGGTACAGAATTATTTTTTATATATTTTTTTAAATATAACTACTATAGGGTTGTACAATCATGAAGTTTCACAATTGTACCTTCAGTGGATTCAAAATTGTTTGCTCATTTTTATGTGTACAATGACATCCCAAATTATTTAAACAGTTTTCCTGAACACCCTGTATATATATATAACCCTGTATATTATAAAATATATATAAAATATATATATATATATAAAATATATATATATATATATATATTTTATTTTTTATCAACCGTCAGTGTTTTAAGTGCAATACATTAACTGTTTTCTTATAACATTTTTGACTAGAAAAGCTGCAAACAAAACTGTAGCTTATAATTTTTGTAACACACCTCTATTTACATTTTTGATTAGTTATAACTCGGTCAATTATTTTCCTTATAAGTCCGTTCTTTCAAGTTTTCCTTCATTCAAAAATATTTTTTACGATCCAAGAAGTAATTACAATGAACTAAACCTATACTATAAGGTTCAATTAATTTAGAACATATAGTAGCCCTAGATAAAAATGATACTTACCTAAAATAGTACAATTAATAAGCTAACCGTAATAAATGTAACGAAAACTCATAGACGATAAAGTTGTACTTTTATATCAGTCTGTCTTGAACTGTTTAACACACGAATCATTGCTAGACCATTTAATGCAGATATACCGATACATCATCCTGAACATATTAGCCTAAAATGGTCGTCGATCTCTGTCATGAGCCTTTCACTGAATGCCACAACTTGGTTAAGTCCTAACACCTAATGTGTTAAATATCAAGTGATCCATCACACACTCTATGGAAATCACTTAGGTGGCCACAGAATTAAATGGGTAATAACCTTTAGCTCTTAAAATAAAATCCAGCTAGAAAATGTTCTCCAGAAATTATAAACATAACATTTATTTAACATTTGAAAACTGAATCAAGTTATATGCTAACAATGTTCACTAACATATGATAGAAAGCCGTGTTGCTTAGTAAGTATTGCTAGGTTGAAGGGAATAATGTTCCTGTCACATATAATTAACAGTTTGACTTATTCAAAGTTTCTCTTTTTACTTGTGGTTTATATTGGATTTTAGTCATACGTTACTATTATGGTGGGTATCTGGGTAAATTACATGTATGGTAAGTGAATTAACCAACTTTTATATATCTATGGTATAATATACTGGCCCACCCATATACTCATACATGTACAATAGTACTGATCCACCCACCCATCCTCAAACGTACAGTGATATTCACCCTTACACGTACAATGGTATCACCCAACCACCCATACACATACATTGGGTTCCATTATCCACATATGGTAATATACTGGCCCACCCATATACTCATACATGTACAATAGTACTGATCCACCCACCCATCCTCAAACGTACAGTGATATTCACCCTTACTGGTATCACCCAACCACCCATACACATACATCGGGTTCCATTATCCACATATGGTAATATACTGGCCCACCCATATACTCATACATGTACAATAGTACTGATCCACCCACCCATCCTCAAACGTACAGTGATATTCACCCTTACACGTACAATGATATCACCCAACCACCTATACACCCATATACATACCCACCCGCCCATCTATACACGTACTATGATAATGACCCACCCAATCACATACATTGGTAGTGACCCACTGCACCCACCCATACACGTACTATGATAGTGAGCCACCCACCCACTCATACACACATTGGTAGTGATCCACCCGCCACCTATACTCGTACTACGGCAGTGGGTATAGTACTATTGTGTGTACGAGAGTTATAGAAAAATGTCTAGTTTATGAATATTATTTAACGTTATAAAGTCAAGGATAAGCCACGGTAAATCACTGTGGGCCGATTAAGGCTCGCTGAGGATTCTGATTAAAAATGCAACATTGCCGTTATTTCATTGTGTCTTACTTCAATGTCTTAATTAATTTTCTTATCAGAGAGACATTTACAATTATATTCAGTGTTGAACTATGGAATTACTTTAACATGTTCTGTACATATTATAATAAGTTAAAAATTATATATATAATAAATCTACATAATGGAGTAGAGTATGATCATTCAATTATTAAATGTGTTTGGTAATGCGTGAGGAAAGCCAAATTTTATCAACATAAAGTCTAAAATGTAAAATAATGTAAAGTCTCATCAGTAATAATAAGCAATTGGAATTTATAGTGAAGGTTTGTTTTGTAAAGTGGGCTGTCAGTCGGCAAAAAGGCTGTGAAAACGAGCGTCTAGAACACCTTACCTGTGGATAGTTTGTTCACTTATATTTTTTCGTTGGTGAAAATTGTGCGATGTTTTGGTACACTTTATTTCATATACAGGATGAAGAAAAGCATTAAATAGTTATGTTTAGTTTATTTGAACAATAATACAATTAAATTACATAATTTTTCTTAGTGGTTTCTAATATCTGACAAACAATACCAACTTTTTACTTATGTAGTGAATATACTTGATTAAATAGATATTACTTATCTATTTTAATATTAACCTACATAGAAATAAATATGTTAACTTTTAAAGATGTACACATATATGCTCGTAAATAGAGTATTCGTATGGTTCAATCCACCACTAGTTATTTGTATAGTTGTATTTTAAAACTACTAAAAAAGAACTGTAATTTTTATGAAACCGTAAACAGGATAACGGTGCCCAGCAACACCGAGCGTAGCTGTGCCTTGGATAGTGACCACCTGTGCGATCTCGTCCTAGCACGCCTCTTGCCTGTCATGTGGTGGCTCGTCTTGGGGAAGTCACCCTCAAGTAGTTGATCTCCAAGTTGAGTGTTGGAGAGACCTTTTAGCTCTAACTTCACCTGGTGAAACAAGACATTCTTTATCTTTTAACTTAACTGACATTGTACTCGTATGTCACCCAGACCAGCAAGATTATTTAAGCGAATTGTTTTTCTTGCTAAATAGACGTTCTGATGAAAATTACATTAACGGTTATTTTTAAAAAATACTCACTATCTTGTACATTTACGTTATTTTTAAAATCTTAGAATTGAGTCGTATGAAAAATATGATTTAAGGTAAGTAAGATGTGTCTGTTCATATAAGATTTTACTGATACAATATTACTGTGGAAATGTATTCATTATGACTTCTGTTAATCTCTGACTTGCATAAATTGTGAATAAACATGCACTTGAATTTATCCTGACCACAAAATAGTAGTAATGATCTTGACAATAGTAAATTCAAGCTGGTATTAATATTAGTTATATATTGTTTCCATAATCTAGTTTTAAAATAGTCACCTACTTTTTATCTTACCTAAAGATCTTTCGAAGTTACTTTTTCCATTTACTATGAATAGTATATTTTACGGGAAATTTACAATACACTGTATTTTACGGAAACCAATTTAAAAATTGTTTACAGAATATATAAAATCTTTGGACCCATCAAAACAGTTTTACATTACCGATGTACAGTAATATATTGAATTGAAAGTACCATACAAAATATAATAACAAGATCATCCTGTTGAGAAACTTGCTTAGTATTAATAAATACGCTTACATCTTTATTGATAATCACATGTACAATATAATGAATAGTAATGTTTATATAAATTAGTTATTTTATTAATTAAAGATTACTTAATATATTATGTGGTATTATGAAAGCATTTATCCAAATATAGCGTCAATTTAAGCCCAATATTAATGTTTCTTAGATAATCTGATGGACTAAGAAATTTCAACACAGTTTGAGTATTTTATGACGAGCCACTGTGAAAGTCAATAGTTAGACTAAATTGTAAAGGGTTGGGTTTTATGGATTGTTTTCAATACATTAGAAAATTGTGTGTATGATACTTAATAAAATAGGGCCATAATATTTACTATTTAAGTGATAGCAGTTAAAAAGAGGGATATTATCGAATTGAATCCTATTGAGAAATATTACGAGAATCTTGAAGAAGGGAAAATATTAAAATTTTTGAACGGAAGTTTAGGAAAAGAATTTTATAATTAATTGCTCGGCCTGAGCTGAGCATGCAGAAACGTAATAATGGCGTTCTAGTTGAGTGAAACAACTAGTACACGGAAAACAATAATTGGAGTAAAATACATATAACGTAGGTCAAGGCTATCATTAGAATTAGGTGTTTATTTAGGTTTGTTCAAAAAATGTTGAATGTGTAATAATAATTATAATGTTATTGATTTCATGTCATGAAGTAAAAAAAAGTTATTTTAATAATATATTAACTATAATATAAATACATTACTGCATAGTATACATAATATAATATACATTATTGCAGACCATTGGAATTTAAATACTTCCCAACCAACAACTTGTGACATCACTACTTTTGAGTAGAATTGTTAAACAATAGATGAGAGGGTGTGATTAGAGTAAATATTGTTATGCTTTGATAACATTGTATCATCAAAAAAATAATAGATCAACTTCTTTAGGTAACCGATATTACTATTTGGAAAAACAAAACACTCTTACAAGAGTAAGCAATAACAGTACAGCAGGTAAACAAGTGGGCATTCAATATAAATGCTAATACACTTCTCCTTTCCCCTTGGCCCAGTAAAATAAAATTGTCTATTGATATAAAAATGTTTTATCAATGAAAAAAGAAAAGTTTTTAACCAAGTATCCCTATTAAAAGCAATTATTAAAACTCATCTGAAAACGTGCTTGTTGAATCACTTGATTGTGCAGACGTTTTATGGAGCGACAAATGAGAGAGGTATGTTTCTATACGGATATGAGCCACTACATGTTAACAATGGCTCGCGTAATTTGCCTTTTTTCTGTGAAGGGGGGGGGGGCAAGTAGTCATATCGTCACCAAACATAAGCTCTAGAAAAAGATTCTGGCTGAATCAAGTGGGCTACATAATGGAGCTCCGAGGGAGTTTCTAATTATTTGTATTCTGCTTGTAGGAACGCAGGTGATAGCTTTTCACTTTTGGAGAGTCATTTCAACACTAAGACACACTATTGTTTAATTTCCCTTTTGACTCTCACCTTCGAGGGAGAACACGGTCATATTTTACCGCTTCACTAACCCTCTTTTTTTATTAAAGGTTAATACTGAAAACTTTAAAACTTGGATACTCGATACTTTTTATGTAGGCTATCTTCTATTTTGTCTGTGATATTGTACGCTTGTTTTTTGGTCTCAAGAATAATTATTTAAATTTATACATGAACCAAACTTTAACGTTAATTTCATTGTAATTTCTCCAGGATTTAGAAGACTTAACCTTATCGAATGGATTTCAGGCATTTTTAATAATTAAAATTGTAGCCTTACACTTTATTGATGAACAATAAGAACTTGTTTTATTGCTACTTAAAATAAACTTTATCAAACACACTGAAAGAATAGTCAAAACCTGAAAGTGACACAAAAATCCCCTTGTTCAGTTACAATGTTACCATTAATTTAGTGAATACAACATGAACACTTTTGTAATCCTAGTTTAAGAGGATGTTATTTCAGGGTAAAAGGCTTTGTGGCTGACAACGTTCCAGGGTAGTAAAGCCCCTTTGACAGGACTAAATTTACTGTGTACTTACAGCTAAAATTTATCTGGGTATTTTGTTATTTCCATTTAGTTTACATATTTTTTTTAATGAATTTCCACTTATTTTTTTAGAAAAATTTTATTTGATAAATGATGCTTTTTTGGAGTTAAGTTTATTGAAGTAACTATCAAATTCAGTGAATATGTGCATACACTGTTTTCAAGAATACCTTATTTTCTATCGCACCATTCACATATTAAAAAAATAATTCAAACAAAATAATCTATGAGGTGAATATAATTTATTTAAAAATATATTTAAATGTGGTAAAATTATATACTCGTATACGACACTACGTAAACTTCTGAACTTACATCTTAGACAACAAAGTATTTTTCATGTTTTTACTAATTAAGTAAGTAGGCTACTCTCCATATTGTTCCATATTGTTCTGTCATACTTGTAAGCATAAATCTGAAATTTTTTTTAGTTAATTGACATTAAACTTATTGTTATAGTTGTAATGTAACGAGGTGACTTTTATTGAAACACTATAACAGAAGTACTTTGTACTGTAGATTTTATTTTATTTGGATATTTTTTATTTGTTCAATATTTTATTAGATTGGTAGCCTATCAAAGCCAAACCATAATGTGTATTACTGCGTACTTGAATATAAAAATACGTCCTTATACTATGGCATTAAATTGTTCTTTATACATCGAATTTTAAAAATAAAAAAAATTAAGCAAACGTTTTAGTACTGCAAAAATTCTTAATTGATAAAACATTCTTAATTCCTCATACAGTAGTAATTAAGATGAAAAGTGACCCTTATGAAAGCTATTAGGTCCGTGATTTTGTTTTGTGGCATTTCTCAAGGCTGTTAATTTTCCCGCCACCTAACGATCCTCACACTTTTTCAATATCCTGGTCCATAAACCTCAGCTGGGCCGTTATTAGTTACTTTGCGCTGGGTTTGTCGCCTTATTAGAACCGTTTCTCTTCTTAACTATGGCCATACAAAACTTACATGTTTGCGCATTCGGAAAAATGAAAAATCATATATTGCTGAAATAGTTTGTCACTGAAAGTGCCAACGAGAGTTACTAAATCTGTTCTAAGTTTGTATAGAGTATAAATAAATAGTCATGTGTTGTTTATAATAATAATTAACCGTAATAATAATCAACCGAACCATATTTTAATATTTCATTTAAATTTGTGGTAAATTTAGGTTATAATATATAAACTATTATAAATTTTAATTACCATCACAACTTTCATAGAAATTTATTTGTAAGCCACTCGTCGGTCTAATAGAATAGAATTATTCATTAATGGTTTTATACAAATTCCATCTATCTGTATTATATTTTAAAATTATAGAAACAATATATAACTTAGATTTTTTTCTACGAAATGAATTGTTAAAATATCTCCTCAACTGCCAGCATTACAAAATATTTGTAAAATACAGTTATTTACATGTTTGAACATAACTTCATGTAAATTCACAGGTAATTAATGTTTAATTTCAAGCCTGGTACATACATACAATCAACCGTGAAATTAGGCACATCAAGAAACATGAAAATAGGTATGAGATTTTTCACACATTGTTATACTTCAAGACAGTATGCAATGAATTTATTTTTAAATAGTAATTATGTACATCGATATAATTATAGTTTTTTGATAGCCATTAAAAATCTTAATGACAGCCATCAATGACAACTAACTAAGTGTTGTTATTCTGGCCAATATATGTACACTGAATAATAAATGACAATTTTCCTTCTAAGGATAGATCCCTGAAATGGCAGTTCTCAAAATCTCAAATTATAGTATTAAGTACTATTACTACATATGTTAACATGTACTTCAGGAATTGGGATTCAAATTTAACATTAATAGGAATTCACATTATTCTTTTCTTTTTAAATATGATGATGAGCAATACTAATATATTTAAACCCTTTAGGATGTAATAAAATTAAACTGAGTACCCTTATATTTATTTTTATTAAAAATAAATATAAGGGTACTCAGTTTAATTTTATTACATCCTAAAATACGTAAGTAGCCCTAATTTAAACTTTATATTACTTTAAACCCTTTAATTTAAAGTAAGCTTTTAGGGCGAAAAGTAAAATAGAAACACATGACAGTAGTGTTTATTTTATTTTTTATTTTTTTTTTAACTCTTTATGAACAATATTTTTTGTAAACTCGGTTTACTGTAAAATTAGTCTATTGAACAACCTCATTTCCTTCCATCATATTGAACGATTAATTAATGTCCATTACAACGGTGGTAAATTGATATACTCATTGTCTGAGTTAAACTATTTTGTATTTTACTTTATTCTTAAAAAAATATTTATAAATCCTAATACACTGATTTGCTAAAGCTCACAGCAAAATACGTATAGTAATACTCTCCATAAACAAAAATTTACCTTTTCCAAAATATGAAAACAAACATTAAAATAAGGCCACTGAAGAGATAAAGTGTAACCGAAAGTATTTCAAGAGGAATCTTTCATTTCAACTTTGTGAAGAACGAGTTGTAATCCTACGTTGGTGAAAAATTACATGAACATTAGCTTCCTTGGTATTAAACAATTTAAACAAACCATTTGAAAAAATTAAAAATACTGAGATGTAATTATTTTTATATTCCTTAATAAAATGTGTACGAATTTCAAAGCTTTCACTCTTGAGTGGAATTTTGAAAAGTGGCACAAAAACGATATTATTAAAATAACTCTCAACATATTAAAATTACATACATTATTAAACACAACAATACATTATTAAAAACAACAGTCTCTCGACGAAATAAGCTAAGTAATTTTCCATCCATCTTTAACGTCTGGATGGAAAGTCGTGTGTTCGGTAAGTTTAATAATATTTAATGTTTTAAAAGTCAAATTTAATACCATCAAACGTGTATGGGTGGGTGGGTGGTTGTACACCACTGCACGTGTATTGGTAAGCGGGTGGTTCATAATGTAATTTGCTCAACGTGTATAGGTGGGTGAGTGGGTCAGTACCACGTATGTGTATTTTGTGAAAGAGTGGCCTAATACCACTGAACGTTTCGTAGTTTTAAATGAGGTACATTTATTTTAGGGAAAATCCTGGCTTCTAAGGACTCTTCTTGGGGTGTTTTAACACTTCCAAAAAGCTTTTCTATTTTATATGTTTTGAAATTGCTTTTATGTAAACAAGTAAATGTGGCCAGTGTGAATATCTTATCAGTATATCGGAAATTGTAGGACGAGAAAATATTAATTACATAGGCTAACCTAATTCCATCTCAGAAATGATTTTTAATTGCAATAGATGATAAATTTTTTTATATAGCCTACAACACTCACATATTTATATTTCCTATATTTATAAGTTCTTTGTCAATTGGGAATCAATAAACATTATTTAAATTAGTTTATACAAAGGTTTAATATTGTACAGTTCACAGAGTCTGATAACAGTCTCTGTAAAACAAAAGATGTGCGGCAAACTGTCCGTAACCTACTGTCATAACGGTTTTCATAAAGTCTAATGGTTTTTAATATGACCTGCAGAAGTTGGCACACCTTTCTTAGATATTACAGTGCAATCATACAGGTAGTAGATAAACATTAATTACAGCATTACTATGTAGAAACTAGCCAAATTGGAAAACACACAATATGGACACTTTTTATACAATTTTTAAAATTTGCGTGAGATAAAGTTATTTTTTAGTGTGGTGCTTTGATGACAGTTAGACTTACTTTCACTCTAGGTCGTTCATCAAGCTATGCTATTGGATTGAGAGTAAAAACACTTCATCGATTAGAAATTTTTAAAGGTATTTTATTGCAATTTAAATAAATTTTAAAATTATGAAATTATCATTTAAAGTTCATTCTGCAGTAGTAATTTCTAAAAATTATAAAACAATAAAATTGTACTATTATGATAGCTTCTCTGGTTGTATTTACAAATTTTGTACATTTTAGCCTAAAATAATTATTTGATCTACTATTATTTTCACTTGACTTCAGCACATTAACTTAGTTTTCTTTAGTTCAAACTCATTTCTACAACGTACGAGTATATACGATAAAACGTTATTTGTATGTAAAATAAAACACATACGATATATTATATTATATGATATTTAAGGGGACATTGTACTCATAAATATTTTATTTTTTGCATTTTTACTTTTTTGCATTTTATGAAACTCCATTTTCTTACGAACAAAATTATTTATCATTTATTTGATTTCCATAGTTATAACAATGCAAAATATGTGTTGCAATCTTATCATACCTAAGATATATGCAACGATTTCCCTCTTTGCTTTGGTAGCACTGTTGTAATTTGTATGCAAATATTTATATAGTAGTATATCAATATAAACTTTCCATTATTTTATTTTGTCAAGTTGGCAGTAGCTATTAAAAACTGAAAGCAGTGATTGCTTCTTAGTAAAGACTATGAAGCAGGAGTGTTTTAATACATGTAAGTTTAGTTTTTTTTCTGTATAGATTATCCATGTATTTACTAAATAGGCGTTCCTGAAAAACAAGTATTTTTATTACTTATGTACCCTTTTCTCAGGAAGTATTATACCTAGAGACTTGAAATTTTCTCTGCATGTTCTTGTAACATACTTGCACTTTGATAACCAAAATCATAAGTTTATGTTTGATTGTTATTTAATTTAAACAAGTTTTATATCAAAAATATAAAAATTTTTATAATAATTTTGAAAAAATCAAAATTGAAAGAAAAAATAATTATATAAATGCTTTTTTGCTTATCAGAGCTCTTTATGTATTGAATTATAGCCATAAAAATACAGATCTCTATCTTGTATAGTTTTTGAGAAAAGGGTTCATAAATATGCTAAATTTAACATTACGGCCAATGGGAGTACAATGTCCTCTTAAATATAGCATTTAATATAATTTTATACTCATAATAGCATAATCATTTTATTGAAAGCAGTATTAAACAATTTGGTTGATTAATGGACTTTATTAATAAAAAAAGTATTATAGTAATTATAAATTTATTTACATTTTCTTAGGCCTTTTTATTAGATCTTCATAACTAGGATCGTCCTCGTCCTAAACTTGCAGTATATGTTTGTTCCATATAACATTGCACTAGACAAATTTATTTATTTATTTATTTTTATTTATTCATAAGACGCCGATCGTCAAGATATGGGCGAATATGGATTTCGAATGAGTGTGATGAGTGTAGATGAGCGAATGTAGTCATTGTTACAAACTTAGGCCGACTATTCCTTAGAAAGTGTCATTAATTAATAGCCCAATGACAAATGAACAGCCGTTATTATAAAACTGTAATCCTAAATGATTAGTTCTCGATGTCCTTGGCTGTAATACATTCTCTTTATTCTCAACATTCTTTTATAGTTATGCACCTGGTATTTCGTAGGTACTACAACTATGTCATAATATAACATTCATACCTATGATTATTATGTTATAGCATCATGTGTGATATGATAATTATTATTGAAGCTGTAATTATAAATAATTAATTTAACTTAAATTACTTCAAAACTACCAGTTGATACAAGCTATCCTTGGGCAATTACTCACAAGTAATTGCTATGAACTTCAGATTGAAAAATAAACCCCATTAAACTAAATGCGTAATAAAGACAGGAGAAAGTTTTATTTATTTTAAAACTAAATATTTTCACAAACATTTTTAATTTGCTTAGTCAAATAGATTTAAAACATTAAGCTTACTTACGTTATGAGTTGTTAATATTAAAGAAGGAAGGACCAAAACCACTCTACATAACTCAAGAAATTCTTGAGAATTTTAAAGTATTTTATTTATTTTGTGAAGGAAAATATTGTTGTATAATAAAAGTAAGAAGGGAATTTATACTTAAAAAATAAAATTTATTTATTGAATGAATACCAACTTCTTTTTGGTTAATATCATAAAATTGATTCCAAGATTGTTTATTGTGAAGAAACAAGGAATTAATAATGTGAAAGGTCTTTTGTTATAGAACTACTAAAAGTCCTCCAAAGCTTTACGAGTCTCTTTATTGAACAACTACGCTTGCTGTCATTGTAGGGTGGAATTACACTGTAGATGACGTACTGCACTGAGACTACGTCTAACGATCCAACAAAACGTCCGCTGAGAGACTTCAGTTGTTACGAGGTAATTAAAATTTAAAATCTACTTGCACAACAATAATTCTAAACCATGTTCAGTGTTAGTTGATCATATTAATTTAAAATAAATAAATTCCTACAGGTAAGTTTATATAATTTATTATAAAACATAAATACGTGTCTGCTAAAAAAATCTTATGTAAGTTCTAATATACATAAGAAATAAAAAGAAAGTGGCAGTTATGTGAAAAATTCATATATTTATTTATAAATATTTTTTCCTCCATTTACTGTATGTCATTAATATAAATGACCCAGCTCTTATAAATATAAATCATTTCATTGAGATAGGGGGTTCAATGTCGTGCCGTATATTCGTAGTTAGTGTCAATCAAGGCAATGTGATTAGCTACATTAAATTTATTTTCTAACAGTTTTTAAATTGTGTACATATTATATAAATTCACTCATCAATGTATGTAAATGATCAAAATTTACTAGTAATTTGCCTTACGAATATTGAATATTAATTTTTTTTTCTCTTTTGCGTATTAACGTTAACTAACGTTAGTTTTAAATTTTATGAATTTACAAAAAATAAGATAAAAATAGTACAAATGTCTTTATACAAAATTACCTATTATTTTAGTGATCAAAATAGTTTTAAAAACTAAACAAATGCAATAAACTAATAATATATATTTATGAATACGAACATTAATTTAAAAGTTTTAGTACTAATTAAATCAAGATAAAATTATGAATAATAACTCCCTTTACAAACATCGATTCATACAGAGGTCTAATAATTAATGGTGATTTCTGAATATTATATTGTATAATTGCATCATACTATTATTTATTTAATCAAGTTTCATTAACTTTAATAAACCGTTATTATCAAGTTGATCAAGTTGGGAAGGTGTGATACTTCAGTGAAGTTGAACGTTTAATTATATCATATAATGTAATATCGTAAGATCATTTTAGATTTTTTAATGAGGATTTTATTCATAATTAAGTTTAATTCTGTAGTACAAGTTAAATTTATAATTTTAATAACTTCTTTTTTCTTATTTTCAGAAAATACGTCGTGAAAACTATCTCAGAATGAAATTGAACCTGCTCATTTATAAGTTAGTCACTACCCTTGCATTTGTCTATAAAATAAATAATGTTTCTCATGTATTCATCATCTGATCTTACTACAAACTTTTAGAATGTCAACTTTGTATCTCTGGCACTAAATCTGTAGTTTTAATTTAGTAAGTTTTTGTTACGTTAATTTTTTTAATGTTTATTATTTTTTAAGGCTGGGATGTAGTTTTTGAGTATTTAGGTAAAATTGACAGTGTAACCAGTGTAAAATATATCACAATGATTACAGCTAATCCTATATGTTCCATAATTACTGGATTTGTTTAAATATTCAACATAAGGGTGTAAATTGTTAAATAGCGTATAAAAAGTATTATATCGTTCTGAAAAATTGTATTTGAGTCAAGTCGTCTTAGATGTATTAGCAACTCCACGTAAACTGTCCATTGTTGTAGAGATACATTACATTGGTGTTACAAGAAATACTTTTGTATTGTTAGTCCTTAATTTACCAACTTCTTTGATAAATTTTTGATACAGTTTTTTTTTAAATAAAGCAATTGGTGGAATTCGTTCACTTTGTTGTAGCCTTAATTAAGCTACTATTTATTTTTGATATGTTGAACAACTTAAATGAGAGATTAAAATAAAAATTCTTCAATGATAAAAAGTTTCTTTATTTTTATTCTTATAACTTCAACAAAATAAATTTGGATTTCTTCTACAAATAATAATAAAAACGAAAATAATAGATCTTTCTTTTTTTAATTAACGGAACACAAATAAATTAAAAATAACTTTCAAAATAAATCAAATATCTTCAGACCAGTACCTTTTTTATTAATCCAACTGTCTCAATAAATTTCTTTAAATTCTCAATTTCAAAAATTTACTTAAATTGAAAAATTTCCTTAAATTGAAAAATATTGCAAAATTGCCTCAAAATTCTTAATTTGAAAAATTGCCTCAAAATTCTTAATTTGAAAAATTGCCTCAAAATTCTTAATTTGAAAAATTGAAATTTCCTCCGGGAGATGTAGCTGTCCTGGAGGTATTAACCCAAAACGTGACCACAAACAAAGCGCGACATACGCTCACACACTCACTAGCGACAAGGAAAATTGCCGATCCGGCAAACAAGACTCCGAACGGTTAAAATCGCCGTGAAGAACAAACGTGGTCACTCGCCAAAAGATTACTTCAAACTGCCCGAACGCCCGCAAACCTTCCACCAACGGACTTACCCCCTCCTTACTCTAGAAGCTAAATCAACCAATAAGAACCCTCTAAACCAGGACAACCGAACAGGTAAGGCTCACCAAACATGTTGACTTCAGAAAACATGTCGCATGAAATTGACATTAAATTAATAAACGTGAATATACTGGTTATTTAGCTAATTTAAATGGAAAAAACTACTTTTTTATTTGAAAGGGGAAGATTCTGAATTTTTCTCAAAACTTGGAGAATTTATATTGAAAACTTACTTACAAACAACCCTTTTAGACCCTTTAATCTTAATTCGTAATGAGCTAACTTAGCTTCAATACGGATTATATCACTTAAACATCTACTTTCCACCACACCCTCAACTCTTTCTTTCAGATTTTCCAAGTTTACTTTAATGAACTCATATTCCTCTCCACCTACTACATGGCCGGACAGGTAACCTATATTAGGCCTAACACCTAACTTGACAAGCTCTCTAAGTTTCTTTCTTAAATCACCCACTAGTATGCTGTCTTCTACTTCTATTCCTCTTAAACGTGCTTCATACATAAGTTCTTTCTTCAGTAGAAAGTCTACCTTGAGTGCCATCTTCTCAATTTATTTAATATTAAATTTTCTTTTAAAATCTGGTCTGAGATAAAATTGGTTATAAGCACACACTTCTATTTTTAAACGTCTCTCTGTTGTTCAACGAGCAGAGTGCGCATTTAATGTAGCCTTAATTAAGCTACTATTTATTTTTGATATGTTGAACAACTTAAATGAGAGATTAAAATAAAAATTCTTCAATAATAAAAAGTTTCTTTATTTTTCTTCTTATTCCTCTCCTGAGGTATAGTTTATACTTTATCATTTTGTATATTTTGGATTAACACTGGTTACTTTTCAAGTCTACTACCAACTCACTTTGTTTAATAAATTGACTCCCAATTATCATAGCATAACTTAATTGTTTACTTACTTGGACAAGTATTTTCCAAGTAAATTCATTTATTTTTATTTTTAAATTACACTGCCCCAGTATCTTCATTTCACTTTGACTCGCTGTACGACACTTAATATCTGACCTATTCAACTGTAACTTAGGACAACATGCTTTTAATTTGTTAAACAAATCTTCACTAATTACATTAATTGAACTTCCAGTATCAATTAATGCTTCCTGTTTCACTTTGTTGTTTACTATAACTTCAATAGATGGTAAAATGTTTAGACTGTGTTCCATATTATCAGTGTTATTGTTTACACTTGAGTGAGTCATCTTGTCGTCTGCTGTGTTGTTGTGTATGGGTTTGTTTTTGTTTACATTTTGCTGGATTTCTGGGAGGGGATCGACACGAGATCCGAATTTGGCCAACTCCCTCCCATAATCTAGTTTTTTGGCTTCTGTGTTGTAATCTCCTTCTGTGTAAAACTTGTTCCGGGTCTATTGTATTTTACTGGGTTGTATTGTTTATTGGGTGGTGTGAAAACTTTGTTGTACTGCGTGTGTGCTTCTGTGTGTTCCTATTTTGATAGCAATCCCTCGCTATGTGTCCATATTTATTACATAAGGATTAATTATTCAGAAGTAAACAAGAAAATAGAGAAAGTAAACACACCACTGGGTGACTTGCATGATATTCACCATTTCCTAGAAGGAGCAAAATATTTTACAGTCTTAGATTTATGTAGCAGTTTTCACCAAATTAGATTATCGGAAGAAAGTAAAAGAATAACAAGTTTTAGTACACCATTTGAAAGCTTTGAATTCAATCGCATTCCATTTGGTCTTCATTTAGGCTCTCATCTTTGTTATCCAGTTATTTAAATAGAGTACTGGAGAGACTGAAATTCAAGTGTGTAATTAATTATGTGGATGATTTAATAATTTATTCCAAGACATTTAATGAACATTTACAACATATTAAAGAAGTTACTGAAAGACTCAATAAATGGAACCTCACTGTTAACCCAGAAAAAGTAAAATTTGTATTTAAAGAAATAAAGTTTTTAGGATATCTAATCAGCCATAATCAAGTTACAATAGATTCTGAGCGCACCAGTTCAATTTTAAGTGCCAAACCCCCTACCAATAGCAAAGCTGTAAGTCGATTTATAGGAGTGTCCAGTTATTTTGCTAAATTTATTCCAAATTATGCTGAACTTGCAGCTCCTTTAAATGAATTAAGGAAGAAAAATGTTAAATTTGAATGGAATTCCAAGTGTCAGGAAAGTTTTGATAAAATAAAAACAATAATTAGCAATCCACCAGTATTAAAAATACCTAATTATGAGAAAGAGTTTATTCTACACACTGATGCCAGTAACAATGCGGTTGGAGCATGTTTATTACAGTATGAGGGAGCCGATCTTAAGCCAGTAGCTTTTTATTCTAAAAAACTAAATCAAAGTGAAAAAGTAATGAGTATTTACCATAAGGAATGCTTAGCTGTAACAGCCTCAATACAGAAATTTTATAGTTATTTGGAAGTAAAGCCATTCACTTTGAGGTGTGACAATAGTGCCTTAGCTTGGATTCTAACACATTGTAGAAAATTAGGAAAACTAGCAAGATGGTAGTTTAAGAGAGAAACTTTTTGTTTGGAGATCTGAAAAAGGAAAGGTTTAGGTTAGCTTTGAAAGAAATGGTTGTTAAGGTTAGAAAATATTATGTCCTTTTAGAGATGTGATGATGATAGGGTTTCAAAAAAAAATTTTTTTTTTTCTTTTGAAGGGGGAAAATAATGTAACAATTGTTAATTGTCTCATTATAATGATTTTAGAGAATTGTGTCTAGAAAATGTTAAATATTGTAAGAACTGAGAGATTTGGGTGTTTGGTTCTTTTGGTAAAAGAACCAAACACCCAAATCTCTCAGTTCTTACAATATTACCAAAAGAACCAAACACCCAAATCTCTCAGTTCTTACAATATTTAACATTTTCTAGACACAATTCTCTAAAATCATTATAATGAGACAATTAACAATTGTTATATTGTCCTGCAACATCAGCTTAGAGGAATCTTTATTTTAGTGAACAATTAACAATAATTGTATTACAATCGTCAAGAATACATTATATAAACTAGTCACATGAATAATAACTAATAATAAATAGATACACAACAATAATAAATAGAATTTAACATTAAGATATTACACATTTTGTTAAGCATGTAAAACTTGTGGTTTGGATATTAGCACAGGAATTAAGTATTGGTTTTGTTAATTTACTTCCCAGCAACACATCATGAACTCATCATCCGAGTACAATGCCCTCATATGTGTATTTAGGAGGGTTGAAGTACCTTCAAATGTAGGACAATAGTGTCGGCGTGCCATTACGTACGGTACCAGTGTGTAGGGTGGGTAGTGGGAGTTAGGCTTTCCAAAAGTCCTGAAAAACCGTGATTGTCCCGGTTTTTGGCACTATTGGATCCCGCACAATTTTTTAGGGACGGCTAAGAGTTTCAAGATTCAGATATTCAGCAGTTTTTATGTATGTATAAACAAAATGATGATTTTTGTCACAAAAACATTTTTTAAATGTCATTATTAAAACGTAATTTGTGGAAGTAAATCAGACGGTATATTTTGTTTTAACTACTAGTAAGGTGGGCTGTCACCAGCATAGAGATTTTTATCAGACGTGTAACAAAATGAATTAACAAAACATTATATGTTTTATAAATGAAAAATGATATTGAAATACCCTTAATATATTTGGGAGAGGGGGGGGGGTGTTTTGCAAAGCCGATTGCCTGTCCTGCAAGCTGGTACTGTCCTGATTTGGTCATCCTATGGAGTACCTTTATCGTCACATTCTTCTACCTATATGTGTATGGGCACCAAATCTCAAAACACACCCACGGAAACACAAGAATCACCCTTCATACTGAAGGAATAAAGGTAGGTGGGAATATGAGTCACATGATCCCTTGGGATTAGATGGTACGCCGTTACATTATAAATGTCACTTGGCTGAATAGCCAAACTGAAAGCCCAAACTGTCTCGAAGGGTTTTCATGTTTAAAGATTGTCTTGTGATTAAATGGCTCTCAGCCAAAGTGTTTATAATTTTGATGAATTACAATGCGAAATTCCTATTTTGTACTCATATTAAATTATATAAAATATAAATTACAATTTGCCTTAGTAAACAAAGTATTTTAAAATAAATGAAGGTGGTTCCATACTTTTTCAACACCCTGTATATTAAATTGCTGATACATGCTCTAAATAGTGCTTTTATCGTTTTATTTGAAAAATGATGACCGAAAGTGAATATAATTACGTCATACCAATAAATTTGTATTTTTGGTTTGGAATACAAGTTAGGTTACATACCTTGTGGTGCTTAGGACGTCATAACGTAATAACGTCCTAAACTTAATTGGAATAACGTCCTTCAATATTTAATTTAAATCACTGATTGACAATTAAATTTTTTTAAACATATTATAATTCGAAAGTCAGATCTATATATGTACAATATTTAAAGTAGAAAATAACTGTATGATAGTGGTATTTTAACAACTATATTTAGAGCAGGGACTAGCAAATAACTAAACAAATAATTTATATTAACCTATACAATTGAATATGAAGTAATATTAGTTCCTAAATTTAATTGAATTCGTCTTCATATTAATAATGAAGTCACACTCATAATATTATTTGGGGAGCTTTTTGGTCACATATCTTAATTTATAGTTACCTTGTTAATCTTATACATCTTACTACACAAATAAATATAAACATAGATACAACTAGTATTTTTCAAGATTTATAATCAGAAAATACATCGTGAAAACTATCTCAGAATGAAATTGAACCTGCTCATTTATAAGTTAGTCACTACCCTTGCATTTGTCTATAAAATAAATAATGTTTCCCATGTAGGCTATTCATCATCTGATCTTACTACAAACTTTTAGAACGTCAACTTTGTATCTCTGGCACTAAATCTGTAGTTATAATCTAGTAAGTTTTTGTTACGTTAGTTTATTCTTCATAAAACAGCTTCATTAAATACCCTTCATAGTAGCTTCTTTCATAAAACATAATTACTCAATTCATTTAAAACAACATTTTCCTATTTTCACTATCATCATTACTTAAAATAATATAAAATTGTATAAATAATGATGTTAATCTGCATTCTTTTTGTAAACAGTTACTCACTTTGGGCATTCCAATTGAACTGAATCTATCTATCGGAAATGGTTTGTCGTACAAAACACACACCAGCACCAAAGATTCTTTATCTGCGTAGTATAAGTATGAGACTTATAATTACTACCAACCTATAGTTTGAATCGAAATCGTTTTTATAATCTCATCGGTAACGTGCGATTAATTAACAACATGCATTTTTAGTCAATTTCAGATGGAGTTTACATTGGTATTCTTCATTGTTTTTTCAAAAATTACCAATAAAAAAGCATGTATTGCTGGTGAAAGGCATTGTAATAAATTGATTTAATTGGTAATTTGTGAACATTTATATTTTAAACAATGCATTTTTTAGTTAACGCGTTTTGCAAGTCGCGAGTGAAGTAATAATCGATAAACGAGTGTTTCAAGCTAATTTATTACTTAGAGGCCCACGAATGGCTTTTATGAATATGAAAATTATAGAATTACTAAATATAACTGATTGCCTTAAATAGATGTATTAAGTATAAACGTCCATAACATTTTATTTTTTAATCAACATATTTATTCCCCACATCATCCTCTGAAACAATTAAATATATCAGTTCAAGAAATATTAAGGAACTACACACTACCTTTTATCACTAATACATCGATTATTATTCATTAAAATTATATTAAAATAGGCCCTTTATATTTTTTAAATTCTTGAGTCATTATACCTATTTTACTTGAAGAGGATTTGTAATAATTTAATTTAAATCATATGTTTATTTACAATCTTTAGCCTAATGGATATCAACTGTTCATCTTGACAAATAGCTATGTGTTGCTTTTTAGTATAGTATTCTTTACCAGATATGTTAAGCCAGGGAAGCATACATAGTTGTATATTATGTAGAACACATTATGTATACAGTGACTCGTGCTCACGCATACTGATTAGGTCTGAAGAGAATGGTCCTTCTTTTGTCAAAGGATTTCTTATCTTGTCTCAAAATATAGTTAAGCCTGTATAATGATACAATATTAATTAATAATAATCATAATAAACGGAAAAAATTACTGACTTCATATTTTCCTTTAATAGTAATATGGTTAAATGCCTATTTTTAAGATTATACCACCACATAATAAAGCCTACCGTTGGAAAGATGCTTTATCCATGTTTAAGAAAGAAATTGTTCCAGGCATTAAATCAGATTTTTATCTATTTAATCAAACTGCCCTTGCTAAAATATATTAATGTTTCTTCCAAACTCCCTTCCAAAAAATACGAACAGTATTTATTCATTAATATATTAAAACTTTAATTTTCATTGGGTGATGTATTTTTATTAACTGAAACTTTAAAAAAATACTCTTTCTCTAAATGATATTAAACTTAAATATTGTACATTTAAATATAAAATATGCATAAGTGTAAACTATATTTAGTATGGTATAATGTTGGCCGAACCAGGTTCTCAACGGCCTTACTAATGATTTTTGTTCATTATTAGAAGTAGTCTCTTTCATTTTCACAAAACACGCCAAAGATCTTAAAATACAGTGTTTATCTATGTTGTTCGTATATATATGGAGAACCTACGAATAAAAATGTATTTGTATTATAAAAAACTAGACAAAAGTGTTACTTGAAAATGTATAAGATAGCCTAAACTGATAAAAAACTATAGTTACTATGTATTTTAATACAGTATCTGTATACTAGTTAAATATATTTAGTAATAACAAAGTAAAATGGCACTTTAGGTGTCAATATTAATTTCAAGCATTTTTTGCTACTCAGTCAGTTGGTCATGTAAAAGTCCTTTCTTATTTATGTTACAAAGAATAAAAAAACGTTTTAATTGATAAAAATGTGATATATTCACACCAAACGTCTGGTTGTTGACATAATATATATTATAAGTACTTACTCAACACTCACCGAGTGCAAAACTACGCTGATTTCAACAATAGGGCTGAATACGTATTATCTGTGTTGAAAATAATTGCTTATCACAAGGGGAGTATTTACCCCGGGGCGATTGGAACAGCAATAGTCCCAGTTCCAATCCTGGCAGTACTCCATACAGTGTGTTTTGATATTGACACGCCCCTCAGCGGTTTTCGAACAACTCTTGAGGGAGATGGATTTGATGTTTTCTAGTGTTTAACTTGGAATACTCATTAAACTTACATGTTTTGAAGTGATTCTGTCTTAGATCTGACAGTGATAAATATCTGAGTGACACAAATATACGTGTTATTATTGGCTTTTTACTGTTACGTCTAATACTGCATCTAAGTTTAATATTGAAAACAATCACAGGGTAGTTAGGTATTGGAGTTTTATCAAGAGATAATAACAGTTTAGCATAAGTAACTACATGTTATTGTTCGTCACAGACTGAGTAATTAAATATATTGATCAATAGATATTATTTCAAAATAATTTTTGTATTAAAATATCATATGGTTTTCTGATTTGTCACACCACAGAGATCAATTTTCATAGTTCATGAATCTATGAAAATCTTTGCTACTCCTTGAACACTATCTTACATTAGATAAATCAACTTTAGTTTAGTAAATAACAGCAGAATCAAAAAACAAAATTGTAACTTTGTACTAATCAATATATTTAAATAAATAAATATTTATCAATTACAGGCGAGTTTTTTTTTTTTTTTTTTTTTTTTTTTTTTTTTTTTTTTTTTTTCAGAAACTAAAGAACAGTGGTAAAGAAAGAGCTATATTGTAGCATACTTAGGATGAATATCAAATAAAGTCTTCCATTAACAATGTTCTTACTAGCTGATTATATTCAAGTGACTCGTATTTATTATGCAGTGTCAAAATAATTGCTTTGAATTTGATACAATCTAACCATTTATATAAAAATTCCAATTAATAAAAATTTTGATTTATAATGTGCTTTACACTTGGTATGTAACCATCATCTTGATGACATCGAGGAATAGTTAGATTGTTAGGGGTTTTATATGAAGTAATGACCACAGTTTCCTATACAAGTGCAGGTGTTTATACTCCACCTTCTAGGTAACACCACCATATATTATATCAATGTATTCCGCTCCCAATTCCTGTGTAAACTGTCATACACAGGGCTGGAAGTATAATGAGTATGGTTTGTGACGTAATTACTCATGGATAGTAGCACTGTAAGCTACTGTAATGTGCCTCTCCTCCATAATGTGGTGTAATTACATGTCATAGGGCATAGGATATATTTCACCATGTTAATAGTGTGGTCATGCTAACTGCGCAAGTCACTAGGCGACTAACAAACCGTTTGTATTCATGCTGTCTCCACTAGATCGTTTGTTGCCGTCAGAATCGTTTAGATATGTGAGTTAACAGTGAATGTATATTTTTAGCACTAGGCTTTCACTTCTTAGAATGGCCTCTATAATTAATCTTAAAGAGTGTTAGGGGGCTTATGTGAAGGTAATGTCCACATTTTCCTGTTCAAGGGCAGGTGTTTATACTCCACCTTCTAGTTAACCAAGGTGGAGTATAAACACCAATAATTACACTATTGGGAATCTATCCTCTTTGTTCTACAGAGAGTAAAAAACATATTTAGAAAAATTTATTGAAGTACAGTAATTTCATAATAATTGTAAGTTGGTTGTGTTATGGGACATCGTTTTTTTTTTTTTTTTTTTTTTTTTTTTTTTTTAGCTTTGTATAGATACAATTTAGACATCCAGTTTTACACACACCATTTATTACTGAAGTCCAGGTAGTATAGTTTAAGATGTACTTAAGCAATTTTACTGAGGATTTTCTATTCTTGAATAGTATCTTTAATATTACGACATACCCAGAAGAACAAACAAAATTATTACAAACTAGAGGTAATTGTTTAAACAGCATTCTAGAACATTTCCTAGTTTTGTGTTTGATGTTTTGTGTTAAACTATAATGAGCTATTGTCATATAATATTATAAAACTCAATATTCATCATCATATTTAAATGTATTAAATGTATTCATGTTATTATAAACTATGATATATCTCTCCCTACTCAACTGTATTGTAGTTTCTCAATACAATTTTGTCTAATATTAGTTTAATTTTATAACGGGAAACCCATCAATATCTACTAACTATTATTTTTAATTTCACATTTTCTCAATGCAGACTAAACTAATGTTGATATATTCAATAAATTAATACTGTTGTGCCTTTTATAAATGTTATGTATCAAGTCACACTGTGGTAAAGACTCGTATGTCCACCAACAGCCGGAAGTTTAGTTAAATATGTATATTAAGATAACTTTCCTAACCAAAAATTAAATAATCAAAATATACTCTGTTTCCCGCAATAACTTTATTTTAAATTAGCTTTACAAAAGTGGTAAGTGGTGATTTTTTTAGTCAACAAGAGAAACACTAAATGTACATGTAATATCACGGTTCTACAAAATGTAATTATTATGTCCACTAATATTGGTAATGATTGCTTAGGAGAGACAACTTGTGGCCTGGAGCTATATCGCCCAAACCCCAATATTTGTAGTCCTCTACACAGACATTATTATCACTGACAAGTCTCCCCGGGATGGTAGAACATGGTATACATTGTGATTTTATGGTCGTCATAGTACAATTATAAACCTCCGTCAAATCACAAAATATTTGTCTGAAAAATAAGCAACACTACTTTAGGTCATTAATTAGGTTATATTTACAGTATGCCTATTATGAACTAAATAACAATAATATATTTATTAAATAAATACATTCCTTAGTAAATAAACTTAAAGATAAACAAATTGGCAACTAAATCTTGTATGAACATACATAGCAGTACAGTTTTTAAAATTTGTTATATACAATATGAGAAAAAGTAAAAATTCAATGATGTTTTATATAATGGCAAAGTTATTGGAAAAATACTCCGGACTAGTCTGAGATATTTCCCATTGAAAATCATGCTTTTGTATTTGATACGAAAATATTGTAGAGAAAACTATTACATTCAAAAATTCAATTCAAATTCTTTTTTTTTTAATGTAATTGAAAACTATTACATGCTGTATAACTTATTGGTCAACAGCAACTAGAACGAGACTCATAATAAATTTAGTAAAGGGTGACTCTATCCTTGTGTGTTGTAAAAAGAGAAGAAACCAAAGTGTTCAAATAAAGTAAAATGGTGTAACGATAATTGTACTTAACTCACAAGAAAGTAATTACGTAAAAAAATGAATTTTAGAATTATAATATAGCTGTATTTTAATACGTCGCACTAAAACAAAATATTTAGTAATCAAACAGGTGTTCAAACAGTAATTTGTAATTATTAATGTTTTAACTAATAATTAAAATGGCTCAAGTGTTTTAGTTAAGTTTACGGTGATAATTGTAATATCGTGCGGTACAGAGGAGTTAGGATGTTGATCACAGTCATCCTGTAGATCTCTACTTAAACCTATAACATACAAATTGCTATGAGAGTGTTGCTTTAGCGACATCTATAACAAAATGACTCAACAATGAACGTGGCTTAAAGTTACCATTAAGCGTTTCTTAGCACTATAAGAAAAATACAATCTTGTTACATAATTGAGTTGTCAGAGTCATGAATTTAAGTACAGTTTAAATATCTCATTTGTATTTTGTAATTCAGTGCATTATGTTTCTGTCACATATTTGTGGTATTAAAACTGTAATTTTCACAAAATAATTCACTTTCACTATTTAATTTTTTGTAAAACTACCGTTATGTTTTTCATGGTTTTAGACCTATATTTCCTCTTTGACCTTGAAAAAGCAACGACCATAATAGGTTCCTTGTCAGTTGTAACGCACAATGTTGGTTCCACTAAGACGGTCTGGTTCACAAATAAAGACAAAAGATCAGTAGGTGAGTAAAACTGAATACGGTTTTTTGTAGGATTAGCCTAGGTTAAGTATTATTTAATTGGGTTATTTTAGTTTTAGTTACGTTAGGTTTGATTAGGTTATGTTAGGTCTTTTTAGGTTGTTAGTTTTGATAAGGTTATATTAGATTTGGTTAGGGTATTTTAGGTAAGGTTTATTTGGTTAGGTTCAGTCATGTTTTATTAGGTTAGGTTAGCAAAAACTAATAAAACCAGCCTAACCTCTCAACACCTAACCCAACAAAAATAACCTACAAATCCAAACCGAACCTAAGAAAACATAACCTAACTGAAACCGGTAGATTTCCGGCGCCAACACGGCATTCGTAATCAGAATTCTGCACAATTACCCGCATCACATATGTACGGAACAGAATAATTTTTTCCCGATTTTCCTGACATGTTCCTTACATTATGTTGTATGTTCGCTGATTTTTCGCAAAAAAACTATTATATTCTTGTTTCTTAGATATTTATCTACTGTAAAAAAAGTCAGGAATAAAATCGACAAGGTCTTTGTTCTATAAATATAACTAACAAAACGAACATTGTTTTAAGGTTTTTTATCAAAAATTCAATGTTATAACTCAATAAACGGATAATTCATTGAGATCAGTTTTCTGAGTCAAGTAAATGTATTATTATAATATGGCGTGGGAAATACCTCACATGTTACTTTAAGTGTTTCCCCAAACATTTGTTCTCTATTTGCTTACAATCGAAGTCAAATAGTTGGATGGATATTTATTGTTCAACTTTCTTAGGTTTTGTATTTTACTGTTTGTTTTATTTAATAGTTTAACTCCGAATGTATGTTTATTATTACTTACAGCTTAATTAATTCCTCCACCCCATACATAATCCAAAATATGTTTAGTTCACCTCTAACTCACAAACCACCAGCCTTCAACGTGTCTGGTGCTTAACGTTGTGGTTTTATCGGTAAAACGTTAATTAAATACCCCCCCCCCACATGATTCCACACCTACTCATCTGACACCTCGGCGTTACCGACTATGTATACCGGAGATGGTACTGATACAAGGGGTGAGATTAATGTATAGATAGACATTCAAAACCTTGGGTTATTTATAAATCATACAGTTTATTTCATTTCAGTGTTGATTAGGAATAAGCCTCACTAAGATGAGTATCGAGGGACAAAAATATTGACTGTCTTTTTTTACCAAGCAAAGTTAAGGCTAAGAAGTCACTTTCTAACACTGATTATTAAGCTGGCTTTATGAACATTTTTTCATAAATTCAAAAATTTAATGAATCTAAGTTTCAGTGTAATCTACACCACATACTAGCTGTACCAACATGATATAATAATTATTTTTGAAAATATCAATTATGCATATTATTTACGAAGCGCTTTCGCCAGTTAAGGCATCATCAGTTTAAATGTAAACAGAAAAAACATTTGTTTAAAACAATATAAATTAAAATATGCTTAATTATAGATATTTTTTTAAGAATTAAAAACTTAAATGGATTGGCAGAAAGTAATTTTAAATGAAATATTAAACGGAAAAAAATGATTTACAATTAAATATTTTATGTTCATTTCTTAACCTTAACTAAAGGTAAGTATATATTACTACATTTTATAGATGGTTGTAATAAACATTGTTCTTCTACAACAGGCATGCAGGCACTTGTTCAGTTTGATTCCTTTTGGTTCATCAATTTGCTTAAGGAATTGCTTAAGGTATTGTATATGTAAAAAAATATATATTTTATTATTAAGTGACATTTGAATAAATATCTTAAGGCATCTTCATCTTTTAAGCTTCGCTTTTTACTATCTAGCCAGTTCAGAATCTTTGCCAAGCCTGAATCGATGTCATACGATTATCAGAGTTAAACTTTTTATCAACTAGTTTCTTTTCTTAAGCGTATCAATTAGTATATATTTTCAAAATATAACTAAATAAATGTTTTAGAGTATTTTATCACACTGTATCATATTCCACAGGTATTGTTTATAATGATATGATACCATGCATGTCGGACGGAGATTTTTAAACATTTTGAAGATTTTTCAGTATTGAAAAATTTTTTACTAATAAGGTTCACATTTAAATATACTTTTAGTTCTTTATTTAAGTAATAAATAGGTTTTTTTATTCTTTAAATCATTGAATTTAAATATAGATTATAATATAAATGTTCGATAGTAATTTGTACTGTGATTAAATTTATGAGCTAACAAAAAATTAGGGCAATGTGTACACATTTATAATCCCTCCAGATTGGTTTGCCTTATATTAAGTAAGTCATAATCCTCAAAGTGAGAGCTACATTTTCTTTTCTTTTAGGATATCCACTTTATTACGGAAATTGGAAGATTATAGGTACTCGGTAAAGGGGACAAAATCAAGTTAAGCACCAGGACCAGATGCCCTAGAGGACCACTTTCAAAGCCAGCAAACATGCCATATTTTAAGGCGAAACTCCTCCCTTCTCTATATTTCTCTGCATTTTATACCGTCCCTCAGGAGAGTTGTACACAAGACCAACGATCTGTATGATATCATAGTTAAGGTACAGTATCTCCATGTATTACCAGCACTGAATTTCTATCAGATGTAAACAACATTATATTTCAATAATTAATATTTCATTCTGAAAGTTAATGTGATACATTTTGACATTGTAATTACTCTACTTAATGTAATATAGGTTTTTTAAATCTTTGTTTCCCTAAAGAAAATATCATTTTAAAATTGATGTTATGTTTAACGATAGGTAAATTGTAAATATTTGAATGGTTTTATATATACGACAAAAGCTATTTGGATTATTTTGAGATTAACTATCTAATGCAAAGTCCAGAGGTTGACCAGAGGGTTTTGAAGTTATCACAAGATAACCACATCAAGCAACACAGAGCGTGGCTGTTCTTTGAATGGGAGAATGGTGAGCGACTCCATCCTCTCCAGACCAGTCACTGGTGTTGGTTCGGAAGTCATTTTTTAGCTGTTGGTCCCATAAGAGTTAGAAAGGGCTTCATATCCGTAATGTCACCTGGTGAAATAAGACTGTATTTGACTTTTCTTAAGTAATTGTAGACACGGTATTGCACGGTCTAATTATTTTGTGTTATAAGGATAGCAGTCTTACATTTTTACATGAATATTGCTTACTTGCGTAGGCCAGGGCTGAGTGATGGCCCACCAATATTAAGTGTCTGATCCACGATTTTCACAACATTCCAAGTTTAGCGTTGACGAAAGTTGAAAAAGGAAGCAATAAACGTTGTTCCACCTTGTACTATTCAGATTTTAATTAATATATGATTCAATTTCTCAAATTAACTCCCATGGTGTGTAATGGCCACATATGAAACCAATTTTTTATATGATCAATCAGTTGTAACGAATATTCTTTCAGGACAAGGGCTGATATCAATTTAATTGTTATTTTTAATTGCACCCGTTTGAAATATGTGACTGAAATTTAGTTTTGTGAGAGTACAAGACATTGTAATATTCAATTGTTGTAATTTTTCACAATGCTTTTCTAGTTTGTAACAATGCATAATCATTTTTATCAACTAACTTATTCGTTGGCAAGGCAGTTGGGTTCTTTTAGTCAATAATTTACAGAGGGAATGTTCTAAGTAGATCAGATTTTACAGATTTTCTCGTATCATAAGCCTAATAAAATGGGTTATTGTAGATCACATTGAAAACTACTTATAAGAAGGAATGATTTAATTATTTTCTTTCTGCTGAAAGCTTGCGAATTGTAAAACCTCTAGATCTGCTAGACACGTACCAGAATTAAATGTTTGATAATTTATACAATTGGTTTTTGTCGCACTTAAAATTACTAATCTTATCACTTGACATTTTCCTACGGATACAGGTAATGAAGGAAGCATTAACTTTAACGAGATATTGTAAATTACAGTTTTCTATTTGGCAAAACATTAAATTACAGGCTTTTGTTTGCTTGCTAGATTGGCAGCGGTGCACAATTTCCCAGAGGTCTTGAGCACAAAGAACACCTGGAACGTTCCCGTATTTGTCTTTTATGCGTTTCACTCTTTCTTTCCATTGTTTTGTTAATGATAATATCGCAGGAAATTACTGCTTCATTTTAGATACTGAAACTAATAACCCTATTCATTGTTTTTCATTTCAGTTTCATTAAAGAGTGTTGTATGCTTTTCATATTTTATACTTAAATATAATTACGAACTGCTCAGTACAATACTTTGTATAAAACATTATTTACTTTACATTCATTCTCGAATAATCACATGTATTCAAATTTATTTTCATTTTTTGGTACCATCGATACATTCCATGCCTGAGAGAGAGGACCAAGTTGATTAGTTGGGTTGGAGGGCTCGTCAATAAGTACGTTGTCTGATTTACGTTGTCTGAGTGAATAGGTCACGTCGATACGTATACTTTGGGTAGTAGAGTGGGAGGACATATCAATACGTACATTGAATGAGTGGGTGGAGGGGCCTGTCAAGTACTTTGGCTGGATAGAAGAGTCCATCAAGAAGTATTTTGGGTCAGTAGAAGGCCCATGAAGACGTAAGATAGCTCATTTGATTACCCCTCTCACTCGCTCATACACATACGCATGACAAATGTAAAAATATAACGACCAGATTGGTTTTCTTTTAACAGAAAAATAAACTCAACAACTATATCATATGATATACTTAAAACAATTGTCATATCAAGGAATCATATCCATCAATTGCAAAAACAAATTAATAACAGAGAAAAGAAGCTCATTAACTGTCAGGGTGCTGCGAGGAATGCTTTACATAATAGTTTCCTCTTTATTGTTAGGTATACGTAAATGGGCATATTATTGTTTAATAATTACCCATATATATGTTACTAGGCCTATATTAATAGGTTAAAATGTATTAGCACTTCTTACTAGGGGCCAAACTTGTATCATCATTATTGATGAAAAGCTTCCATATAACTTCCTCCTCATACTTCCAGTGAGATTACAATAACCCCAATCCATCTAACTACTGTAATCATATACTCTCCATACTTTCTCCCAACACATACATTCATACAACACATTGAGCTACCGCACTGATAGTTGCCATAAACCACAATAGCAACACCAAGATTGTTTCATTGTTGCATACCTTCCCCTCTGTACTATTATAATATTTCTAATTTGCTGTGATTTCGGTTTTCAGTACAAAAGGTCATATAATGTATTTGTTGTATTTAAACTTTTCTTTTCTTTTCTTTTCTTTTCTTTTTTTTTTTTTTAATAATGATATTATATTTTTTTAGTAATCATATGATATAAAATATCATATTTAGTATTTATGATATTTTAGACACCGAAAAATTGTCCTCCAATTCCGCTATAATTTGTGTGAGCTAGTACAATCAAATGTGAAAAAATGAAAATAATGCAGTTCAAAACTGTCATTGGTAGCAGCTAACTAATAAAATGTCTGGTACAATCATTCATATTTTATAAATGGATGTTTTAATTAATTATAATATATACAGGGCGTTGAAAATAATGGAACCATCGTAATTTCTCTTAAAGGGGACCGGATAAGTGATTGATATACATCTGCAGAAAGTTTTTTTTTCTATCATTTGATGCAGTTTGTAATTTTTTCAACCTAGAGGGGAGGGTCCGGGGAGGATATAACAAGTTTAAATGAAATGCTATAATGAGTTACCCATCATTTTAAAGCCAATTTTTTCTGAATAAGACGCCACAACTTTCAAGTCAAAAGAACAACCCTATCAGAAGTGGCGACTGGTTAACCTTTCTTAGCAGAGGGTCTTGAAAAGGTATGGGGAACTACCCTAATTTCTTTTAAATGGGTCCAGATTAATAATTGAGATTTAGTACAAATCTGTTGACAGTTTTTTTCTATCTTTTGATGCAGTTTTGGAGGATATTGGAAAAAGTTTAAATGAAAGGCTGCCATGAGTGCAACTTAAGGTAATTTTAAGGCCTATTTTTCCTGAATAAGACGCCACAAGTTTCAAGTCAAAAGAACCTTCCTATCAGAAATGGCGACTTGTTAAGCTTCTTAGCAGTGAATTTGAGTGGGAGTTCAACATGTTTTGAAAGCCAGTTATTAAGCTAGGTATTTTATTAAAGAAATACAAAATTATCTAAAAATGATATTATTTACATACTAGAACAAATAAATCTTAGAACAAAACTGTCTTTTACAACATGTCAAATTCTCATTCAAATATCACTGCTAAGAAAGGTTAACCAGTCGCCATTTCTGAAAGGGCGGTTCTTTTGACTTTAAACTTGTGGCGTATTATTCAGAAACAAATAAGCTTTAAAATGATGGGCAACTCATCATATTATTTCATTTCAACTTTTTACAATATCCTCCACGGGCCATCCCCTATAGGTAAAACAATTATAAACTGCATCAAAAGATAGAAAAAAAAAATCTTTCAACAGAGTTTTACTAAGTCTCAATTATTTATCTGGACCCATTAAAGAGAAATTAACGTGGTTCTATATTTGTTCAAAGTCCTCTGCTAAGAAATATTAACTAGTTGCCATTTCTGATAGGGTTGTTCTTTTGACTTGGAACTTGTGACATCTTATTAAGAAAAAACAGGCCTTCAAATGGCATGCAACTCATCGCAGCGTTTCATTTAAACTTTTTACAATATCCTCCAAAACTGCATCAAAAGATAGAAAAAAACTTTCAACAGTATTGTACTAAATCTCAATTATTAATTTGGACCCATTTAAAAGAAATTAGGGTAGTTCCTCATACCTGTTCATGACCCTCTGCTAAGAGAGATTAACCAGTCACCATTTCTGATAGGATGGTTCTTTTGACTTGAAAGTTGTGGCGTCTTATTCAGAAAAAATAGGCTTTAAAATTATGAGTAACTCATCATAGCCTTTTATTTAAACTTTTCACAATATCATCCCTGGGCCCTCCCCTCTAGGTTGATAAAAATTAAAAACTGCATCAAAATCTAGATAAAACCATTCTGCATAGGTATACTAAATCTCAAAAATTTACTTGAACGCATTTAAGAGGTGGTTCCATACTTTTTCAACACCCTGTATATAATGAGAGCTAAAATTCACTAAGTCAAATTACTTATTTAACCAGATTTTGTTTACGTATAATTTCAATTTTTATTTCTATACGCACTAGTATCATATCACAAATATCTTCTTCTAATTAGACAATGTTTGTAATAAACCCCTCTAAATATTTTATATTATACATGAATTTATATTTATCCAAATCAATACTCTATTTGAAGTATATTTAAATAAATTTGGTAAGTCTCTTAATCATAGTAGGATTATTATAAACTCCATTCCAATTTAAATATTATCAAGTTGATTAAATTTCATTGAGAGTAAAGGTGGTACAGGAGGCAAAGTCTGTTAATAAAATGTTGTATATAATTGAGAAGACCCTTCAGCAGAATGTCGGAAATGTCCCTACCACAGATAACTTCCGGAAGAAGATTACCGGAAGTCACACGTTTTTCCAAAATAACGTAATTTCCTTCCAATTGAGCTGCAAATATTATTACTTTACATCAGTTTAACGCAGACTAATTTCAGAGAGTAAAATCTGTGTAGTTTTTATCACTATTGTTAATCACACTTTTATTGTTGTTATTTTTTGAATATACATTACTGTTATTTAATATTATTTCATTTCTCTTAATTTTCATTGTTGTTATATATTCTTACCGTTATTATGGCTGTTTACTTTTTATTTAATTTGCTTTTGGGTTATAATTTACAGGCGCACACACACACACACACACACACACACACACACACAGACACACACCCTAGATTACTATAGAGTAGAATTGACCCACCCACCCACCCATAC
>JAQJVL010000782.1:155000-175000 GCA_035578905.1 Stictocephala bisonia
GGCACACAAGATATGGAGAGATAAGCACGGATGAAAGGAAGGATAAGAGTAAGGGAAACAGTAAACAAGAATATGGAGTAAGAAGCAGAGAGTTAACGATAGAGAGTGGTGATAAAGAGTTTCCGTTAATAAAGGGGAGCAATAAGGGTGAAAAATACCAAGGACGGAATACACAGGAATATAAATTGATAAGAAATGCAGGTAACGGGACAAAGGAGGAAGTTAAAGAGAGGCAGATGATAAAGGAGGTAAAAAGCATAAAGAATGAGGGGACAGCGAATGAGGAATTGGAAGAGGAAGAGAAGAGACGGAT
Organism: Stictocephala bisonia; assembly: GCA_035578905.1. NCBI lineage: Eukaryota > Metazoa > Arthropoda > Insecta > Hemiptera > Membracidae > Stictocephala > Stictocephala bisonia. Next base: position 155,314 of record JAQJVL010000782.1, read on the forward strand.
AATAGAAACAATGGAACAACAAGAACAAGACCACAGGGTATATGGAGTCGACATAAGGAGGATAGCAGCCGACAGGGGATATCAACCAAGGAAAAAGGAGAGTTTACAGGATAAGGAGATTTACGAAATGTTATTTCACATTACAGATGAGGAAGATAAGAAAGTACCTGTTTTAACAGTAACAGGGAAGATAGGAGGTGCAGCAGGGAAGATGATTAAATGTATAATAGATACGGGTTCTAATTTGAATATAATAAATTCTAAATTGGTTCCTGAAAATGATATAATTAGGGGACATATACCAACGGTGGTTTCAGCGAATAATTCTCCTTTAAGTATTTTAGGAACAGCAAAAGTAAACGTTTTAGTGGACAATATTGTACTAAGTGATATATTTTACGTATCACCGGACATAAATAGTAATGTGATATTAGGAAACACATTTTTAATGAAACATAAAATTAAAATTAATTTTAAAAGAAAAGATATAGTAATACATTTAGGACAGTATAAACACAGGATACAAATGGAAAAGAAATGGTTATTACAAGTACAGAGGATAAACGGTATTAGTACCGAAGGAGCACAACTTATAAGAGATGTAAGAGCTAATGAGGATATGGTGATAGCACCTCATCAACATAGAAGAATAAAAATAGGAGAACAAGAAGAAAATGTATATTTCGAGTCAGAAAAAGCATTAAAAGAAAAAAAGAAATGCCATGCATATTTAACAGACCGAGATGAGAAAGGAGAGAGATTTTTAAATATTTATAACGCATCAAATTTCCCCAAACATATAAATAAAAACTATGTACTAGGATATTTATCAAAAGAGCAAGATAAGATAAAGGAACTAAATGAATGTCGCAAACAGAACGAAGTTAGAAATGTAAACAAAGAGAGAGTAACAGATAAAGATGGAATAGAGTTTGACATTGCACCACAATTAACAATACAACAGCACGAACGAGTAGCAAAAATGCTAAATAAATATAAAAGTATGTTTACTACCAAGAATGAAGACCTCAAAGCGGCTAACTTACCATCAGTGGCATTAGAGAGGATACCGAACGCTAAGCCCGTAAACTCACCCCCTTACAAACACGGGAAGCAGGAGCGTGAACAGCTAGATAACATTTTGGATGATTTATTAAGATCGGATATATTAGAAGAATGTCCGGATTATACCGAATTTGCCAGTCCAGTATTTTTAGTTAAAAACAAAGATAACACGCCAAGATTGGTAGCTGATATGAGGAAAGTGAATAACATATTAAAAACAGCAATACATCCAACACCTTCAGTGAATTTAGTATTAAGCTGTTTAAATAAAGCTAATACGTTTACAAGATTGGATTTAAAGGGAGCATACCATCAGTTATTAGTGAAAGAAGAGGACAGAGACTTGCTAACGATAAAAACTCAAAATAGACTTTTACGATATAAGCGTTTGACTATGGGTCTTAAAGTATCTGCATCACTATTTAGTAAAGCGTTATTGGCATTACTTAATAAACATCTATATAATAAGGTCATATGCTACGTCGATGACGTAATATGTTACGGGTCGTCATTCGACACGGATTTAGAGAACATTGAAGAGATTTTAAGAATTCTTAACAAGGCAAATTTAAAGTTAAACACAAAAAAATGTAAATTTATGTATGAGGAAATTGATATATTGGGATATACGGTATCTAAAAAAGGTTTTCTACCAAGGAAAGAGACAGTAAAAGCGATAGTGGAATTTAATCGACCAAACTGCATACGGAGAGTGAGACAGTTTTTAGGATTAACTGGATTTTTCAGAAAACACATAAAAAATTATGCTAAACTTACTGTACCACTAACGGAGTTAATAAAACAATCGAACCAAAATTTACCATTTAAATGGACACTAACAATGCCCACATTTGAAGTAACGGACAAAAAAAGAATACAACACATCACCTTACCACATAATGAATATGACATATTTTCCGATACTAAATTGATATTATATATAGTTTTGGCATGGTTGGGAGGAATCACCGTAGTCTTATTAGTCATGGCGTATTGCCTTCACATCCAGGCAATAAAAATAAAATTGAAAACTCCAGCGAGAGATTACTAGGGAAGAGCTTAAGTTAAAGAGGAATGGGTAGTGCGTGTAACCAGAAGCGAGATAGCTCCGGAATGTACCTTGTCAGCGCTGCAGCTGACTTCATGCGTCGACACAGCAAGACGATACGGAGCAACACGTCATCGTCCAGACTACACACCTGTAACATGTTGGGAGTAGGTTTCGGTTGGTGGAAAACCGAAAAATTTTAGCCAGAGGAGTGTAAACCTTTGACGTTTAATTGACGTTTTGAGGCATTAATAATTCCCTCAGAAGTATTAATAATAATAATAATAAATTAAAAATTAAATATTATCAGGAAAATTAGACAGTGGTTAGATTACAACAGGAAATGCGGTACAGGAAATAGAGTTGGTAAAATTTGAGTAGGGCATCCGGCGAGTGTGAGATCGGGAAGCAAGGGATCGGATGTCAAGGAAGCAGGGTCAGCACTGTACACAGGATGACCAAAATATTAAAATTGAGACTCACCAAAATTAGGCCGATGAACGCTGAGGCGGCGGAGATTCAGCAGAAGATCTGGAGTACCGCCCATCGCGAAAACGGGCCTATAGGGTGATCCGTAATAGGACCACGGAGAGTAATTGGGTGGTTCCGAAATTGTAGGCGTGTCCAGTGAGTGGCAGGGGGAATGGGACACTAGGGAGAGAGTTGGAAAAGAAAGGGAGTGTAAGGAGAGTTCGGCAAGAGAGAGGACTTCGGGAATTAGATCAATAGGGAGGACCAGCACCTAGTGGTCCGACTACCTAGACTTCGTCAACCCGCCCTGCAGAGCAAACACGGGACGATCTAGACGGAGGACTTGGAGCTACGGTCCAAACCCTGGCGATATCAACCCCCGGAGGACTTCACGAGCGGCCAACCTGAACCTGAGGGACCACCGGACTTGCAGCCGATCCTGAGGACCAGAGACACCACCTCAAGGGATTTCAAGCGCCGCCACTCACCCCCAAGGGACTTCACGCAACTCCAGGCCGGACCAGCCCACCTGACCCGGAGGGACAAGAGGACGCCGAATCCACGACGGCCAGTGGACACCCCATACCTGCGGTAGACGAGTCCAGGGGTATGTTAACACCGTTTCTGTTTAACACCTCCAAGGTTTAAGGGGAAAATTTTAAGTAGGGGGAAGGATTTCTGTAGAGTTCAAGTACGTTTACCTACACCAAAGCGTAAGCCGACAGGCAGTAAATTAGTCAGATGAGACGGTCATAAATAACTGTAATTGAATGGTAAAATAGAATAAAATGTTTGAGGGAATGTAGTCTGGATTGTTAATTTAAATTATAAATAATATATAAATACGTAATTCCATGTTATGATCATTGTCCCGCATGAATAGCGAGTTTGAGTTAATGTAGATAGTCTATCTAGAGTAAATGAAAATATTGCGTCGAATGTATATAAACAATAATTATTGGATAATTCTTGCGAGGGATAGAGTATAGCGACTAAGGCCATTGAATGGTTGGCTGATCTCTAGGATATATTTGTCAAATAATGTAATTAAATTGTACGGTAAATTGATTAAGTTGTCATAGTTAGTAAGGTTTATATATTAATGTTTGATTGATAATTTTGAGGGGAAATAGTTGATTAATTAATCTTGAGTATAACTTGTTATTGAATATATGATTTCACTGGTTAATGTAGACGTTAGCACATGTAAACTTAATTAGCTGATTATTAATGGGACGTGATATAATAATTTAGAGGATTGTGAGTAATAGTATAGGAGTTGTTGTCATGTGTTGTAAATAATATTCTTGAAAGTATTCATCCCCCGGGCTGTGTACTAAAGCCAAGGTTAATGATAAATTGATTGAAGAGTAATAAACGTATGTTGATAATTCTATAATTTGTATTGTCTAAATATGGAATGAGAAGGGTAGCTTAAAGGAGGTGTATAGTATAAATTAGGATAAGATAGTTGTAATATTTTGGAAGGGGTTGTGAAGATGGAATGCTGTAAAAATAATAAATATGTGTTGTACTTTCACCAGTGTCAATAGTTATTCCAGGTCCTGGTTTCTTTCACTAGCTAAGCGAGTCATTAAGTCAAAGCTATTTCTCATTACTTATAATAGTCAGTTGTAATTAACCTTTAAACAATTTAAGTTCAGAGGAAGTAAAAGTTGGTTGGAGGAGAAAGTTTTACATGGTGGAGGCGCCGGGTAATCCCTTGAGGGGATATTTTTAATTTATTAATTAAAAATAAATTAATAATTTTTAATTTATTATTATTATTATTAATACTTCTGAGGGAATTTTATACAAAGTGTAACAATTAAGTAAACGTCAAAGGTTTACAGTGTAGGTGTGTGTGTGTGTGTGTGTGTGTGTGTGTGTGTGTGTGTGTGTGTGTGTGTGTGTGTGTGTTGTGTGTGTGTGTGTGTGTGTGTGTGTGTGTGTGTGTGTGTGTGTGTGTGTGTGTGTGTGTGTGTGTGTGTGTGTGTGTGTGTGTGTGTGTGTGTGTGTGTGTGTGTGTTGTAAACCTTTGACGTTTACTTAATTGTTACACTTTGTATAAAATTCCCTCAGAAGTATTAATAATAATAATAATAAATTAAAAATTAAATATTATCAGGAAAATTAGACAGTGGTTAGATTACAACAGGAAATGCGGTACAGGAAATAGAGTTGGTAAAATTTGAGTAGGGCATCCGGCGAGTGTGAGATCGGGAAGTAAGGGATCGGATGTCAAGGAAGCAGGGTCAGCACTGTACACAGGATGACCAAAATATTAAAATTGAGACTCACCAAAATTAGGCCGATGAACGCTGAGGCGGCGGAGATTCAGCAGAAGATCTGGAGTACCGCCCATCGCGAAAACGGGCCTATAGGGTGATCCGTAATAGGACCACGGAGAGTAATTGGGTGGTTTCGAAATTGTAGGCGTGTCCAGTGAGTGGCAGGGGGAATGGGACACTAGGGAGAGAGTTGGAAAAGAAAGGGAGTGTAAGGAGAGTTCGGCAAGAGAGAGAGGACTTCGGGAATTAGATCAATAGGGAGGACCAGCACCTAGTGGTCCGACTACCTAGACTTCGTCAACCCGCCCTGCAGAGCAAACACGGGACGATCTAGACGGAGGACTTGGAGCTACGGTCCAAACCCTGGCGATATCAACCCCCGGAGGACTTCACGAGCGGCCAACCTGAACCTGAGGGACGACCGGACTTGCAGCCGATCCTGAGTACCAGAGACACCACCTCAAGGGATTGCAAGCGCCGCCACTCACCCCCAAGGGAGTTCACGCAACTCCAGGCCGGACCAGCCCACCTGACCCGGAGGGACAAGAGGACGCCGAATCCACGACGGCCAGTGGACACCCCATATCTGCGGTAGACGAGTCCAGGGGTATGTTAACACCGTTTCTGTTTAACACCTCCAAGGTTTAAGGGGAAAAGGAGACGGAGATAAGAACTCTAACTAATGTAATTTCAAACATGAGTGTGAAAAGGGAATATGAGGGAGACAGGATAAAAGAGGAGGCAAGGAGAAGACAGTCGGAAGAAAGAAGAGTAGCTTATGGAGACGGGAGAGGAAGACCGATGGACAGGGACACAAGGACAAGGTCACCGTCGGGGGACAGACGACCAAGGTCATCGAGTACGGAGAGACGACATGAATGGACAGGGGAGCGAGACAGCGGGACCAGATACAAGAGAGATTACACGCCAGAGAGAAGAGGAGGCAGAGACTACAAGAGAGATTACACGCCAGAGAGAAGAGGAGGCAGAGACTACGAGAGAGATTACACGCCAGACAGAAGAGGAAGCAGAGACTACGAGAGAGGATACGGGCCTGATGCAAGAAGGGTTGGAAACGGAGAACAAAGAGGATACTTCAAGAACGACAGCAGGAGGACACCATACAGATCACAGGAGAGGAGAGTGACATTCCAGCAGTGAGAGTGGAGAGGAAGAAGTCCGTCAGGAGACAGGAATGGACCATGGAGACAGGAGCGGAGAGGAAAATACTGTATAGGATGTAAAAGAGACAATCATGACACCTGGGAGTGCAGATATAGAAGGGGTGACAGGAATATGGGAGGATATAAGAGGACGGAGTATTGTGAAACATGTAGGATGAACAATCATTCCACTATAAACTGTTATAGAAATAAAACATTTTCAAAAAACGCGTAAGGAGGGGGCCTTATTGTAGGGTATGGAGGCAGAATATTACCCCTCAAAAGCAATGTGATTTTAACCCCTACATAAAATATGGAATGAACGGTAACGATTTTAATCAAAGGAGGTGGTATAAAACAACAATATGGAATAAGGCCTATAAATATATGCAAAACAGGAGGGCGTATGAGTCTAACAAGAAGAATACATATTTAAAGTCGTATAGGAATAATTACAAAACATCATATATAAAACCCTATAAAAATAATAATACATGTTACTGGAATAACTCAGGGATTAATACCAGTCATAAAAATAAATTATATGAATACAGTTATAGGCCTAAAAGAGGGCACACAAGATATGGAGAGATAAGCACGGATGAAAGGAAGGATAAGAGTAAGGGAAACAGTAAACAAGAATATGGAGTAAGAAGCAGAGAGTTAACGATAGAGAGTGGTGATAAAGAGTTTCCGTTAATAAAGGGGAGCAATAAGGGTGAAAAATACCAAGGACGGAATACACAGGAATATAAATTGATAAGAAATGCAGGTAACGGGACAAAGGAGGAAGTTAAAGAGAGGCAGATGATAAAGGAGGTAAAAAGCATAAAGAATGAGGGGACAGCGAATGAGGAATTGGAAGAGGAAGAGAAGAGACGGATAATAGAAACAATGGAACAACAAGAACAAGACCACAGGGTATATGGAGTCGACATAAGGAGGATAGCAGCCGACAGGGGATATCAACCAAGGAAAAAGGAGAGTTTACAGGATAAGGAGATTTACGAAATGTTATTTCACATTACAGATGAGGAAGATAAGAAAGTACCTGTTTTAACAGTAACAGGGAAGATAGGAGGTGCAGCAGGGAAGATGATTAAATGTATAATAGATACGGGTTCTAATTTGAATATAATAAATTCTAAATTGGTTCCTGAAAATGATATAATTAGGGGACATATACCAACGGTGGTTTCAGCGAATAATTCTCCTTTAAGTATTTTAGGAACAGCAAAAGTAAACGTTTTAGTGGACAATATTGTACTAAGTGATATATTTTACGTATCACCGGACATAAATAGTAATGTGATATTAGGAAACACATTTTTAATGAAACATAAAATTAAAATTAATTTTAAAAGAAAAGATATAGTAATACATTTAGGACAGTATAAACACAGGATACAAATGGAAAAGAAATGGTTATTACAAGTACAGAGGATAAACGGTATTAGTACCGAAGGAGCACAACTTATAAGAGATGTAAGAGCTAATGAGGATATGGTGATAGCACCTCATCAACATAGAAGAATAAAAATAGGAGTACAAGAAGAAAATGTATATTTCGAGTCAGAAAAAGCATTAAAAGAAAAAAAGAAATGCCATGCATATTTAACAGACCGAGATGAGAAAGGAGAGAGATTTTTAAATATTTATAACGCATCAAATTTCCCCAAACATATAAATAAAAACTATGTACTAGGATATTTATCAAAAGAGCAAGATAAGATAAAGGAACTAAATGAATGTCGCAAACAGAACGAAGTTAGAAATGTAAACAAAGAGAGAGTAACAGATAAAGATGGAATAGAGTTTGACATTGCACCACAATTAACAATACAACAGCACGAACGAGTAGCAAAAATGCTAAATAAATATAAAAGTATGTTTACTACCAAGAATGAAGACCTCGAAGCGGCTAACTTACCATCAGTGGCATTAGAGAGGATACCGAACGCTAAGCCCGTAAACTCACCCCCTTACAAACACGGGAAGCAGGAGCGTGAACAGCTAGATAACATTTTGGATGATTTATTAAGATCGGATATATTAGAAGAATGTCCGGATTATACCGAATTTGCCAGTCCAGTATTTTTAGTTAAAAACAAAGATAACACGCCAAGATTGGTAGCTGATATGAGGAAAGTGAATAACATATTAAAAACAGCAATACATCCAACACCTTCAGTGAATTTAGTATTAAGCTGTTTAAATAAAGCTAATACGTTTACAAGATTGGATTTAAAGGGAGCATACCATCAGTTATTAGTGAAAGAAGAGGACAGAGACTTGCTAACGATAAAAACTCAAAATAGACTTTTACGATATAAGCGTTTGACTATGGGTCTTAAAGTATCTGCATCACTATTTAGTAAAGCGTTATTGGCATTACTTAATAAACATCTATATAATAAGGTCATATGCTACGTCGATGACGTAATATGTTACGGGTCGTCATTCGACACGGATTTAGAGAACATTGAAGAGATTTTAAGAATTCTTAACAAGGCAAATTTAAAGTTAAACACAAAAAAATGTAAATTTATGTATGAGGAAATTGATATATTGGGATATACGGTATCTAAAAAAGGTTTTCTACCAAGGAAAGAGACAGTAAAAGCGATAGTGGAATTTAATCGACCAAACTGCATACGGAGAGTGAGACAGTTTTTAGGATTAACTGGATTTTTCAGAAAACACATAAAAAATTATGCTAAACTTACTGTACCACTAACGGAGTTAATAAAACAATCGAACCAAAATTTACCATTTAAATGGACACTAACAATGCCCACATTTGAAGTAACGGACAAAAAAAGAATACAACACATCACCTTACCACATAATGAATATGACATATTTTCCGATACTAAATTGATATTATATATAGTTTTGGCATGGTTGGGAGGAATCACCGTAGTCTTATTAGTCATGGCGTATTGCCTTCACATCCAGGCAATAAAAATAAAATTGAAAACTCCAGCGAGAGATTACTAGGGAAGAGCTTAAGTTAAAGAGGAATGGGTAGTGCGTGTAACCAGAAGCGAGATAGCTCCGGAATGTACCTTGTCAGCGCTGCAGCTGACTTCATGCGTCGACACAGCAAGACGATACGGAGCAACACGTCATCGTCCAGACTACACACCTGTAACATGTTGGGAGTAGGTTTCGGTTGGTGGAAAACCGAAAAATTTTAGCCAGAGGAGTGTAAACCTTTGACGTTTAATTGACGTTTTGAGGCATTAATAATTCCCTCAGAAGTATTAATAATAATAATAATAAATTAAAAATTAAATATTATCAGGAAAATTAGACAGTGGTTAGATTACAACAGGAAATGCGGTACAGGAAATAGAGTTGGTAAAATTTGAGTAGGGCATCCGGCGAGTGTGAGATCGGGAAGCAAGGGATCGGATGTCAAGGAAGCAGGGTCAGCACTGTACACAGGATGACCAAAATATTAAAATTGAGACTCACCAAAATTAGGCCGATGAACGCTGAGGCGGCGGAGATTCAGCAGAAGATCTGGAGTACCGCCCATCGCGAAAACGGGCCTATAGGGTGATCCGTAATAGGACCACGGAGAGTAATTGGGTGGTTCCGAAATTGTAGGCGTGTCCAGTGAGTGGCAGGGGGAATGGGACACTAGGGAGAGAGTTGGAAAAGAAAGGGAGTGTAAGGAGAGTTCGGCAAGAGAGAGGACTTCGGGAATTAGATCAATAGGGAGGACCAGCACCTAGTGGTCCGACTACCTAGACTTCGTCAACCCGCCCTGCAGAGCAAACACGGGACGATCTAGACGGAGGACTTGGAGCTACGGTCCAAACCCTGGCGATATCAACCCCCGGAGGACTTCACGAGCGGCCAACCTGAACCTGAGGGACGACCGGACTTGCAGCCGATCCTGAGGACCAGAGACACCACCTCAAGGGATTGCAAGCGCCGCCACTCACCCCCAAGGGACTTCACGCAACTCCAGGCCGGACCAGCCCACCTGACCCGGAGGGACAAGAGGACGCCGAATCCACGACGGCCAGTGGACACCCCATACCTGCGGTAGACGAGTCCAGGGGTATGTTAACACCGTTTCTGTTTAACACCTCCAAGGTTTAAGGGGAAAATTTTAAGTAGGGGGAAGGATTTCTGTAGAGTTCAAGTACGTTTACCTACACCAAAGCGTAAGCCGACAGGCAGTAAATTAGTCAGATGAGACGGTCATAAATAACTGTAATTGAATGGTAAAATAGAATAAAATGTTTGAGGGAATGTAGTCTGGATTGTTAATTTAAATTATAAATAATATATAAATACGTAATTCCATGTTATGATCATTGTCCCGCATGAATAGCGAGTTTGAGTTAATGTAGATAGTCTATCTAGAGTAAATGAAAATATTGCGTCGAATGTATATAAACAATAATTATTGGATAATTCTTGCGAGGGATAGAGTATAGCGACTAAGGCCATTGAATGGTTGGCTGATCTCTAGGATATATTTGTCAAATAATGTAATTAAATTGTACGGTAAATTGATTAAGTTGTCATAGTTAGTAAGGTTTATATATTAATGTTTGATTGATAATTTTGAGGGGAAATAGTTGATTAATTAATCTTGAGTATAACTTGTTATTGAATATATGATTTCACTGGTTAATGTAGACGTTAGCACATGTAAACTTAATTAGCTGATTATTAATGGAACGTGATATAATAATTTAGAGGATTGTGAGTAATAGTATAGGAGTTGTTGTCATGTGTTGTAAATAATATTCTTGAAAGTATTCATCCCCCGGGCTGTGTACTAAAGCCAAGGTTAATGATAAATTGATTGAAGAGTAATAAACGTATGTTGATAATTCTATAATTTGTATTGTCTAAATATGGAATGAGAAGGGTAGCTTAAAGGAGGTGTATAGTATAAATTAGGATAAGATAGTTGTAATATTTTGGAAGGGGTTGTGAAGATGGAATGCTGTAAAAATAATAAATATGTGTTGTACTTTCACCAGTGTCAATAGTTATTCCAGGTCCTGGTTTCTTTCACTAGCTAAGCGAGTCATTAAGTCAAAGCTATTTCTCATTACTTATAATAGTCAGTTGTGATTAACCTTTAAACAATTTAAGTTCAGAGGAAGTAAAAGTTGGTTGGAGGAGAAAGTTTTACATGGTGGAGGCGCCGGGTAATCCCTTGAGGGGATATTTTTAATTTATTAAGGGGGTTCGGTACTCCCTATCCCGCCCATGTTAAATTTAACAACTTTGTTGTTCCTTTTCTAGAAATCTACTTAAGATATTGGAGTTAAATTTTTCAGGCTTGTTTTTACACCCTTTCTACACACTTTAACGACGAGAATTGTAAAAAAAAAACACACAGAAAAAAATGAAAATCTTTTTAGAAAATCTTTAAAAAAATTCTTTTTTTATGGTCATAATATATTTTTTTTTATTATTCAAAGAAAGTCATTGGAAAAAGCTCTTCGTCAAAGTGTGTACATGCATGTAATAAATAAGAGACAAAAATTTGGTTGGCCTATGTCAAATAGTTCCTGAGAAAAGGTACATTTTATAATAAAAAATATAGTTTTCGGAAAAACGGCTTTAAAAGTTTTATTTACCTTCTAATACATGCCAGCAGCATAAGAGGGACCTGCTACACAATCATCCTCCTCCATATCATCCTCCAGCTTCCTTTTCAAGAGTCTCTTGCTTTGTCTAGCTTTCTTCTGGATTTCAGCAGCTTCTCGATCACCTTTTTGAATGCGAGCGATGTCCAGATCTTTCATCACCGACGCACAGTTTAGTCCTGGTTCAATTCCCAAACTCTTCAACACTTGACACTTGGCAATATTACCTTCATTGAAGGATGCTACAGCATCATATACACCTAAACAAAGGGTATTGAGGCCAACAAAATTTATTTTTGGCAGACGACCCCAGATTACGCTGTTTAGCGACTCGTTCGGGTTCTGCGTTTTACCGTGCAAACATTTTCTCAACAAGTCAGGGTTGGCTAGGTCCCTAAAAGTAGGCTTAATTTGTTTCATTATAATTTCTGGCAAATGAAAATGCTTGGTGTGGTCATAAGTAAGGTTTTCAGCCATTGCCCTTTGGTACTTACACCAACTTGTCTCACCCTTAGGGCAGAGACCGTGCTGCGGGTTTTCATTGCTCGAGCAAATGTGAAAATATTCAGCCCAAACTTCTTTTTTCATAGACTCTAAGTTAGAGGTATTGCGCCTAATTGCTACACCATAATAGTTTTGAATTTTTTGTATGGCTGCATCACTTAGCCTACCTTTTCCGAACATAGACTTTTCATCTGCTAACTTCTTTCCCTTGCTTTTCTGCTTCAATGCCCTCAACCGTGATCCCATTCTTTGTTGAATATGGCCGATACATTCTAACTTTTTAATTACAAAGTCTTCACCATATATTTTCCTGTCTTCTACATTCTTGAATGCTTTGGAGTCACCATCCCCCAAGTAGTAAGCATACCGAACATTTTTTTCAAGTGATCGTTGAAAGATTTCCATCACACCTTCTATTTCCATTCCACCACTCACTCCCTGATAATTGGCAATACAAGTAGGCAAATGAATGCCCTCATCTTTTTGTTCACATCTACAAAATTTAGATTTGATGGACACATCTACGACCTTGCCTGTGTCGAAACTTGTAGCTGAGACCACGCCATTCAGCGAGGTGTGGCCTCGCTTTTGCCAAGTACCATCCAGGGCAATACTTATGTCTCTGGAGTCCTCATTTATTTTCACAGCTTCTTCTAGAGCTGATGACATTGACTGTGAACATACATCTTTTACATATTTTCCAATAATTTTGTTGTATTTTATAAACCGTGTAGGGGGTGAAGGTAAGTTCATTACTGCAGCCAGAATCTTGCCACCAGTTTGTCCTTTCCCGATACAACGCATGCCGTACACATACCTTACATTTACATCATAGACTTCACATTTTTTCCCATCTTCTTTCACTAGGCTTACTTTAGATGAAGTAAAATACTTATTTCTTCTATCACAACCCTCACATTCAAACATTATTTCTGCTGCTAGGCCTACATGTTTACCTACGCGGAGGGAAAGATCGGAACCGCAGTCCCGACACACGGCAACTTCAGATAGTATTTTTTTAAGTACATTACTGCTTATAATAAGATTTGTACAATCAGACCTTGAAAAGGAATCATATTTGTCTAAATTTGGTATGAGCTTTATATGTGATGAGCTTTTGATGTCAATAGTGGACCCAGGCAAAAGGGGTTGATCTTGGTCTGGTGTCAGCATAGGCCTATGAGTAGGTTCACTTGCAATAGGACTATTTGTTCCTTCTGATTTAGGTTTACCAATGTTTTTGCGTTTTTTAAAAACTCTAGGAATACTTGATCTAGGCATTTTTGAAAATAACTAATATTAGCACTGTTTACACTCAAATGTTCTTCAAAACACAATGAACTAACACTTTTCACAGAAACTGTAAGTAAGTAAACAAACAATATAAAAGGCATAACCTCAACTGAGAATGACAGCTGTCAACAACACAGAGAACAGTAGAAATATAAACAGTGTTACCAAGGCAACAAAATGTAAAAACATTAGTTTATGAGTCTTATATGCTATACGATGATCTATTCTAGCAGGTAGCTAGAAAAGTATGGTTTTTAGTGGGTGCCAAAGGACGTTTCAACATTTTTTTAAATATGTTCCCAATACCGTACATACATTTTTTATATACCAAAATGTTCAGAAAGAAACAGAGAGTTAAAAACAGTTAAAAACCAAAAATGCATTTTTTTAAAGTTTTTCTGTACCGAACCCCCTTAATTAAAAATAAATTAATAATTTTTAATTTATTATTATTATTATTAATACTTCTGAGGGAATTTTATACAAAGTGTAACAATTAAGTAAACGTCAAAGGTTTACAGTGTAGGTGTGTGTGTGTGTGTGTGTGTGTGTGTGTGTGTGTGTGTGTGTGTGTGTGTGTGTGTGTGTGTGTGTGTGTGTGTGTGTGTGTGTGTGTGTGTGTGTTGTGTGTGTGTGTGTGTGTGTGTGTGTGTGTGTGTGTGTGTGTGTGTGTGTGTGTGTGTGTGTGTGTGTGTGTGTGTGTGTGTGTGTGTGTGTGTGTGTGTGTGTGTGTTGTAAACCTTTGACGTTTACTTAATTGTTACACTTTGTATAAAATTCCCTCAGAAGTATTAATAATAATAATAATAAATTAAAAATTAAATATTATCAGGAAAATTAGACAGTGGTTAGATTACAACAGGAAATGCGGTACAGGAAATAGAGTTGGTAAAATTTGAGTAGGGCATCCGGCGAGTGTGAGATCGGGAAGTAAGGGATCGGATGTCAAGGAAGCAGGGTCAGCACTGTACACAGGATGACCAAAATATTAAAATTGAGACTCACCAAAATTAGGCCGATGAACGCTGAGGCGGCGGAGATTCAGCAGAAGATCTGGAGTACCGCCCATCGCGAAAACGGGCCTATAGGGTGATCCGTAATAGGACCACGGAGAGTAATTGGGTGGTTTCGAAATTGTAGGCGTGTCCAGTGAGTGGCAGGGGGAATGGGACACTAGGGAGAGAGTTGGAAAAGAAAGGGAGTGTAAGGAGAGTTCGGCAAGAGAGAGAGGACTTCGGGAATTAGATCAATAGGGAGGACCAGCACCTAGTGGTCCGACTACCTAGACTTCGTCAACCCGCCCTGCAGAGCAAACACGGGACGATCTAGACGGAGGACTTGGAGCTACGGTCCAAACCCTGGCGATATCAACCCCCGGAGGACTTCACGAGCGGCCAACCTGAACCTGAGGGACGACCGGACTTGCAGCCGATCCTGAGTACCAGAGACACCACCTCAAGGGATTGCAAGCGCCGCCACTCACCCCCAAGGGAGTTCACGCAACTCCAGGCCGGACCAGCCCACCTGACCCGGAGGGACAAGAGGACGCCGAATCCACGACGGCCAGTGGACACCCCATATCTGCGGTAGACGAGTCCAGGGGTATGTTAACACCGTTTCTGTTTAACACCTCCAAGGTTTAAGGGGAAAAGGAGACGGAGATAAGAACTCTAACTAATGTAATTTCAAACATGAGTGTGAAAAGGGAATATGAGGGAGACAGGATAAAAGAGGAGGCAAGGAGAAGACAGTCGGAAGAAAGAAGAGTAGCTTATGGAGACGGGAGAGGAAGACCGATGGACAGGGACACAAGGACAAGGTCACCGTCGGGGGACAGACGACCAAGGTCATCGAGTACGGAGAGACGACATGAATGGACAGGGGAGCGAGACAGCGGGACCAGATACAAGAGAGATTACACGCCAGAGAGAAGAGGAGGCAGAGACTACAAGAGAGATTACACGCCAGAGAGAAGAGGAGGCAGAGACTACGAGAGAGATTACACGCCAGACAGAAGAGGAAGCAGAGACTACGAGAGAGGATACGGGCCTGATGCAAGAAGGGTTGGAAACGGAGAACAAAGAGGATACTTCAAGAACGACAGCAGGAGGACACCATACAGATCACAGGAGAGGAGAGTGACATTCCAGCAGCGAGAGTGGAGAGGAAGAAGTCCGTCAGGAGACAGGAATGGACCATGGAGACAGGAGCGGAGAGGAAAATACTGTATAGGATGTAAAAGAGACAATCATGACACCTGGGAGTGCAGATATAGAAGGGGTGACAGGAATATGGGAGGATATAAGAGGACGGAGTATTGTGAAACATGTAGGATGAACAATCATTCCACTATAAACTGTTATAGAAATAAAACATTTTCAAAAAACGCGTAAGGAGGGGGCCTTATTGTAGGGTATGGAGGCAGAATATTACCCCTCAAAAGCAATGTGATTTTAACCCCTACATAAAATATGGAATGAACGGTAACGATTTTAATCAAAGGAGGTGGTATAAAACAACAATATGGAATAAGGCCTATAAATATATGCAAAACAGGAGGGCGTATGAGTCTAACAAGAAGAATACATATTTAAAGTCGTATAGGAATAATTACAAAACATCATATATAAAACCCTATAAAAATAATAATACATGTTACTGGAATAACTCAGGGATTAATACCAGTCATAAAAATAAATTATATGAATACAGTTATAGGCCTAAAAGAGGGCACACAAGATATGGAGAGATAAGCACGGATGAAAGGAAGGATAAGAGTAAGGGAAACAGTAAACAAGAATATGGAGTAAGAAGCAGAGAGTTAACGATAGAGAGTGGTGATAAAGAGTTTCCGTTAATAAAGGGGAGCAATAAGGGTGAAAAATACCAAGGACGGAATACACAGGAATATAAATTGATAAGAAATGCAGGTAACGGGACAAAGGAGGAAGTTAAAGAGAGGCAGATGATAAAGGAGGTAAAAAGCATAAAGAATGAGGGGACAGCGAATGAGGAATTGGAAGAGGAAGAGAAGAGACGGATAATAGAAACAATGGAACAACAAGAACAAGACCACAGGGTATATGGAGTCGACATAAGGAGGATAGCAGCCGACAGGGGATATCAACCAAGGAAAAAGGAGAGTTTACAGGATAAGGAGATTTACGAAATGTTATTTCACATTACAGATGAGGAAGATAAGAAAGTACCTGTTTTAACAGTAACAGGGAAGATAGGAGGTGCAGCAGGGAAGATGATTAAATGTATAATAGATACGGGTTCTAATTTGAATATAATAAATTCTAAATTGGTTCCTGAAAATGATATAATTAGGGGACATATACCAACGGTGGTTTCAGCGAATAATTCTCCTTTAAGTATTTTAGGAACAGCAAAAGTAAACGTTTTAGTGGACAATATTGTACTAAGTGATATATTTTACGTATCACCGGACATAAATAGTAATGTGATATTAGGAAACACATTTTTAATGAAACATAAAATTAAAATTAATTTTAAAAGAAAAGATATAGTAATACATTTAGGACAGTATAAACACAGGATACAAATGGAAAAGAAATGGTTATTACAAGTACAGAGGATAAACGGTATTAGTACCGAAGGAGCACAACTTATAAGAGATGTAAGAGCTAATGAGGATATGGTGATAGCACCTCATCAACATAGAAGAATAAAAATAGGAGTACAAGAAGAAAATGTATATTTCGAGTCAGAAAAAGCATTAAAAGAAAAAAAGAAATGCCATGCATATTTAACAGACCGAGATGAGAAAGGAGAGAGATTTTTAAATATTTATAACGCATCAAATTTCCCCAAACATATAAATAAAAACTATGTACTAGGATATTTATCAAAAGAGCAAGATAAGATAAAGGAACTAAATGAATGTCGCAAACAGAACGAAGTTAGAAATGTAAACAAAGAGAGAGTAACAGATAAAGATGGAATAGAGTTTGACATTGCACCACAATTAACAATACAACAGCACGAACGAGTAGCAAAAATGCTAAATAAATATAAAAGTATGTTTACTACCAAGAATGAAGACCTCGAAGCGGCTAACTTACCATCAGTGGCATTAGAGAGGATACCGAACGCTAAGCCCGTAAACTCACCCCCTTACAAACACGGGAAGCAGGAGCGTGAACAGCTAGATAACATTTTGGATGATTTATTAAGATCGGATATATTAGAAGAATGTCCGGATTATACCGAATTTGCCAGTCCAGTATTTTTAGTTAAAAACAAAGATAACACGCCAAGATTGGTAGCTGATATGAGGAAAGTGAATAACATATTAAAAACAGCAATACATCCAACACCTTCAGTGAATTTAGTATTAAGCTGTTTAAATAAAGCTAATACGTTTACAAGATTGGATTTAAAGGGAGCATACCATCAGTTATTAGTGAAAGAAGAGGACAGAGACTTGCTAACGATAAAAACTCAAAATAGACTTTTACGATATAAGCGTTTGACTATGGGTCTTAAAGTATCTGCATCACTATTTAGTAAAGCGTTATTGGCATTACTTAATAAACATCTATATAATAAGGTCATATGCTACGTCGATGACGTAATATGTTACGGGTCGTCATTCGACACGGATTTAGAGAACATTGAAGAGATTTTAAGAATTCTTAACAAGGCAAATTTAAAGTTAAACACAAAAAAATGTAAATTTATGTATGAGGAAATTGATATATTGGGATATACGGTATCTAAAAAAGGTTTTCTACCAAGGAAAGAGACAGTAAAAGCGATAGTGGAATTTAATCGACCAAACTGCATACGGAGAGTGAGACAGTTTTTAGGATTAACTGGATTTTTCAGAAAACACATAAAAAATTATGCTAAACTTACTGTACCACTAACGGAGTTAATAAAACAATCGAACCAAAATTTACCATTTAAATGGACACTAACAATGCCCACATTTGAAGTAACGGACAAAAAAAGAATACAACACATCACCTTACCACATAATGAATATGACATATTTTCCGATACTAAATTGATATTATATATAGTTTTGGCATGGTTGGGAGGAATCACCGTAGTCTTATTAGTCATGGCGTATTGCCTTCACATCCAGGCAATAAAAATAAAATTGAAAACTCCAGCGAGAGATTACTAGGGAAGAGCTTAAGTTAAAGAGGAATGGGTAGTGCGTGTAACCAGAAGCGAGATAGCTCCGGAATGTACCTTGTCAGCGCTGCAGCTGACTTCATGCGTCGACACAGCAAGACGATACGGAGCAACACGTCATCGTCCAGACTACACACCTGTAACATGTTGGGAGTAGGTTTCGGTTGGTGGAAAACCGAAAAATTTTAGCCAGAGGAGTGTAAACCTTTGACGTTTAATTGACGTTTTGAGGCATTAATAATTCCCTCAGAAGTATTAATAATAATAATAATAAATTAAAAATTAAATATTATCAGGAAAATTAGACAGTGGTTAGATTACAACAGGAAATGCGGTACAGGAAATAGAGTTGGTAAAATTTGAGTAGGGCATCCGGCGAGTGTGAGATCGGGAAGCAAGGGATCGGATGTCAAGGAAGCAGGGTCAGCACTGTACACAGGATGACCAAAATATTAAAATTGAGACTCACCAAAATTAGGCCGATGAACGCTGAGGCGGCGGAGATTCAGCAGAAGATCTGGAGTACCGCCCATCGCGAAAACGGGCCTATAGGGTGATCCGTAATAGGACCACGGAGAGTAATTGGGTGGTTCCGAAATTGTAGGCGTGTCCAGTGAGTGGCAGGGGGAATGGGACACTAGGGAGAGAGTTGGAAAAGAAAGGGAGTGTAAGGAGAGTTCGGCAAGAGAGAGGACTTCGGGAATTAGATCAATAGGGAGGACCAGCACCTAGTGGTCCGACTACCTAGACTTCGTCAACCCGCCCTGCAGAGCAAACACGGGACGATCTAGACGGAGGACTTGGAGCTACGGTCCAAACCCTGGCGATATCAACCCCCGGAGGACTTCACGAGCGGCCAACCTGAACCTGAGGGACGACCGGACTTGCAGCTGATCCTGAGGACCAGAGACACCACCTCAAGGGATTGCAAGCGCCGCCACTCACCCCCAAGGGACTTCACGCAACTCCAGGCCGGACCAGCCCACCTGACCCGGAGGGACAAGAGGACGCCGAATCCACGACGGCCAGTGGACACCCCATACCTGCGGTAGACGA
>JAQJVL010000782.1:180000-380764 GCA_035578905.1 Stictocephala bisonia
CCTGTTTCTCAAGCCCCCGCCAATCTAAGACAGGATGACTCACCTGGGAACAGAATTACTTCCTCCACTTGACGTGTGTTGTCTTTGTCTGCAACACTTTGATTGTTGTGTTGGGTCTGCACCAAATTGTATTGCTATCAGATATATGTGTTTTACAATTATATGAAGGCTAGTTTTATTATTATTATTACTATTGCTATTCAGAAACACTATAGCAGGTACAGTGCGAATATTTAAACAACAGCCTTCAATAAACTGTTTTACAAAGATAAGCTTCTCATTCTTGAAATGAAATAAGTTAGTTTAAAATATTTACTGAACACAACAACCCACCCATACGCGTAGAGTGGCATTGAACCACCCAACCCTCCCATACACGTACAGATGTATTGACGCACCCATACACGTATAATAGTATTGACCTACCCGCCCAACAACATGTGCAGTGCTATTGACCCACCCACCCAAACAGTACAGTGTTATTGACCTACATGTTCATCACACACGTACAGTGCTACTATTATCACCATTGTACGTGTATATGTGGGTGAATGGATCATCACCACTGTATGTGTATGCGTAGGTGGGTGGCAGCTTACACCAAGAAATAAATGGAAGATGAATAGTCAAGCGTGGAACTCAGCGATACTAGTGTACAATAGTGACTATGGAGATGACTAGTAAAGCGTGGAACTCAGCGATACTAGCCTACAAGAGTGACTATGGAGATGACTCATATGATAAATCTTCCCTTTACCGTCAGTTGATCGAAAGCTATAATAAGTAAATTTGTTATAGCTTCCTATTTCGCCAATGGCATGATATACTTATAGTTATATCTCATAAAGCCGTATTCATAATTATAATCTAATTCAAAATGTATAAATCAAGGAATATTAATCTGTACGTATTATTGTTATGATTTTCAGACAGTTGACAAGATTGATACTTTCTCCGCTACACAACATCCGGACACTGATTACCACCCAACATGCTCACCCCACATTTCTGTAGTAATGTCTACGTCGATGGCAATCATTGAACAGACGCCAAGTTGGACATGGTTAGACCTTGTAATATTCTACTCTAAAGATCCCTTGTTTAGATAAACTATGAATTTACTGCACAACTAGGAGACAATCCCGCACACTTCTTGAACCGACCCCGTCTCTCGCTACAGTCGTGCCACCTCGATCGTGCAATTTTCTTATTTCTCTTCACACTGCAAGCTGTCACTGTACAAAAATAACCTTTAATATCAAGTTGCCCTATCAATAATCCCTAAATAATCAAATACAAATATATTTATTGTATGTCTTATTTTAGAAACTGATAGAAAACATTTTAAAGTCCCTTCTCTATAAGCATCTAGAGCCTATAAAGTTTATTTGTGCCACGTTCATGGTATAAAGGATTAATTTTATTTCAAAAAACAGTCAGTATATGGTATTTTACTTTTTTATTGATAGATGAAAATGAGTTTACGTCATATTATTTTTTCAAAAATAAATACAATACTAAAAGACAAAATGTTATAAATTAATTATCCCACCTATCAGTTTCTTAAAGCATCTAATATCAGTGCATATTGAAACTAAGGAAACCTTGACAAACTACAATTTAAATTAGACTTTTTATATAGTCACCACACTTAATAAAGAGCAGATAGTACATATTCTGGTGTATGGCCATTTATTCTGTAAAATAACATGAATACAGTCATCCTCTCAACACAAAGACACGGGATCAGTATGTCATAGCAATATATCCGATCATACTGACATCCCAATCAGCCAGATAGGATAACGACCATTATCTAGACGCAATCAGGATATTGCTGTTGTCAAATTGAATGTTGGTCACATTGTCCAAGCTGTGTTGGCAGCACTGATTTCATCTACAATATTAAATAAACAGAATGCAGTTCTCAGAGTAGTGAATTTTCAGAGGATGTTTCCCTCAGTTATCATATTAAATTTTTTTAGTTTATTTTTATCAATTTATTTATTTTCTTTTAAATGAAATGGCAATTTCATTACAGTTAGTAATAGAATAATCTAAAAAGAAAGTATGTATCATGTAAAATAATTTTTTTTTATAGACATTACAATTTTTAAATTGTACATTGAAATCAATCAAATTTTATAGATTGTTTAAATGAAGAAATCTTATAAATTTTACTTTGGTTTTACAATGATTCAGGTCATTTTTTTCCTTCCCATGGCTCGCAGTTTACGTGTTTTTTCTTCCCACGGCCCGCAGGTTACGTGTTTTTTCTTCCCACGGCCCGCAGGTTACGTGTTTTTTTCTTCCCACGTCCCGCAGGTTACGTGTTTTTTTCTTCCCACGGCCCGCAGGTTACGTGTTTTTTCCTTCCCACGGCCCGCAGGTTACGTGTTTTTTTTCTTCCCACGGCCCACAGGTTACGTGTTTTTTCTTCCCACGGCTCACAGGTTACGTTTTTTTTTTTTTTTCTTCCCACGGCCCGCAGGTTACGTGTTTTTTTCTTCCCACGGCCCGCAGGTTACGTGTTTTTTTTCCTTCCCACGGCCCGCAGGTTACGTGTTTTTTTTCTTCCCACGGCCCGCAGGTTACGTGTTTTTTTCTTCCCACGGCCCGCAGGTTACGTGTTTTTTTCCTTCCCACGGCCCGCAGGTTACGTGTTTTTTTTTTCTTCCCACGGCCCACAGGTTACGTGTTTTTTCTTCCCACGGCTCACAGGTTACGTGTTTTTTTTTTCTTCCCACGGCCCGCAGGTTACGTGTTTTTTCTTCCCACGGCCCGCAGGTTACGTGTTTTTTTCCTTCCCACGGCCCGCAGGTTACGTGTTTTTTTTTCTTCCCACGGCCCGCAGGTTACGTGTTTTTTTCTTCCCACGGCCCGCAGGTTACGTGTTTTTTTTTTCCTTCCCACGGCCCGCAGGTTACGTGTTTTTTTCCTTCCCACGGCCCGCAGGTTACGTGTTTTTTTTTTCCCACGGCCCGCAGGTTACGTGTTTTTTTTTCCTTCCCACGGCCCGCAGGTTACGTGTTTTTTTCTTCCCACGGCCCGCAGGTTACGTGTTTTTTCTTCCCACGGCCCGCAGGTTACGTGTTTTTTTTTTTCCTTCCCACGGCCCGCAGGTTACGTGTTTTTTTTCTTCCCACGGCCCGCAGGTTACGTGTTTTTTTCTTCCCACGGCCCGCAGGTTACGTGTTTTTTTCCTTCCCACGGCCCGCAGGTTACGTGTTTTTTTTTTTCTTCCCACGGCCCACAGGTTACGTGTTTTTTCTTCCCACGGCTCACAGGTTACGTGTTTTTTTTTTCTTCCCACGGCCCGCAGGTTACGTGTTTTTTCTTCCCACGGCCCGCAGGTTACGTGTTTTTTTCCTTCCCACGGCCCGCAGGTTACGTGTTTTTTTCCTTCCCACGGCCCGCAGGTTACGTGTTTTTTTTTTCTTCCCACGGCCCGCAGGTTACGTGTTTTTTTCTTCCCACGGCCCGCAGGTTACGTGTTTTTTTTTTCCTTCCCACGGCCCGCAGGTTACGTGTTTTTTTCCTTCCCACGGCCCGCAGGTTACGTGTTTTTTTTCTTCCCACGGCCCGCAGGTTACGTGTTTTTTTTTCCTTCCCACGGCCCGCAGGTTACGTGTTTTTTTCTTCCCACGGCCCGCAGGTTACGTGTTTTTTTCCTTCCCACGGCCCGCAGGTTACGTGTTTTTTTCTTCCCACGGCCCGCAGGTTACGTGTTTTTTTCTTCCCACGGCCCGCAGGTTACGTGTTTTTTTCCTTCCCACGGCCCGCAGGTTACGTGTTTTTTTTTCCTTCCCACGGCCCACAGGTTACGTGTTTTTTCTTCCCACGGCTCACAGGTTACGTGTTTTGTTTTTTTTTCTTCCCACGGCCCGCAGGTTACGTGTTTTTTTCCTTCCCACGGCCCGCAGGTTACGTGTTTTTTTTCCTTCCCACGGCCCGCAGGTTACGTGTTTTTTTTCTTCCCACGGCCCACAGGTTACGTGTTTTTTCTTCCCACGGATCACAGGTTACGTGTTTTATTCAGTAATCTGGTATATTATTAACATAATTACTAACATTCACATTCAAAACATAGGTTTTTAACTAAAATTATTATTATAGAGTAGTAAAATATTGTATTGTTTTGTGACTTGCATATTTATAACTATCCACACTTCATATAGTTATTTATATGTAACACCAGGTAAGCAGAAACGATTTGTTTTCCACTGAAGACATATAAACAGTGTTCATTACAGATGAAGCCTACACAGATACGAACAGTGGTATTGACCCACCCACGCACTCACCGAACCACAAAAACAAGTATAAATCACAAAATATCCACCTAAAAACCAATCACTTGATGTGATCATTTGAAATCTGTAAGATATCTACACTAGTTTTACATCGAGACAACCTTTTAGTAACTGTGTCTTAAAATACACAGTTACTATATTGACAATACGTTATTTAATTTAAAACATAAATTCCATGAATATAAAAAATGTATTTGGTGAATAAGATGGACTAATTGACATTTTTCAATCAGGGCATTTTTTAAGTAGTCATTATGTAAGTCATGTATTGCCTGTCATGTATTCATGTATGTATGAATGGGCAACATTCATATCTGAGATGTTGAATTTATATTTATACAAATTCTAAAAATAATAGTATGTATTATGTCAAGGTTTGTTTATTTCTTCATTTTTTAAGGAATACTTTATGAATTGATAGGTTCATAATAGTTTATGAATAGAATAAAATACGTTTTGTATGCCTATAAAGATAGCAATTCAATGTTATAAATATGTACACCGCAGTCCTAATATATTATATTTGCACTAATTAGTGGACTATTCATGTAGGCTACGTCATTCTACATTTGGGAGCATACATTTAATTTTTCAGAATACGTCAATAACAATTTTCCGAAAGTGGCAATTTTATGAAACCAAAATCCGAGCCTCTCACTGTTACTTAGCCCTACCTATGACACGTGGTCATTTATTTTACGGAAAATACACAAATAAATTGTATACTTGAATTATTCCCATTGATTAAATATACATATTCACATTGAAAGGTATAACGTAATTAAATTTCGCTATACAAGGAGTTAAACAACTTCAAATATTTCTTACTTTTAAGGCATTATTGTTGATTCCTTCAACAAATCTATACATGGACGACGCTTTCCAGAATAATCAAAATTTAATGTACAATTTTTTACAAATAATTGGAAAAATACTTGGCTAAGTTGAGGTTACGTTTAATGTTGTAATCAGAATGTTAAGTGGACCTCGTTTCTTGTCTTTTCCTTATTGAATATAGGCCCTATTGTTTCCTCTGGTCTTGAGTTACTGTACGAATTGTAATACACAACTTATAAGTAGAATGAATGTTTGTAATAACTCAGTTTACCAAATATATAAGATTACAAAACAAAAGAAATATATTTCTACATACCTGCATAGGTTTGAGAGCATAATAACGTATACTTCTTACAACTCAGTTCTGACGAGTATACAAGTTTCATCACTAGAATGCGCCAGCTGTCAACTGTTTCATTACATTGTGTTAGTGTTGTTCAGTGGTATCTACAATAGTTTAATTAATATGATGATTTGAACAAGTTGTATATTCGTTTGTTGCTTACTATCAACGATTATATACAAGTTTCATCACTAGAATGCGCCAGCTGTCAACTGTTTCATTACATTGTGTTAGTGTTGTTCAGTGGTATCTACAATAGTTTAATTAATATGATGATTTGAACAAGTTGTATATTCGTTTGTTGCTTACTATCAACGATTATATACAAGTTTCATCACTAGAATGCGCCAGCTGTCAACTGTTTCATTACATTGTGTTAGTGTTGTTCAGTGGTATCTACAATATTTTAATTAATATGATGATTTGAACAAGTTGTATATTCGTTTGTTGCTCACTATCAACGATTATGTACAGGTTTCATCACTAGAATACGCCAGCTGTCAACTGTTTCATTACATTGTGTTAGTGTTGTTCAGTGGTATCTACAATATTTTAATTAATATGATGATTTGAACAAGTTGTATATTCGTTTGTTGCTTACTATTGTACCCATGAGTGGATTATACTTATGATTTTAGATTATTTAAAAATAATCTTACAGGGTGGTATAATTGTAAAACAGGAACACAGTTGTTTTCTTATTTCAAAATTACTTTTATTGTGGATTACATTTAGAATAATTTGACATCAAAATAATTCACTTAATGAATAATTTATTAGCATCAGCCCGTTCTTAAAATTCATCTATAATCAAAATACTACCTATTTAAATGTAACGTATACAAACAACAAAACAAGGGAATTTTTTTAAAAGGAGTGGAAGGAAAAGGATTTTTCTCGAGTTCTCTGATTTACTTCGGAAGGCAACTCGTCTAGCGTCAGCCCTAAACAAACCAGAACGGATTTGTTTAGTTTTTTAACATCTTTTAAAACAGAATTTATTTAAATTGGGCATGGATTGAAGACATAAAATTCCCTATTATTTCAGGTGAATTTAATTTTACCTATACCTATTTAATAACAATCATTTTTTTAAAAAATAGACAAATTATAAAAAACAAATAATCAAAATTATTTAATTCGTACCTTTTTAACAAAGGGAACGTCATTCCTTCAGTGGTGTGTAGTCCTTGCTCTTAAATTTAAATTAAATTTTGATTAGAAGTCACTAAATAAACTTAAGGTCAATTGAGTGATATTTAAACATCATTTATTAGTAAAAATCAGTATTTAAAGGTTTGGTTCGGTAATTCAAGGAAATTGATCGTAGTAAAAATGGATGAAAGTCAAAGTGACAGATTAGCCAGGAAAATGAGAGAAGTCCCTGTAATGCCAGCGGGTTTGGGTGCATTCATTGGTGCTCTCGGGTACGGAGCGTACAAGTACAGACATATAGGAGATATGTCCACGTCATTTTTCTTGGTCCAGTTAAGAATTGCTGCACAAGGCATGGTGGTTGGTGCGCTGCTTTTGGGAATTGTATATTCAGGAGGAAAGAGAATACTCAATCAAATCTCCAAAGAGTGAATAATCGTGGTTCACCATAAGTAAAATGATAGCAGTATTTTCATTCACTTTACTACACAAAAAGCATTTTGTTGATATTAACAAATACTAGATCTAATGTTATATTTGGTTTAACCAGACCTAGCTTATACAATTTTTTGCTACGATATTACATTTTATTGTTACATTATTTTCAACTATAAAGCAATGTTTAAATGTGTTCTTTAATTTAACCTCAGGTTGACTTATCATTTCATTGTATCAATGTTCTCTAAGGAATTCATGACCTACTTTATTTGACTCCTGTCTCTCTTAGTCAGTGAAGCAGACCCTCCTAGAGCATAGGGTCAATGAAGCAGCAGAATCGGTCTCTGTTGTCAGCTCTCTCTAGGAGTTTCCGGCCAATCTCGCTTTTGCTCCACAGTTCATCTCTATGTTGTCCTTTGCTCCTGTGACCTTGAGGATTAAAACTCAGAGCTTCTTCTCTCCACTGCATCCTAGTTTTTACATAGCATATGGACAATACACTTTCATTTTTGTTTATTTATCTGTCTTTCTATAAGATCTTTGCTAGCCCATCTTCTCAGATCTTCATTTGAAATTATGATTGGACAGTAGATACTTAATTCTTATCCCAAGCACTGATTTACAAAGACTAGTAATTTTTGTAAGTTATGGAGCGGATCACTTTCCAAGTCTCACATTTGTACCGTTTTCCTTATGTTCATTTTCAGACAATGTCTCTTGCATTGAGTTCCAAATCAAGCAATAACCCAAACATGTACTCAAAAAACTCTGACAATAAGCATATATTGTCTGCAAAAGAGAGGTCTTCTAGCTAATTTAATGGACCCCATCTTACTTCCTCCTCTTTTATTGCTGCTCAACGATTATATACAGGTTTTATCACTAGAATGCGCCAGCTGTCAACTGTTTCATTAGTGGTATCTACAATATTTTAATTAATATGACGATTTGAACAAGTTGTATATTCGTTTGTTACTTACTATTTACGATTATATACAGGTTTCATCACTAGAATGCGCCAGCTGTCAACTGGTTCATTACATTGTGTTAGTGTTGTTCAGTGGTATCTACAAAATTTAATTAATATGACGATTTGAACAAGTTTTATATCCATTTGTTGCTCACTATCAACGATTGTAATTGTTTATTATCACCTAAATAATAATTATCTGGTAAATTGAACGATATACTTGATAAAAACTACATAAAGAGTTAACCTCAAAATAAATCATTATCCATGAATAGTTATTATATTAATTATTTTTATTGGTTTACTTTGTGCTAATTATTTAGGCTTACATCAAATGTATATGATACATGAGAAAATGGTTTTAGACAAATATAATCTAATTTAATTTGTAATTCTGATTTCTTTTTATATTTAATTGAAGATTTGGTATGTTATATATAGCTTGTTACTCCTAAGAACTGACTTTAATAATAGTTATTTATCTTTTTTCACAATACTGTAAATAAAAACAATAATTATGGATTTTTAATTTTTATAAAGATATAATATCACAAGATATAAAAATAAACCGTTAAATATTAGTTACTACTGTTTAACTTATATATTTTTAATTTATTTGCATAGTCTGAAAGTATAATTCAAGAGTATGGTGATACAAATTGTGCTTGAGTTCGAGATAAAGCAAATAATAAAAATACCATATTACCCAAACCATGTTTATGCATATTAATAATATTTAAACTATATTAATAATATTTAGACAGTTAGGGTGCGCCATTTTATAGATCCTAACCTGTATTCATTTTACTCAATCATTTGTGATACGCTGAAAAAATCGTGTTAACGTGTCATGCATGACACCTGTCTAAATTATTCAAAACCTATAGTTGATGAATAAATTAGTTCATTTCACTGAAACTTAACGAACAATTATGCAACAGAAATATTGTTTTATCGATTAATGTCATTCTATCAAGTATTGTTTAAGCACTGTACATGTGATAGTTTGGATTCTTTAGGCTGTTGAATGACTGTAAAAATTGTGTTAAATAAAGTTCACGAAATAGCCGCCTAAAACTCATTCACTTGAAATCATAATTGTAAATCTGTAGATATCTACACCAGTTTTACATATAGACAGCATTTAGTAACTTTGTATTAAACATCTTTTAATATACCTTATTTAATTGAAAACATAAATTTAGGGAATTTAAATG
The DNA here is from genome assembly GCA_035578905.1 of Stictocephala bisonia. Lineage (NCBI taxonomy): Eukaryota > Metazoa > Arthropoda > Insecta > Hemiptera > Membracidae > Stictocephala > Stictocephala bisonia. The sequence goes on from JAQJVL010000782.1 coordinate 189,274, forward strand.
GTTTTGGTGAATAGGATATATATGTTGCCTAGTGATAAGACTTTATATAGACATAGGTTTAATTGGGTGATTATGCTGTAAACCTCCCACAAGAAAGAATAATGTATAAATGTATGAACTGTCTCAATGTAATTGGGTCTAGTACCTGTATTGGAGCATGAAAATAAAATAAATAAAATAAAATAAATACTATTTGACATTATTCAATACAGAACATAATTTAAAAATTAATATCTAAAACCCATAAATGTTCTGTCATTTGTATTTTCTGAGAAATGCGTTCACACGGTCAAACGATAAATCAAAATGTAAAATGTAATTTCTGATACATTGACATTATTTATATGTAAATTAAAGAGTAAGTAGTTTATTTAAAATGTGTGAGTTTTTTTTTTTTTTTTTTTTTTTTTTTTTTTTTTTTAGTATTTACAAATAGGTAGGGCCTAAATAATAATCCCATGACAATAAAATCATTTTCATGTAGCTATGAACCTTAGCAATACTTAACGGGGTTTTATCTTATATTTAATGTGTTTTTTTTCTAAATTATCCTGGATTAATGAATTTTATCCCAGAAACGACATAGTTTTCTACTGGTCCATTTAAAATGCATAATGTATTATGATTGAAAGGGGGAAGGGCTCATAGATATTTTTTTTTTTTGGAGTGATTATGTTTCCTACAGATTTCTCTCAACTGATACGTCTTACACACCTTTGTTCTTGCGATCTTGAGACATATCGTCAGCTTAGATAGGTGACATTTCCCTTATTGGCTCATTTGTCTGGAAAGGTTCGAGAACGGTCCAATGTCACCCCTGAGACATTACGTTTGGCCCCTTCTATATTTTATTCACGAGTCTGTTTCTTAACTAAATATCTATCAGGTAGAGTAAATTATTGATCATAGATATATGTCGCAACTAAACAAATGTTGAAAGGGACTATTTGCGTATTTCCATTTATGAGTATAATTAGCATTTTCTTAGGAAAAAATTGTAATAGCCGATAATATTTTGAATTTTATTTTATGAATGGAAGAGTGATAAGCCCGTGACAATCGATCACTGTTATAGGCCTTTGTAACTAAGCTATAAAGAGATTTTTTTGTATGTGTTCTTTCACTTATCCATTTATCTGATATTCATTCCTTTATACAGTACGGTGGCATTAACCCCCCCACCCGCCCAGCCATACACATACAGTGGCATTAACCCAAACGCCCACCCCTACACGTACGATGGCATTAACCTACCCGCCCACCCATACACCCTGTATATTCTTCTACGAATATGTTGGTAATGGAGTGACAATCATAGTTTACCAACTCTTACATCCTAATCCTGTAGGTTTTATTTTTTTCCTTTTTATCCACCACTTACACGTTCAGTACTAAAAAAATACCACAATGCCACTGTACGTGTTATAATGGTTAATAGCGTGTTCCGAAATATAATCATATTTCGTCTAATTCTTTATGACTTTTAATTATTAAATTAATGTTCAATTAAGTCTAAGTAATAAATCCGTTGAGCAAATCAGGTTGATTGATTTGCATTAATTTGATATTGTCATTACTTTCAGGTTAAAACGTGCAAACATTTGGTACGCTATCTTTTAAAACGAGTATAGGTAAACTTTCTGAATCTAATAATTCTGTTATAGACGTGCTTGTTACAATTACCGTTTGTTCCCTTGATACAGCTGACCAATAATGTAATTCTCAAACCAAAGTCTAATAATATATAGTTACTACACTTCCATTGCTCCACTGTGGAGATAGCGTGACACTAGCGCTCCAAGTAGCCGGACCATAAAACTACAACACATTACCAATATATTGCAATTAGTCTTCCAGGTGCTATGACTGATTATAGACATAAGTTATTTTACTTTCGCTAATAATATCTGTGGATGTAAAAAGTGCAGAATTACGCACTACTGCCATTACGCCGCTAGAAGCGACAGCGTTGTGCTTGTCGCCAACCTTTAACGGAGTGTCGCTACTGTATATCACCAGACTGTACTCGTAGTCTACGTTCTCTCTTACTAAACTTAACATGTTAACTCAACCCATTCACTACATCATATTGCATTTTAACTACGTATAATGCTGAGTTTTCAGCTTTACCAACTGAACTTCACCCTCAGGTCGACATATAACAGTTATATTGCACCTCCAATAAATTATAAAACCATATGGTTTAATTGTTTATACAACAATCTGTTGTGAAGTTTAGCTGTTACCAAGATAACATCGGTAACATGTACACATTCCGTAATTGCCATTATATTTTTTCTAAATTAAATAATATTAAAGAAAATATATATCTTATGGTAATAGCAGTTGTCCCCTTCCGTCTTTCTTTGTTGGTTTGTTGAAATTTAGATATTTGACAAAAATTAAAATAACAATGTTAATATAAGAGCTAAAACGTTCAATCCTATTCTAATAAAGAGTAATCACAACCTAACACACTTCGTCGTTCTTTGTTTTTAAAGCAAAACATATTTTACAATCAACTAATACAAATTGTAGGAGAACTGTCAGATACACGGTTTTAAGGATATCATTAAATGAACTTATACCAAAAACTGGTTCATAGACGTTAACAGAACTACTACTATCAACGACACGTTTATTTTTGTTTCCTAAGTATAAACATATCATGTTTGAACTAATATCCATTCAGGCTTTCCTGTTACCGACACGAAACAATGTGCAAGACACAAAATATGCCACTTTAAACTTTTTTTAAATAATAATATTATGAACTGATATAGAAACCATCAATATTCAAAGGTGTTATGTAGCTATCCTGGTATGATGTCCTGTTGGCTTACATTGAACGGCTGAGCTGGGCAGCACAGTAAGAAATATGGCTGCACTGCAGTAACTACTTACAGTAGTAAACAATTATTCTACTACTCTAATATGAAAAAAGTACATACATCCATCGTAATATACAATATATTTAAAGTTCCGTGAAAATAATAACACTCTTGTTACATAATTATACAGATTCTTTCTTAAACTGAGCTAAATAATCATTTTCGGTATTACTATAAAATGTTCATAATTTATTTAAAAAAAGTATATATTATATAAATTTAAAAAGTCGAAGACTTGAAATCTCTCAGGTTATTTTTACTTCTATATATACCATCTATTGTCATTTGTATTAAACTAGCTTCCTATCAAACTGTATTGACATTTATATTCATATAGTACTGAGATTTTTACCATCTAACTTATTTGAGGTCTTTGAAAGAACACATTTTTAAGTCCTTTCTTGGTCCTAATGTAAGGTTAAACACATTCTGGGCTCTGCCCAGAAAAGGAACCTCCTATACGCCGTAAGATAAGGGACACTAGGCCCGCAAATATAACTCTTCTCAACCAATCGTTAGCTACAGAAAATTGGCAGTTTTTAAATTACAACAACTCTGTCGAGAATAATTTCAATGCATTTGAAAATTGTTTTTTGATTACGTAAATTTGTGCTGTCCAATTAAAGAAATAAAATCTTGTAATCAGTCTAAAAGTAGACCCTGGATTACACGAGGAATTTTGGTCTCGAGAGAAAAACTAAAGTTTTACTCCGAACTAATGAGGTGTACAAATAATGTTAACTTCAAACTATATGTTAAAAAATATAAGAAAATATAGAATAAGGTGATAAACGCTGCCAAGGCCTATGAAATTACCAAAGACATTTTAAACTCACGTAATGTTTCCAAAACGACCTGGAACATAATTAATTCTAAAAAAAATAAAAGCACAACAAAAGATATATCATTAAAGATTGGTGACGAGTTGGTAACTGATGCTACTCGAGTGGCGGATGAGTTCAACCAGTTCTTCTCTACAATAGCTCAACAAGGGCCTGTAACGGGACAGTCATCCTCAGTTCCTTCTCGTTGTCATAATCCACTAGCCTCCATGGCATTAGCCCTGGTTACAGAGGACGAACTGGCTTCTTTGATCCGTCACCTCCATTCTAAAAAATCGAATGATATAAATTATCTTTCGATGTGGCTGATTAAGAAATGTTATCAGCATATTTTATGCCCATTAACAATGTTAGCCAACCCTTATTTTTTAAATGGAACCTTGCCAAAGTATCTTAAGGCAGCAAAAGTAACACCAATATTTAAAAAAGGAGATCTCCATTCAATAGATAATTTCAGACCTATTTCTATTTTACCCGTGTTCAGTAAAATTTTCGAGACACTTTTTCTGTCACGGTTGATGAACTTTTTTGAAAAACACAATGTGCTTTCACAAAATCAGTTTGGTTTTAGGAAAGGTAAATCGACTACAGAAGCAGTTGTGAGCCTTGTCGATAAAATTGTCAGGGGCCTTGAAGGTCGCAAGCACACCCTAGGTGTATTCTTAGACCTTTCCAAGGCTTTCGATTACGTTGTCCACAGTATACTACTACAAAAACTTGAGACGTATGGTATAAGAGGTGTTTCACACCTGTAGTTAAAATCATTCTTGAACCATCGATCTCAGCAAGTCCAAATTTCAAACAAACTTTCAAAATCCAAACAGCTGAGTTATGGCGTCCCCCAGGGATCAATACTCAGCCCACTTCTGTTCTTGATTTTGTCAATGATATTGGTTCATCGCTGCAGCATGGTCAACTCGTCCAATATGCCGATGACACGACTCTTTGCTTTAGTGAAAACTGTAAAGAAAATCTAGAATTATACGTTTACCTTGATTTGAACAGTTGTGCTCAGCATTTTAATATGCTGAACCTTAAAACAAATTCAACAAAATCACAGGTCATCAACTTTTGTTTGAGGCCCATTGATTTCGGAAGTAGCCCCTCAGTGTTACTGGCGGACTCTGTGCTAGAAGAAATGGAGTCCACTAAATTCGTTGGAATATACCTCGACAGAGGTTTGACATGGAATGACCATATTACTAGTGTATGCTCTAAGTTATCCTCAGGCATTTATGTACTGAGAACTCTCTCTAAATACTGCCCTATTCAGGTACTGATGACGGCATATTATGGTCTCATTTACCCTCATCTTTCCTATGGACTGGTGATTTGGGGAGGTGGTGTATATAGTGAATTCTTGAGTGTTTAGACTACAAAAGAAGGCAGTCCGAATTATTGCAAATTTAATGAGCAGAGAGTCGTGCAAACCAATGTTCAAACAACTCAAGCTGTTGACTCTGCCTTGCTTGTATATTCTAGAAACAATTTTATATTGTATGTCCAAATGCAACCTGATAAGGGGCAGTGACTTACATAATTATAATACTAGAGGCAGAGATGACTACCGCACTGGGTAACACAGGACGGTAGTCTATCAACACCTGCCCTCGCAGGTGGGTGTCAGCTTACCTAAAGAAATTAAAATTGCTCCAAATTCAAAAATATTTAAGACCCGCTTGAGAGACATACTGTTGTCCCAGGCTTTCACAGCATCGGAGAGTTCCCAGCACACGACTGGGAGACCAACTTAATTGGCTAGACACATCCCGTTGACTTTTGTGGGAATTTCAAACACTATAGGTGGATTTGTGTGAATGCCCTCCTTGTATGTATGTTTGTGTGTATTTATTGTTATGAATGATTGTTTAAATTAAAGCCTTAGGTTATATTAATTTTAATACTGACGTTTGCGATACAATATTTTTTATATTGTTCATGCAATAAAGGATTTATTATTATTATTATTATTATTATTATTATTATTATTACATGTGTGCTAATTTTCATATTTCAAATGATTATAAATTTTTAGAAACTGTGATTATTGTACTTTCATTAGGCTCGTGATTGTATAGCCTATTGTGATACAAAGTCATTAGGCTTTTATTTATTCATAATATGAAATAATTATCAGAGTTTCCAATCACCTGGCATTCTATTTTTTCACGTCAAAATCATGGTAGTTCTGACTTCCATATTTTATATTTGTACGTATATTTGATGCAGCTGTGTGGCCCATCATAAAAATAATCTTAATTTATATAATTAACTATAAATTGTATTGTTTTGTGGTAAGCTTTTATTGTTGACACAAAGAAATAAAATGGATTGTTATAAAGAAAATCCTTGTTGAGCTACTTAATTGGCAGGCTTGCTTTTTTAAGATTAAAGAAAGGACTTCCAGATGTTTTCGTTGCAATATTGGCTTTCCTATCGGAGGAAACAGCTGCTTCTGTTTGGACTGGCAATCCTGTATTTAACTGTAATCCTACTTATGAATAGAATAATATATAAAATATTGTATCCCCAAATATTATGATAAAATAAAAAAGATAATCTATAGAGCACATGTTGACTTTCATTACACAAAATTTCAGATCCAGATCGTGTGAATATTTTATAATTTTAATAAATATTTCTAATGATTGCTTTTATTTACTCCACTAAATGCCTTTCGTAAGTTAAACAATACATTTTTAAATTATATAATATTGATATAATATCTTTTTAGCGAATTCATAAAAATAATAAATAAGTTAATTTTAAATGAATCTAATTTAAAACTATATAAGTACAACATTTACAAACATTACCGAACTACTGAAAAGTGTTGAATCTTTTAGTTTACCAGTTCCTCCTTGTATTTACATTATATTTAAAATTTGGGTTGTATCTATATACTTGCTCGTATTTGAAATAATAGTGAACTTGTTTAAAACGTATCCTTTTCTGTGCAAATAAGCATTCATAATAATGATTTATATTTGAATAACTTAAACTATCAAATTAATACTAATTTCTAACCCGTACATAGCTCAAAAACATGTATGAATTTTTTTTAATATTAGCTCTACTATTATTATTTTAACGCCAATGTTACTAAATATTCCAAAATGGTATAACGGCCCAGCCCCATCAAGTTAAATTTAGTTGACCTCTCGGGGTATGAACCCGTGAAACCCTGCTTTGAAGTCAAGAGTTTTAACCACAAAGCTAGTAAGAGGGCCCAACAGAAAAAAGCACTTTCCAGATGACCAAATGTTTGTTTTTTTGTTCAATGGCGTGCTTAGGGCTCATATACAGAAATGAGAACACGTGATATAATCTCCTGGATACAACATGACAGAACCCAATCTGACATATGCATCGTACTGTGTTAGTAATTATTTATTTATTTATTTTCCTTCTGTCGAGCAGTTTTATATCTAGAAAAAATAATGAATTAGACTACATTATTTTATTGTTTAAGACTATATATTAAATGTTTAAGACATATTACTACATTTAATCTTGCATTATTTCTGTTTGTTTTTCTAATAACTAATAAATACGTGTTACCGCATGCTTAATAACAGGAACATGTTCTATGAATTAAAAATGTACCTTACAGTATAATTAATTGTCATAATAACTTATCCATATATCTACAGAATGTACCTGAATTAATGGCATGCTGAGAATCAATTTATTATAAATTTATATTAAACTCATTTTCAAACAACATACGATTAAAACTGCAGATCTAAGGTTGATACGTATACTTTCTATATATGTTCTCTCCCAATAACATGTGACATGGTAAGGCAGGCACAGTCCTGCACTCATCTCTTTGATTCGCAGGTTCTGTCAAGTGGCCTACATTTCGTCATGTGCTTGCCTACGTGGAAATAAACACAGATATTAATGTGTAATGTGGCAACTTCCCTTGCCACTTGAGTTTCTCTCAAGAGTAAACTCGTATAGATTACATTCCGAAATACTTCAATCGAGCAAATTTATTCTATGTAAACATTTGTTTAACGTGAAAACGTTTTATGATTCATTTTAATGTATTTTTCTTTTAATATTTTACCATTTGTAGTGTATGTTTTATATTCAGTTAGGAAACACATAAAAGAATCAATCAACATGTAATTACTGGAATTATGAGTGGGTTATGACAGCTATGACCAATGATTTGACTATATAGCCATCAATAAACAAAGCAACGTCTTAACTCTAGCAAGGATGTCACGTTTCAGTTCTTAATTCGCATCTGTCTGATAACCTGTTTTTATGTGAATTCGTGTGTGACTAAACGTTTTACCATGAAATTTTTGTTTGTTTGTTATGTCTTGTAAATGTCTGTCCCTTGCTAATTGTATATTGTGCTTGTCACAACATCGCGTGTCAGAGCTTCACCCAAACACTTATAAATAATCTCATTCAAGTTGGGAGATTCATGTTAAGTGAGTATAATCATTAAGCACACACGCTAATTAAAAGGTTAACAAAAGTGCCATTGTTGGTACACATTATGTTTACGTTTAAGAGCATGTACTTTATTAGTTGACAGAATTCCTTACGAACCGGATAAACATTGTTGACGTTAGAGCAGTCTGTTCCGCCATTCACCTTCTCCCAGACAAAACATTCTTGTTTTCGATCATATTTTCATACCTCAGCTATAAAACAAGCCGTAGCTTGTTAACTGAACATGTTTTATGTTAACTAATATCAAAGAGATAAATGTTTTACATTACCTATTTCCTTTTTACAAATTGAAATATATTTAGATGCACAGTTATCAACAATATTTTTAATATCACACTCAATAGTTGTATATAAATAAATCACCCACGATTTTAGAATACCTTTATAATCGGTGATAATCTAATCAACATAAGTTGTCTTTCCCCAAAACCACTTCTGTAGACTACTATGAGTCGCAGAGACAATACTTAGGATGCGACATCTTGGAACTAGGCCAAGTTGTGGAAATGGTTCTTATAACCAATACCATCAGCATACATTATTATATTTCGGGTAGAACCTCTGTAATATCGACAGAGTACATTAAGGTATTAAGGAGGCTGAAGTGACTGTTCCTACGACCTAGGAATAATTTAGTTAGCTGTACTACTTTCCTAATACCTATTTAATCTAGTACTTATATTAGGAGGAAAGGGCTGTGTAATAAGCTGAGGCAATATCTACAAATACTACAATCATTCGCTTTTACATTTCAAATCCATGCTCAACAACTGTTAATTTCTTCACATCAGATATATGTTCATATTAGTAACGACCATGTCTGACTGCAAACTGATCCTAATAATGTTTTCTTCGTATGAACAGCTAGTTATGGATATGTAAATGAAGCAGTATATAACATACTTTCAACAGGGTGATTAGTATTGACTCGCTCCGGATCTTTATGTGGCTTCAAAACAGCAACGACTTTAAATCTTTCTTTAGCAGCTTTCACATCACAATCTTGAGTTCATTTAAACTATTTCCTTTAACCAAATATTTAATTCAAAGCCTAGTAATGTCCATAATCTTCTCTCTTCTGTCTGGGCCAGACGCTAACCAATCTTCTCTCTTCTGTCTGGGCCAGACGCTAACCAATCTTCTCTCTTCTGTCTGGGCCAGACGCTAACCAATCTTCTTTCTTCTGTCTGGGCCAGACGCTAACCAATCTTCTCTCTTCTGTCTGGGCAGACGCTAACCAATCTTCTCTCTTCTGTCTGGGCCAGACGCTAACCAATCTTCTTTCTTCTGTCTGGGCCATACGCTAACCAATCTTCTCTCTTCTGTCTGGGCCAGACGCTAACCAATCTTCTCTCTTCTGTCTGGGCCAGACGCTAACCAATCTTCTTTCTTCTCTCTGGGCCAGACGCTAACCAATCTTCTCTCTTCTGTCTGGGCCAGACGCTAACCAATCTTCTCTCTTCTGTCTGGGCCAGACGCTAACCAATCTTCTCTCTTCTGTCTGGGCCAGACGCTAACCAATCTTCTTTCTTCTCTCTGGGCCAGACGCTAACCTATCTTCTTTCTTCTGTCTGGGCCAGATGCTAACCAATCTTCTCTCTTCTGTCTGGGCCAGACGCTAACCAATCTTATTTCTTCTGTCTGGGCCAGACGCTAACCAATCTTCTTTCTTCTGTCTGGGCCAGACGCTAAACGATCTTCTTTCTTCTGTCTGGGCCAGACGCTAACCAATCTTGTTTCTTCTGTCTGGGCTAGACGCTAACCAATCTTCTCTCTTCTGTCTGGGCCAGACGCTAACCAATCTTCTATACAGTCATAACGTAACCCTTTCTTGAGAAAGAGAGGGCAATGGTAGAGTGGGCAATTTAATTTATTACGAATGAAAAAGAACAGAAGGTTATACAGTTTAGTTTGGTTAAAAATTATTAGAGAAATGTGAGATAGAGGTTGTTAAGAAGTGAGGAGATAGAGAGGTGGAGGAGGACTGAGACTTGTGAAAGAACTAATTAGTTTAACAATGGTAACACAGCCGTTATGAATGATGGCTCTAGTTTGTATGCAGTAAAATAAGTACGCGTATACTATATACAACTATGATAAATGAAAGCTTAACAAGATGTATAAAAACAACTAAAATATATAAATATACAATTATTAAAAACCTAAATCCATAACAGTTTGTGAGCTGATTTTTACTAAACAACTGCACGACTTCGGATGAGACAATGCTCTGTTTTTGAAAGTTCTTTATATAGGACCAAACTATCTATCTAATTCGAATTATTGAATTATTCAAAGTCAAATATTAAGATTAAGTTATATCATTCTCAACTTAATTACTTGGTATCCTTCTGTTCTCATCACCCAATGTACTTAACGTAAAGAAGTAGATGGTCATGCTTGTTGTCTGGATAGTAATATTATTGAGAAAGTTATGTATACCACGTAATTGTCTATTTTGTATACAATCACAATGCCTACAACTTTTACTGTCTGTAACATATTTTGTAACAACTTTTGTGAATAGCTTATACATCACCGACAGTCTAAAGTGTGCCATAAAACGGTAAATAGCCAATATCATTTAAAATTATGAATACTACTCCTGAATCGTTTTGTGTTTGTTCCTTGTTAAGCAAGTATATAAATGTTGTTCTGCAACGAGCTTGCTGATTCACTCACGCTAAAATTTGCTTCAACACTAGCGATAAAATAAAGTACTGTTACAACTGAGGCTGCATTTTTTAAACTCTGAAGAGAACAGTTTCATTAATTTTAGTAGCAGGCATGTATGAAGCACAATGTGTGAAGATTTAGCTACCAAAGTCGTTTACTCATTTAGCACCAGCCAGGAAACAAGTAATGTACACTTCAGTACTACAGAGATTGGTTCACCGGGGGTACAATACTTAGTATTTCAATAATTATCAGCAATTAAATCTTTATTTAAAAAAAATTGAATGTCTTTTTTATAGTTCTAAAGTGCTGTAAAACTATAAACGTTCTAAGTTTATGATATTACAACTGACTGTAAAATAATATTAATTTATAATTTACTAGCGAGTACTTTGTGGACACCGACAATATCTACAAGTACTTTGACTGTAAGTAAAATAGTTTGTAATCCCTTTTGAGGATAGCTAATACGTCACCATTGCTACAATTTCTATGAAATATTTAAATTAAAAAATTATCAAAAATAAACAACTGAACAATCATTCAGAAATGGTCATGATATTTCGAGTACACTCATTTAAATCCCATTTGAAAGTAGTTGTGTTTTATACGTAATATTTGCTTTATTACTTCTATGAAATAACTCATAGTTATTCTTCTGAAAAGTGTTTGTTATCTTGAACTATAAACCAGTACTTCAACTGGAAAGAGAACCTAACAACCTAATTAGAGTCAGTTTCCAGTGAAATGTTGGCGCTCCTAACTCCAGACGACTGGCCGAGTGAAACTTTAATTAGAACGTGAAGTCTTTATGAGCCAGTAGAGATTTCATTTGCAGTAAATTGTCTGATTCTGTTGAATTCATTAGGGAACTTTTGTTGTCTACAAAATCCCACCTCTCGGGAGTAACACTTTTAATCTCTTTCTTGAAGTTTTCAGTTTCTCGCTCTACTTGCTGAAAACCTCGTTTTTCACTTGGAGTTACTATCACGCTAGGAATTTTTTTCCAAGTTTTAAAGTTTGAATACAATTTTACATTTTATTTAATTTATGGTCGCTAAAGATAAGCTATAATCAGTTACTAGAATTTACATCTATTGTGTATGTACATATACGTAGCCATCCAGGTTTTAAAAGGATATAGTTAATTTCTTACGGCATATAAAATAGTGTCTTACATTAATTAATTAGCATGAAAATAAAATACTATTACATTCATCAATTAGGTGTATTGTTGGTCAATTATTACCAAACATAATTTGACTGTGCAGTTGAAAACTGTAGTAATCAATATGTATAGTTTCTTTGGCGATCACTTGAGTCCTAAATTAAGTAAATATTTTTCAGGGCATCAATCAATTGTGGGTTTTTTGATCTTGTGTACTTTGTACAAGAATGACTTGTTGCCGGCTATGGATATCATCACGTTAGTTATATGAGCGTTGGCTGGTTGGGGAGGTTATCAAGTATTGTGCTTAAAAGCTTAACTTAGCTTATATGTGAATTCTTAGCCTAGCGCCAGGTATAGATAGGCAAGAGTATCACAAGAATGGGTTGTTTAAAATAAAATTACAACGAGATTAAATACTAAACCTTGTGTTACCAATTTTAAACTGTTCAGGACAGATAGACAGATTATCTTTGACATTGTCACTTTCACCTATTCCACATATGTTGGAGTGGCCATGCCAGTTCAGGACAGATAGACAGATTATCTTTGACATTGTCACTTTCACCTATTCCACATATGTTGGAGTGGCCATGCCAGTTCAGGACAGATAGACAGATTATCTTTGACATTGTCACTTTCACCTATTCCACATATGTTGGAGTGGCCATGCATACATTCACTTATGATCCTGAATCTATGAATTTTTTCTATTGATTTTTACAACACATTAGTCAGGATTGAGAATAAATATTGATGAGTGTATTTTTACTACTGTTTAAGAAATTGCATCAAGATTACAACACTGCAAATTATCTTTTAAATTCTTATTTTAAACTAAACATAAAATGAAGTAAGGTAGCCTACTTAGTTGACACCTAATTGTAGTTGTCATAAATAATGATATTCCAGAAATACAATTGGCTAGAATGTTTCATTATTGAATCCGTCAAGTCAATACCATGGATAGGTAACAAAGGACAAGAATTCTAGGAATAGAATGCTGCATTAATAAGCATTGATCAGAAATCATGCATGTTGGTGTTCGAAACTATAGAATGTGCCAATTATACAATGAACTTAGGACCGATGTTTCCTTTTTCTGGTTAGAAACTACTTGGAAGCTATCGACAAAATGTTATTAATCAACTACTTCCTCGTTCCGGTTAGAAACTACTTGGAAGCTATCGACAACATGTTATTGATCAACTACTTCCTTGTTCTGGTTAGAAACTACTTGGAAGCTATCGACAAAATGTTATTAATCAACTACTTCCTCGTTCCGGTTAGAAACTACTTGGAAGCTATCGACAACATGTTATTGATCAACTACTTCCTTGTTCCGGTTAGAAACTACTTGGAAGCTGTCGACAAAATGTTATTGATCAACCACTTCCTTGTTCCAGTTAGAAACTACTTAGAAGCTATCGACAACATGTTATTGATCAACCACTTCCTTGTTCCAGTTAGAAACTACTTAGAAGCTATCGACAAAATGTTATTGATCAACCACTTCCTTGTTCCAGTTAGAAACTACTTAGAAGCTGTCGACAAAATGTTATTGATCAACCACTTCCTTGTTCCGGTTAGAAACTACTTAGAAGCTATCGACAAAATGTTATTGATCAACTACTTCCTTGTTCCGGTTAGAAACTACTTAGAAGCTATCGACAACATGTTATTGATCGACTACTTCCTTGTTCCGGTTAGAAACTACTTAGAAGCTATCGACAAAATGTTATTGATCAACTACTTCCTTGTTCCGGTTATAAACTACTTGGAAGCTATCGACAAAATGTTATTGATCAACTACTTCCTTGTTGCGGTTTTAAACTCCATTTATAAATGGAAACAAACGCTTGTCGTGATTTACTTATGTGCATAACTTTCTCAACCAGGAAAGTGTCATTGATCTTAGGCACAATATATTGCAAAGTTAAGAAAGTGTTTCTTTATTCCTTACTTATAATGGTCATTTACTGCATTTATAATTAAATACATATAGTTATTACAAATAGTTATCAAAGAAACTGATGTCTGATGCAGCTGAAAGTGTATCTAGAAGTATAACAAGTTAATAACGACGAATACACGAATAAAGTTGAACTAAAGTGTTCCAAAACACCTCAACTAATCTTTCAATAATTTTAATAACTTTCATTTAGAGTTATTACTTTTAGTGTTGTCAAGATTACTTATCCTATCGAAGGAGAGCAGGAATTCGACAATATATATTGATTTTGTTGTTTGATCAGGCTTGTTTAGTTGTTTTTACGTACTTCCATATTTTAGTTGTTTAATACATACTTCCGTTCCTAATTGGAGGTTCAAAAACTTTGATAACGATAAATTCTTCTTTTTTGTGTGGTTTACAATGAGCCCAACGAAATCCTCAAAACATAAATAAAAAAAAATATACAGCCAGTGATAAATACTGGCTGTTCATTTGTCATTGGACTATTAATTATTGACACTTTCTAAGAAATAGTTGGCCTTAGTTTGTAACAATGACTACATTCACACATCTACACTCATCACACTCATTCGAAATCCATATTCACCCATATCTTAACGATCGGTGTCTTAAAAAAATAAATAATTTAGATTTCCTTGTAGTTATTTACTTTATCACCCATTTGTGTGTACGTTTAGATGGAAAGCTTGTGAAAATATTTTGTTCACTACACCACTTTGAGATCAGCTGTTTTCGTTATGAGTTTATCGCCTGCGAAACTTCATATTTACAAACAGATGTCTAATGTTTACAGTGGAGAGATGTTTTTGTTTACTGTGGAAAATTTTCCATTACCAACAACACAACAATGTTTTTCAATAAGTACCAACGTATTCAGTGCTCATCAAACCAAGAAAAATGTTTTGAATGTCTTTAACAAATTCCTAATTTCTAATAACCAAAACTGCATTATTAATGTAAATTTGTATTTTATTAGTAGGCCTAGCTTTAAAAAATGTTTTGGAATGCTCCTAATTGTAACAAAAAGTAATTATCCCAAAGTAAAATCATTCTATAGAAACTTATTCTATATTCCATCATCTCATATCGCAGAATAATCTGATAGTTATTTTTCTAATCTATCATATTACTAGACTTAATAGGAGAATATTATTGATAATTTAAAATATTTAACATTAATTTATAATTTAATTAAATACCAAAATGCTCTCACTCTCACCAAACTGTGTTTCAGAAGAGTCGCTGTCGTAAGTGTGTGAACACCACCCAGAACAACATTAGCGTATTTATGTAGAAGTAAACAAAATACGCGTAGGGTTTGAATATCAGTGCACACCAGACTCCAAGGTTTGAAGATCAGTGCACACCAGACTCCAAGGTTTGAAGATCAGTGCACACCAGACTCCAAAGTTTGAAGATCAGTGCACACCAGACTCCAAGGTTTGAAGATCAGTGCACACCAGACTCCAAGGTTTGAAGATCAGTGCACACCAGACTCCAGGTTTGAAGATCAGTGCACACCAAACTCCAAAGTTTGAAGATCAGTGCACACCAGACTCCAAGGTTTGTGCAAACCACGTTGAATATGGTCGTGAAGATGATCGCGTACCAGGAGTGGTCCAGTATTGTTGACGAAATAGGAAGGCTCGCTATCGACTCGAAGGATTCCTGGAGAATTATTGCAATATTTATAAAACTTATGGACGAAACAAGTTCTCTAAAATTATCTGGTTAAATATTTATACAAGTTACTTTGACGTACGCGTCTGGTTTTAACTGTAATGAGATGTATATTATTAATTTTAGTATCAATAATTTGTTTTATGTAAAAATACTGTTCAGTTCTGATCTCCATCACAAAGAAAATAAATTTGTCTCTAGCTTTACCCTATAGTTTTCATGACGTAACACTAAACTGTCCTATTTAGTTTATGTTTTTTTTTTTGTTTTTTTTTTACTATTTAAAAGCACAACCATTTCCAATAATACATAATAAAACTGATTGCTGGACAATATTTGGAGATTTACAATGCTTCAAAAGTTCAAGTGTTTAAGAAAATAAACACAAACACTGGAAATGTCCAACTATTGTCTACCAACCACCCAACCACGAATAATCCAATGCTTACAAATGACTTTTAAACAGCGTAATAGCACTAGTAAGACTTTTAAGGACACGTGACTTACTTAACAGTCAATCGTAGTCTATAAGCATGTACTTTTTAAGGTTTTCTTAATTAACTATTGGTTAGGGGAGAAAACTAGTTGTAAAAAGACTAAGGTAGTAAGAAACACCCGAAGACGACAGAGTTTCTATACCTGTCGAAACGTTGTATTTGTTCCTTAAAACACTCAATGTTTACCAATCAAAGGAACAAGCCAATGTTAACAAATAACTTTCAAACAACAATGAAGCATAGTTATAATAAGAAAAATCCCGTAGATTGATGATTCACGAGTACTTTCCTTAACCATCGCTCAGTGTGCCAGCTTTCTAATACAGCCACTATGCGGGGAGTGTCCATCCAAGTGTAGATCAAGGGATGCGCCTCAAACCCCAGAATAGATAGGAATATTATTGAACGGATAGACTTGCCATAATTGATCCAGAATTAAGGATGGGTGGTATAAAGTTATACGACATCCAAGGCGACGATCAGCTGTGTCATAGTCAACATGACACTGTAGACCACAGGCCAGGACCTCAACTTGAACCGGAAATGACCTTTAAAACACACGGATCAATGTAGATAGATACTTAGGAGACCACAGTAACAATGACGATAAAAAATTCTATAATATAAGAGGAGATTCTATTACAATTATTGATATTCTCATCTGACCTACAATATCGTCATATTTCATCATGATTGTCATATAGAACAATTATAACTCAATAATCTTTGCCGGTATGTTATACTCCATTTAGAGATCGTCTCCTGAACAATGAATACAACAAATATAGGTTTTAATTTGTCTATTGTCTATAGGTTTATAAATTTGTTTAACTGTTTCAAGCTTACAATTTTAATCCCAAATACATACACTATATTAATTATAAATACTTGTTATGCCTTAAATTCGTTCTAAATCTCCAATTAGAACTCCTTGAGAAACTTTTTGAACATCAAGAAGGATTTTGGGAATAAACTTAGTAGCTAATCAGATAATAAATGTTACCACATATGCTCATGTTCTGCTTTGACCTTTTTTTAGGTTAGTTCACCATAGATGTATCAATTTTAAGTCATATCTAGAGCAACCATAGATATTATCGGTCAAATATCTGAGCTGATTTTAATGATTTTACTTAAGAGGGCAATGTAAATTTAATGTTCCATGCTTTAGCATTATTTTGTTACTTGTAGACTGAACTTTACTGTGCCTTCAATAATACATTGAATTATTCAACCAGTGTAAGCATTGCTAAAACACCATCGTTCAAAGGAATATCATCATTTAATTTCAGAATCAAATTTATGTTATATTAAAGTACTAACATGCAATATATGAACATGACGATACAGTTAAGACATGTTTTCCATAAAGCCTGATAGATATAAGGAGCCTGCGACAGATGAAAAAGGCACCCTGCCAGTTAGACGAAGGGCCAACAGAACACTCAGGAGAGGGTGCTTGAGAGACTGTTCTATGGGGTTTGTGGGTCTAATACAGTTTGAGATCATCTACAACATAGTTTTAAACACATATTTTAAAATATTCATAATTTAATGTTATTTGGTTGTGGTCTACAATTATTAATTAAGCATATAAATGAATACTCGTAGAACGTACAACCAAAGTGGGGAGTTCACAAGGAAGGAGTAAAATTGTGGAGTTAACATTTATAACAGTCCATTATATAATAATAACTTAATCCTGATTCATAACTCTTTTGTAATGTTAAAAATATTTTTCACTTGTCATATTATGTCATTTACGAAATTTCATATTCGAAATTTATTCTCTTTTAAACAGAAAAAAATAATCAAAAACACAACAAATAACATCTCTGATATTGTGTTAGTTTCCATTTCTAGGTACATTTATTTTAAAATGGCAGTCCAACATGAAAAATATTATTTTTTTTCGATTTTTGGATTTTTATTGGTTAGTATTCTTTGAAAATTTCTCTTTACAATGGTATATAACACTTTATAGTTAAAAATTTGCAATGTCCTTAAAAAAATAAATATGTAGGAGGTTCACAAGCTTTTTATGACAAGATTTCTACCTAAAACAACGCACCAAATAGTTGTTCGCATAATGCAGGGATATTTTCTATATATTATACACAAGGTCTTGTGTGTGGTTGGTCACCCTGACAACATCTATACAGCTGACGTCTGCTTTGTTGCATCCGAATGACTGTCTGTTTGTGTTGCTATGGTTATGTTTACAGTTTGAAGTTGTAATTTGTGTTGTGATTACAAGTTTGTGTACTATTTTTTACTGTAATTAGCTATTTAGAATAGTAGTTGAAATGGGAAATAAGAAGAAGGTGGGGAACAAGCGAAAGTGCTATAAAATTATTAGAGTTCACAGCAAAGCAAGTGCAGGGGAATCTAGGCCTAGGCCTAGTTCAAGTGTAACATCTAAGCCTATTTCAAGCTCTAAAAAAAATTGAATCCAAACTTATCTTATTATACAGAAAAAATGGCTCTCTTCAGTATGATATTGTTGATTTCAAGCTGTTGACAAGTGTTCTTAGTGAAGTAGCTGTTTGTAGGTTTTGTCATGAACCTCTAACTTTCAGTAAAAAGGTTTTAGCCGGTTTGGCAGTCGAGTTTGGTCTTTTTTTTTTTTTTTTTTTTTTTTTTTCCCGAAACTTGTTAGTTTTTATCTTTCGGAACACATATCTCCCAAACTAAAAGTCCTATGGTGATGAAATTTTTACATGGTGTTCTTAGAACTATAATCTAGTTCCTCCCAGAAGGTTTTCTGAAAATGTCAATTAAATTCCATGTTACAAAATAAAATATTTTTAAAAAATGCCAAAAGATTTAGTATTTTAATTTTTTTTTTTTTTTTTTATTTTTTAAATGACTTTTACTAAATAAGCTCATGGTAGGAACTATGCAAGAAAGTCCTCTTTCAAATAAAAAAAGTTATGATCCTATCTCTGATAGATCCTGAGAAATATGTTCCAAAGTTAACATTACGCTCTTATGGGAGTCAGACTGCCCAAAGCCACTGATGCGTAAATAATCATATTGCCTCTACGTGTTGTCTTTTACACTTACCTTATGTCTTTGTTATAAAAGTAAATGTTAGGTTTTGTTATTTTATAAAATATTTAAAATTATACAAAAGAGTAAACGGTAAATATTTTGTATAGTATTACACTACAGATAGATAGATATAAATAGTTTTATTATACTACACTAACAAAACATTTTACGTCATAATACGACATAAAAAGCCAAAAAAACACAGAATTGCATTGTAAATAGGGAGACTACCGAAAGAAACCTCCAAAATACGCTTTTTATAATCATTATAGAACCGAAGCGGATAGTATTCCTAACTATAGATATGAGATAAGGCTAAATGAGAATATACGTTTCAAAACTCATGCAAAATCTATTTGCTTTAAAAAATTCGTGTCAAAACTAGTTGCTATCTTCATACAAATGACCTGGTATTCACTTACCTTCCCTGGATCAGAATTATAATGTACTATTAGTACAGAATATGTCAATACATATTTTATTACTTACTTGACTAACACTTTAAGGAATGTTTCTAAAATATATTTGAAATATATGTGACACTCTTTTTGGGTGTATCTTCAATATTTATTCATTATTTGTATAATAATTAATTTGGAGGAATGTAATGTTTTTAATCATTTTGTAACTCAAGATTGAAATAAATAATTAAAAATCAGTAAATAGTTCAAAACACTACCATTAGAAACACACACGCGTGGGTGGAACTGTACGTTCCCGTGCGGTAGTACTAAGTAACGACAAAAATATCAAAAGTCATTAAATCTCAAAATTATGATGCATATTGTATAAAATTAATCTAGTAAGAACATACATACTTTCAAATTATGATAATAATAATAAATGACAAAGTTCAAAACAGCTGGAGGATACACAACTACAAAATGTCTCTTACTGAGAAAACTAGCATGTCAATATCAAACTAGAAAAAATTATCAAAATCAAATCAAATAAAGTTTATTGTCATAAAAACAAGATTATCATTGACAAACATCTTCCTTAACCTATGACACAACATATCATTAATATAAACTATTATTAATGAATGCTATTATTACAAGATACAATAATGCTTACTATCTATTATTGTATCTTGTAAATAGTCAGAAACTAAATAATATTCTTTTTCTGATAAAACAAATTTCAATCTCTTTCTAAAAATATGCACACAAGCTTTAGCCTTCAAGAACCTGGGTAACTTATTATACAACTTAACACAGTTGTAAGTGGAGTGTTTTTTTTATGAAAAATACTATTGTGACGGGAAATATCTACTGTATATTATGTAAATTTTGAAGACTATGTGATTTTAGATGGAAAAGGTGAATATTTTTCTTTGTGAACATAAGGGTTTCCAAGATATATAGTAAAGGGAAAGTAAGTATTTTGTTACGTCAGAAAAGTCCTCTACAAGATTTATTTCGGGGCAATCCAAGTATAACTCTCAGAGCCTTTTTTTGCAAGCCTTCACCTTGAGCATTCAGCGCTCCATAAGTTATAGGGAGTCCATAGACTAAGTGTAGGTAGACCTATCCTTAGTACACTGAAATCAAGATGTCTCTATTTGAAAACATTAAAAGTCTCCGAAGTAAGAAAATTTCACTATGTAATTGCTCCAAACACTGTCTATATATTTTTTAAAGGTCAGACTTGAATCAATCACCAGGCCCAAAAATATAGTATAATCACTGGATGAAATTTCTGCATCACCAATCAGAATACTGGAGTAATTGTAAAAATTTTATTTAGAATTAATTAATTTACATTAAATGAGGCTAGTTTTGTCTATGTTCACAAAAAAATGATTCTCAGATATCCACTGAAGTAGAGAACTGCTTTTGAATAAAAGTGTCAATCTGAAGCTGGTCTTCATTATTGTTAGATATGGAAATCGATGTATCATCTGCGTAAAGACAGAGCTTGGAATTTCTTATGCTAAGATGTAGATCATCAATATACATAAGAAATAAGATTGGCCCAAGGATTCGCCCTTGAGATTCGCCTGTATGAACAAATCGCTTGATACTTGTTTCTGGAGGCAACCTAGGGCATCACTAAAAGGAATTCGCAAAAACTGCTTTCGTCCTAATAAATAGGACTTGATCCATTGATACTTCAAGTCCATTGATGACTCGACGTCCAGCTAAGCATTGATACTTCAAATGGGTTTTCAACGTAAACCTCACATGTATTAAACATTTTTATTTGAAGTCCGTTTTCAAGCAAACCCCTCTTGCACACGATAAAAGTGCAAAAGTTTAAAGTTTTGTCAAAGTTTTAAAAGCTAATTTAAATTAAATCAAGGCTCTTAATTATATACCCCAAACCATAAAACTTCGATTATGATTTTCACGTTAAGTACAACTGAAATAAATGTCAAACATCGGCATTGCTAAGAAACACTATCTGCCCAATTTAAGCATGTAAATTAATAACTCAAAACTATATATATACATGTAACGTTAATGGTAAAATATTATAGGTTATAGTCAAAAATGTTTCCTCATTTCTTTTGTTATGTTATTTCTTATTCCTTTTTTATTGATACTGTAAATTTTTTTATCGTAGGATAAGACTATATCCCTACATCTTAAAGTGTGAGTAAAACACTTTATATACATGTTACTTATTAAGTCAATGGGAAAATGTTCGTACCTGTGTTTGCATAAACGTAAGTTATTTGCAAATTTGGACTTAATTATTGACAAATGTTCATTAAAGCTATGAGACAAGTGCTAATTAAGTAGACCCAAAGCGCTGAACTAAGTTCCCCACCCAAATAAAGTCTATGGGGAGTGGCCAGAATAAGGTAAATTATCAGTTCCTCGTTTTATTTAAAAAAAGTTTCAATGAGCCACCATTTTGTAGTGGTATGATATATAGACCTATTATCTTCAACTCACGTTTTATTGCGTAAATACTTTTAAATAGAAGTATGATTCGACCAGAGTTTATATTTATAATTTAAAAGTGGGCCTCGAATTTGTGGGTTTTGGGAATGAAGAATGTTGAATTGAGCCTGGAATGAGATAGCCTGTCTAGTTTTCATCTAGATGCCTCTTTTATGCAAGGCGTTAGTTAATGTGGGTTTACCTTCAATATTGTAAATTTCTTAACAAAATGAGAGTCTTGAGGACATTGGGAAAATTATGAAAGTAACCAAAAAGTGTAGTTTTATGTCTTATCTAGATGTAGTGAGTCTGGTTTTTATGTGTAAACGGCAATCTAATTGTAAATATGGTGTATCCAGTCTTTTGGCTCACTTTGTATATAATAAAATCATAATATTACATGTATTTAATTTCTATATATGTTTACATTATCTAAAGTGAGCCCGTTTTCAATAAAAAACAAACAAAAATTAATTAATTAAAAGCACTAACTTTTCTTATTAAAAACTAAATAACATTCACTATACGTATTTCAAACAAAAAGAGTTCCATGGCAAATAACACACCCAGGGCGTAAAGACCTGTGGTTCTCGTACAGTAATTAACTGCTTCAGTAATTGTTTGTCTATGCCCTGGGCATTAATTACACAAACATATGTGGTCCCACATACCCTGCCATCTAGCACTAGCACTGTGCAAGAACAACTCCTTTGCAGTACATAACTGGAAAATACGATGTTGATGGCAACTTTAACATAATGCCCTTCTAAAAAATAATAAAGTCAGCATATAGTTGATAAGTAATACTCAAAAAGAAACAAACAACCAACTCATTACACAGGAACAACAGTTTTTCAATATTTAACTAAATATTCCGCTGAGAAAAAAAAGAGATACACTTTAGTCAATACCATGAGTGTTTGAGATTTAACATAATGTACTTATGTACTTAGTAATAAACTTTAATGTGCTTCCTGTATACTTTGAATATAATAAAGGTGGCCAAAAGGTCTGAATATATCTTTATTCTCTCTAGCTATGGCGCATCTGTTTGGAAGTATAAATGGGGATTGACACTTCCAGATCAGTCATGATATTGCAGAGAATCTATCAAAACAAAGGATCACATAGTTACAGAGTGCCCTATGAGCTATTTTATGGAGGGATTAGCCAGCATACTAAGTGAGGCAGGTCGTAGATGGCTGGATGGATTGTACTTATCTTTGTGACAGGAGATCACTTTACATCTTTATCCAATTAATATGCCATCATGATTTTTGGATAGCATCTTAATTTTCTTATTTTCAAAAGACCAATAGAAGTCTTTTGAAAATAGCTTAAGGACGGTATAAAAGTTTATTTAATAAACCAGTGTCAAATGCAAACAATGGGGCGAACAAAACAAGGGTTTTTAACCTAAGGCTAACATAAATTTATTATAACGCCAATAAACACACCAAAATAAAACTTGTAGAAAATGTTATTCTGAAAAAAACTGTGTGAATAACGTGGACAGAAAGTGGATAGATGTTTAATTAAATAAAATCGTATTCATTACAAAACAAGTAAAATTAACCTAAAAAACATAAATCTCAAATATTTTGCGGGAAAGTTTATTTCCTAAGTTGCAATACTGTACAGTTATCAGCTGTTCAACAATGATGATGTGGTTTGAATTGAAAAATTAAAAAATACGCGGCCAAAATAGATTCATGTGAGGCACTACTTGGATGTATTAACAAAGCTTTTATGATGTTAAAAGAAAGCCCAGTTGAGCTATGTAAAGCAACAAGAGCTATTCTTAAACGAGCAGAAAAATGTATTGAAGTCGATGGAGATACTTTTGAACATTTACTTTAATAAACTGTCTGAGTTTTCAGGTTAATTTTACTTGTTTTATGATGAATAAAATTTCATTTAATTAAACATCTATTCGCTTTCTATAAACATCTAAAACATGTCCCCTCGAGAAGCTAAAATAAGGTAGAGAATAAATACCCTAATACTGACAAATCAAAGTCTTTATTACTATTTACCACATAAATAAGAGAACTTATAATGGTAATAGTTGACATAACGGATCATTTTTGTACAATGTGGGTGTAATATGAATAAAATTAACAAAACACTGTTTACCGGTTTCTCCGTAGCGAGGGTGGTTAGGCGTTTTTCGTTACAACGAAAAATTATAAACTAACAACTACACTGGTGATAAAATATGACCCGAATTAGTTTTAATACAAACTTAAGACACATTATCCTCTATACTTTAATATATGACATACTACTATAGTAAAATAAAAACCCTTAGTGAAGCACAGGTACTTGCGGCTAGAATTTACAATAATATCATACTTCAAGAATATCGTCAAAGAAAAAAAATCATGAAACAATGAACTTTTGGGAAACTGGATCATAAGCATATAATTTACCAATAGCTTAGAATTTTTTCATAAGTTCACGGTTAATTGTCAAATCTATTTGCTGTATTTTTCTATTTATAGTGTACAGTATGAGTGACATTAATAAACCTGTCTACGTTTACTAGTGTTTAAATGCATGGGCAGGTACCAAATTGTTCAATGTTCTTACATTTCTGAAATTATATTTATATTTCAGCTTTTCATCCAAAGTGTGAATTCATCAGTAAGAACCTGTTTATGGAGTAATTGTATGCCAAATTTGTATAGATCATTTTATTACTTTCCGTTCCTCTCATTCCATCCTTATGCTATGTTAACTTAATTTTAACTTTACTATAGCAAAATTTTAACAAAAGGAATATGACATATTGAACAGTTAATATACAGCAATGTAATTCTTTATTAACAAGAAGTAACTTTTCAACAAAATATTATCATTTTGCTATCTGTCTATTGAATGCCGAATCGTTCATGTTTCCATGTGATCGTTGCGTGGGGATAACATGACAGGTCATTGACTACATGACAAACAATGTGGCAAACACTTTTATTGATATATAACAGCAGTTCACGAGTGCTGTATGAGCACTATGCGCTGTGTCGAGTAGTCAACAGACCACTCTACGTATTAACTATCCATTGGGAAGATACATATAATGGATTCAGTGATGAAGGTTCAGAAGGCGCCATTACGAACGATAAATAGTTTGTCTAAACTATGTGTGGTTACTAGTGGAGAAGTGCTGTATTAGATAACACCACCAGGCCTGTTCGTTTATGTGAGGCCACTAGCCCATGTCAACTATACTGAAACGTAATTATATAGTTGTAACTGTTTGTCTAAACTATGTGTGGTTACTAGCGGAGAAGTGCTGTATTAGATAACACCACCAGGCCTGTTCGTTTATGTGAGGCCACTAGCCCATGTCAACTATACTGAAACGTAATTATATAGTTGTAACTGTTTGTCTAAACTATGTGTTGTTACTAGTGGAAAAGTGCTGTATTAGATAACACCGCCAGGCCTGTTCGTTTATGTGAGGCAACTAGTCCATGTGAACTATACTGAAACGTAATTATATAGTTGTAACTGTTTGTCTAAACTATGTGTGGTTACTAGTGGAGAAGTGCTGTATTAGATAACACCGTCAGGCCTGTTCGTTTATGTGAGGCCACTAGCCCATGTCAACTATACTGAAACGTAATTATATAGTTGTAACTGTTTGTCTAAACTATGTGTGGTTACTACTAGAGAAGTGCTGTATTAGATAACACCACCAGGCCTGTTCGTTTATGTGAGGCCACTATCCCATGTCAACTATACTGAAACGTAATTATATAGTTGTAACTGTTTGTCTAAACTATGTGTGGTTACTAGCGGAGAAGTGCTGTATTAGATAACACCACCAGGCCTGTTCGTTTATGTGAGGCCACTAGCCCATGTCAACTATACTGAAACGTAATTATATAGTTGTAACTGTTTGTCTAAACTATGTGTTGTTACTAGTGGAGAAGTGCTGTATTAGATAACACCGCCAGGCCTGTTCGTTTATGTGAGGCAACTAGTCCATGTGAACTATACTGAAACGTAATTATATAGTTGTAACTGTTTGTCTAAACTATGTGTGGTTACTAGTGGAGAAGTGCTGTATTAGATAACACCGTCAGGCCTGTTCGTTTATGTGAGGCCACTAGCCCATGTCAACTATACTGAAACGTAATTATATAGTTGTAACTGTTTGTCTAAACTATGTGTGGTTACTAGCGGAGAAGTGCTGTATTAGATAACACCACCAGGCCTGTTCGTTTATGTGAGGCCACTAGCCCATGTCAACTATACTGAAACGTAATTATATAGTTGTAACTGTTTGTCTAAACTATATGTGGTTACTAGTGGAGAAGTGCTGTATTAGATAACACCGTCAGGCCTGTTCGTTTATGTGAGGCCACTAGCCCATGTCAACTATACTGAAACGTAATTATATAGTTGTAACTGTTTGTCTAAACTATGTGTGGTTACTAGTGGAGAAGTGCTGTATTAGACAACACCGTCAGGCCTGTTCGTTTATGTGAGGCCACTAGCCCATGTCAACTATACTGAAACGTAATTATATAGTTGTAACTGTTTGTCTAAACTATGTGTGGTTACTAGTGGAGAAGTGCTGTATTAGATAACACCGCCAGGCCTGTTCATTTATGTGAGGCCACTAGTCCATGTCAACTATACTGAAACGTAATTATATAGTTGTAACTGTTTGTCTAAACTATGTGTGGTTACTACTAGAGAAGTGCTGTATTGGATAACTCCGCCAGGCCTGTTTGTTTATGTGAGGCCACTAGCCCATGTCAACTATACTGAAACGTAATTATATAGTTGTAACTGTTTGTCTAAACTATGTATGGTTACTACTAGAGAAGTGCTGTATTAGATAACTCCGCCAGGCCTGTTTGTTTATGTGAGGCCACTAGCCCATGTCAGCTATACTGAAACGTAATTATATAGTTGTAACTGTTTGTCTAAACTATGTGTTGTTACTAGTGGAGAAGTGCTGTATTAGATAACACCGCCAGGCCAGTTCGTTTATGTGAGGCAACTTGTCCATGTCAACTATACTGAAACGTAATTATATAGTTGTAACTGTTTGTCTAAACTATGTGTGGTTACTAGTGGAGAAGTGCTGTATTAGATAACACCGCCAGGCCTGTTCGTTTATGTGAGGCCACTAGCCCATGTCAACTATACTGAAACGTAATTATATAGTTGTAATTGTTTGTCTAAACTATGTGTGGTTACTAGCGGAGAAGTGTTGTATTAGATAACACTGCCAGGCCTGTTCGTTTATGTGAGGCCACTAGCCCATGTCAACTATACTGAAACGTAATTATATAGTTGTAACTGTTTGTCTAAACTATGTGTGGTTACTAGTGGAGAAGTGCTGTATTAGATAACTCCGCCAGGCCTGTTCTTTTATGTGAGGCCATTAGCCCATGTCAACTATAGTGAAACGTAATTATATAGTTGTAACTGTTTGTCTAAACTATGTGTGGTTACTAGTGGAGAAGTGCTGTATTAGATAACACCGTCAGGCCTGTTCGTTTATGTGAGGCCACTAGCCCATGTCAACTATACTGAAACGTAATTATATAGTAGTAACTGTTTGTCTAAACTATGTGTGGTTACTAGTGGAGAATTGCTGTATTAGATAACACCGTCAGGCCTGTTCGTTTATGTGAAGCCACTAGCCCATGTCAACTATACTGAAACGTAATTATACAGTTGTAACTGTTACATTACAGAATGTCATGAACGTATCTTTGTGTATATTAGTTCAGAAAGTTGCTAGCATTTATGTACTATGGTAAAATTCATAGTTGTGATAGTTGTTCATTTTTTGGGTGTGCATGGTCAACAATAGTTATGTGTTGATATATAATACACGGAAAGACCGTTTATCTTTGTGTATAAATGGTCACTAATACTTATACGTTAGGATATAATAGGCTCCACTAACCATAAAAATTAAAATACCAAAACATTTGGAATAAAATTATTAAAAAAATTATTGTTTTTTATATAAGTTCTATGAACCTGAAAATGAAACTATATTAAGATTTAAAAAAGTTAAACTAATACCATTTTAAAATTCCTAGAGCTAATTTAATGGCTATTTTTATTTTGTTTAGTAGTGATAATATAAGGAACTGTGTATTATTTCACATCAGTCGGTCAAATTGTTCAAGAGTTATTGAATATTTTGTAAAAAAAAAAAAAAAACACATAGAAACTAAACGCATAGGAATTCGATAAAACCTTACTCTACATTTTCTGCTCATAATTAGGTTTATAATTCGGAAATACATTGTCAGGACACATGTTTATTTACACCCTCTACATTTAATACACGTGATGATTGTTTATCTTTGTGTATGAACTATTATAAATAACGCTCCTGTGACAATCCTCTGCTGGCAGTGCTCATGGCACTTCATGTCACAGGTCACGTGCCTTTCTGTGTGGCTATAGGTGATATGATAATATAGTTCAGTAACTTAGTAGTTGAGGCATGACTTATACTAAGGTACAGATTGTATGTGTAACAGGATGAAGTTCTGGGTTAGATTGTTCCTCATGAAGAACGTCCTGTCCAATCGTCTTGTGGCAGTTCTCCTGGCTTGTTATGTTACAGGTCACATACCTTTCTGTGTGGCTATAGGTGATATGATAATATAGTTCAGTAACTTAGTAGTTGAGGCATGACTTATACTAAGGTACAGATTGTATGTGTAACAGGATGAAGTTCTGGGTTAGATTTGTAGAAGAACGTCATGAAGAACGTCCTGTCCAATCGTCTTGTGGCAGTTCTCCTGGCTTGTTATGTTACAGGTCACATACCTTTCTGTGTGGCTATAGGTGATATGATGATATAGTTTAGTAACTTAGTAGTTGAGGCATGACTTATACTAAGGTACAGATCGTATGTGTAACAGGATGAAGTTCTGGGTTAGATTGTTCCTCATGAAGAACGTCCTGTCCAATCGTCTTGTGGCAGTTCTCCTGGCTTGTTATGTTACAGGTCACATACCTTTCTGTGTGGCTATAGGTGATATGATAATATAGTTTAGTAACTTAGTTGTTGAGGCATGACTTATACTAAGGTACAGATTGTATGTGTAACAGAATGAAGTTCTGGGTTAGATTGTTCCTCATGAAGAACGTACTGTCCAATCGTCTTGTGGCAGTTCTCCTGGCTTGTTATGTTACAGGTCACATACCTTTCTGTGTGGCTATAGGTGATATGATGATATAGTTTAGTATAGACCGCGCGGCGAAGGTCCGGCCTCGAGCCCGCTGAGCGGTGATAGGGAAGAGACGGGTGGAGGGCCCAATATGCCTGCAGTCCTGGAAACATTCGCTACTGTCAGACTTTCCCACGCTTGCTTCTAAAATAAGTTACGTTAATTGTTACCTACGGATGCACATTCAGTACGTTTCCAGACTGCTTGCGATATATTTGCTTGTGGTTTAGCGTGTTCGGAATGTTTACTAAAGTGTACGATAAACAATTATTTAGTTGGTTATATGTTTGTTTTTATCTAACTACTGTAGTGTAATAAGTCAGTTTGTGTTTTTCTTTTGTGTCCCTTAAGTGTGTTAAGAGTCTGCAGAGCCATACTGGTTTAATTCTCATAAAAACAACGTTATTTTGAATCCATATTTTTATCATTATTTATTTACCAAACGTTGTGTATGAGGTGTCATTTAAAATGCTACCATACTGCGCATTGGGTTTGCTTTTAATATTATGAATACATACGCCTAGTTTTGAAAAATAGGTGAAAATAAAAACTTCAAACAAAATAATTTTATATTTATTCTATTAAACTAATTATGAATCCACAAAGCAGTTCAATGAATAATTTCACTTTTGATCAAATGCAATTTGTTTGGAAAAGACCGTTTAAAAATAACTGTTAAATGTTTATACACGTGATCATTTGTCCGGTTCGAAAAAAAACATCGTTCTAATGAGATTTAAACCAACATGGCTGACAGGTTGTAAAATTAGTAAACTTCAATCCTAAATATTTTATTCCTTTAGTGGTTCCTACCTCAACTATGGCTCGCTTTATTCCTAAAGTAGCCCAAGGAAAAACTACTAGAAGTCAGGCTATGAAATTATTTGGAGAGAAAGTGAGTTCATGGCGAATGGGGCCAAATTAAGAGACGAACAACGAATCCCCGTAAAAAATCGTTAGAACGAACTGCAGTTGCATGTAGCATTTCAAAAACTCTTATAAAGGAAATTCGGCGTGAAAAGTGTTTATTGGACACTTCAGCGGAAGGAGAGTGTTCGTTCACAACTCCCAAAAAATACAAGAGAAAAACAACAGCGACAGAACTAGACGATTTCGACAAATGTGTCGTTAGAAAAACCGTCCATGAGTTTTATAAAACTGACGAGTCACTCCCAATTCGTCATTTTTTTTTTAACCAATTTAAATAAAAATTATATCAATTTTAACGATACGGGAAGTCACAGAAATATATTTCTTAGTGACAGTAAGAAGTATATATTTCTTAGTTACTTAATTTCAATTAAATTTATTAACCGATTTATAATTTTTTATGATATATTTAATTGTTGTTATTGATATACGTTTTAATTTGTTAACTTTCAAACTCTTAACCTATTTGATGTTTTTATTTTAAATACTGGTCTAATTATAAGAGATACCAAAATACAAATACTCCGTAAACAATCAGCCTTTACGATCTGTCTGTGACCGCCTCGCTGAGAGCCGATGTTTTTATATGACTAGTAGGCCAGTCAGGAGGCCGGACCTTCAGCGCGCGTACTATAACTTAGTAGTTGAGGCATGACTTATACTAAGGTACAGATCGTATGTGTAACAGGATGAAGTTCTGGGTTAGATTGTTCCTCATGAAGAACGTCCTGTCCAATCGTCTTGTGGCAGTTCTCCTGGCTTGTTATGTTACAGGTCACATACCTTTCTGTGTGGCTATAGGTGATATGATAATATAGTTTAGTAACTTAGTTGTTGAGGCATGACTTATACTAAGGTACAGATTGTATGTGATACCTTCTGTGTGGCTATAGGTGATATGATAATATAGTTTAGTAACTTAGTTGTTGAGGCATGACTTATACTAAGGTACAGATTGTATGTGTAACAGAATGAAGTTCTGGGTTAGATTGTCCCTCATGAAGAACGTCCTGTCCAATCGTCTTGTGGCAGTTCTCCTGGCTTGTTATGTTACAGGTCACATACCTTTCTGTGTGGCTGTAGGTGATATGACAATATAGTTTAGTAACTTAGTTGTTGAGGCATGACTTATACTAAGGTACAGATTGTATGTGTAACAACAGAATGAAGTTCTGGGTTAGATTGTTCCTCATGAAGAACGTCCTGTCCAATCGTCTTGTGGCAGTTCTCCTGGCTTGTTATGTTACAGGTCATATACCTTTCTGTGTGGGTATAGGTGATATGATAATATAGTTTAGTAACTTAGTAGTTGAGGCATGACTTATACTAAGGTACAGATTGTATGTGTAACAGAATGAAGTTCTGGGTTAGATTGTTCCTCATGAAGAACGTCCTGTCCAATCGTCTTGTGGCAGTTCTCCTGGCTTGTTATGTTACAGGTCACATACCTTTCTGTGTGGCTATAGGTGATATGATAATATAGTTTAGTAACTTAGTAGTTGAGGCATGACTTATACTAAGGTACAGATTGTATGTGTAACAGGATGAAGTTCTGGGTTAGATTGTTCCTCATGAAGAAAGTGTTGTCCAATCGTCTTGTGGCAGTTCTCCTGGCTTGTTATGTTACAGGTCACGTTCCTTTCTGTGTAATTGAAGGTTATGCTAAATACTAAGTTGAGGTGTGATTTCTTAAGGGTTTCATGTGTATAACAGGATGAAATGCTTGGTTTAGGATGGTACCTCAAGAGGAACGACCCTGTGTCAATGCTCTGCTGCCTGTGCTCCTGGCACTTCGTTTTACAGGCCGCATGCCTTTCTCTGTGGCTCAAGGTAATAAAATAGTCTAGTTATTTTGAAATGTCGTGTCTTTGTGTTGTATTTAATATATACACAAATAAGGTTTCTACATTATTGGTCGATCGCTGGCAAAATATTGTGGAAGCTACAGATTACGGAACTTGTATGAACATTAATTAATTATTTGTCATCATTGTAACTTTCCACATTGTTTATGATTACTGTTGTTCCCTATATATAAGGATTGTTTAAAACTACTACTTGAGGTATTAGGTAAATGTTATAACATTATAAAATTAAAACCACTTTATTTATATATAGTTAATTAAAAAAGGAACTGTAAAATAAAAGATGTTTTTAAAAAATGTTAAAGTATATGAAAGTCGTCTTAAACTGTTTTAAGTATGATGTGTCCGTTACAAATCATATTTTTTTAGAATATACAACCAATCAACTTAAAACAAATATATATATTCACATTTAGACTATAAAATATAATTTTTTTATTGTACCATGTTATGAGGTTTTTCAAATACGGTTTAAGCGTTTTTTTCCAGGTCGATTCCAATTCCACCTTTGTTCCTGGTCGACGGTGTATAGTCTGGTGATCACGGCAATTAACGTTCTAAGTGCCGCAAATATAATTCTCTGGGCTGTATATACACCTTTCTTGTGGGCTGGCTTTGACAGAGCCATCCTTACACTAAGTAACTTCATACTAATGACCTTCACAATCCACCCTTTGGTCTTCACATGGGCGGAGACTCCACATATCACTGCTGCAGCTAATCTCTGGCCACGCTTTCTGGTATTATTTATACATATAGTACATATATCCAAGGTACATAAGTGTATTCCATGATTCATTTAATCACTCAAAATAACCAACCCCCTGTGGCTGGCCAACCACCCTCCACATGTGATTCCACCTTCCGATTTGATAGGCGGGTGCATATGTGGTCGTGTGGTGGCAATAAAAAACACCGAGCATATGGAGGTTAGGAGTTGGCATAATATAGGGGATAAAACACACATTTCCTATGTCAAACAAACACTCCTAGTGATATAGAAGAGTTCAAATTGTCTTCTCCTGAACAGTTTAAGGTATAATTGTGTTCAATCCTTAGTGTAATAATAATATAGGTGATAAAACACACATTTCCTATGTCAAACAAACACGCCTAGTGATATAGAAGAGTTCATATTGTCTTCTCCTGAACAGTTTAAGGTATAATTGTGTTCAATCCTTAGTGTAATAATAATATAGGTGATAAAACACACATTTCCTATGTCAAACAAACACGCCTAGTGATATAGAAGAGTTCATATTGTCTTCTCCTGAATAGTTTAAGGTATAATTGTGTTCAATCCTTAGTGAAATAATAATATAGGTGATAAAACACACATTTCCTATGTCAAACAAACACTCCTAGTGATATAGAAGAGTTCATATTGTCTTTTCCTGAACAGTTTAAGGTATAATTGTGTTCAATCCTTAGTGTAATAATAATATAGGTGATAAAACACACATTTCCTATGTCAAACAAACACTCCTAGTGATATAGAAGAGTTCATATTGTCTTCTCCTGAACAGTTTAAGGTATAATTGTGTTTAATCCTTAGTGTAATAATAATATAGGTGATAAAACACACATTTCCTATGTCAAACAAACACTCCTAGTGATATAGAAGAGTTCATATTGTCTTCTCCTGAACAGTTTAAGGTATAATTGTGTTCAATCCTTAGTGTAATAATAATATAGGTGATAAAACACACATTTCCTATGTCAAACAAACACTCCTAGTGATATAGAAGAGTTCATATTGTCTTCTCCTGAACAGTTTAAGGTATAATTGTGTTCAATCCTTAGTGTAATAATAATATAGGTGATAAAACACACATTTCCTATGTCAAACAAACACTCCTAGTGATATAGAAGAGTTCATATTGTCTTCTCCTGAACAGTTTAAGGTATAATTGTGTTCAATCCTTAGTGTAATAATAATATAGGTGATAAAACACACATTTCCTATGTCAAACAAACACTCCTAGTGATATAGAAGAGTTCATATTGTCTTTTCCTGAACAGTTTAAGTTATAATTGTGTTCAATCCTTAGTGTAATAATAATCCTCAATACTAATAATAACTTCTAACTTAAAGACCGATTTCATTTTTATACGATTTCAATTGTTATTTCTGTTAATGTTATATGCGCTACAATAACATATACAATTGTGACCTTGAAAACCTGCCTGCCAAAAAAAATTTAAAAGGGGAACCTCCCTTGTTTTAAGAAAGTTTTTTTTATCCTAATGGAATCTCCATAAGGAATCTAAACTTGTTGCGCACTCATATCTACGTTATTAAACAAAATCCCGAAAATCTACCTGAAATAAAAAGTTTTAAAATTGCTATTTCTTTCTAAAACAACCATTAAATACAGGGTATTCCATAAGAAAAATAACGTTGAATGCCTTATTTGAAAATAGTAAACGTTTTTTTTAATTTGAAATACATATTTTTAATTGTCTGTAAAAAATAAGGTAAGGTTCCCTATTTAAATTTTTTTTTTTCATACTTATGGTTTCCAAGATCTTTGGTGGTCCATTTAAAAAAAAAGCCTCCCTGTAATATTCAATTAAATATTGGCCCTCTATATCAAGACTAAATTTAGTGAGTAAACTTCATACAGCAATTTGTGTTAGCAAACAAATACAGAAAGATAACTTTAACTCTAGGCCTATGAAAATAATCATTAAATATCGTATTTAGAAGTTCGAATAGCTTCATTACTTTACATCACGATGTAGGGAGATTCAAGTCAACCTCACCAAATATCTTAGGATCCTAAACACCGTAGTCCACGGTTTACATGAGACATCATCCAGTCCTGTCCAATTAATCATATTCCCCATTAACCGTTACGGGGTG
This sequence comes from Stictocephala bisonia, assembly GCA_035578905.1. Classification (NCBI taxonomy): domain Eukaryota; kingdom Metazoa; phylum Arthropoda; class Insecta; order Hemiptera; family Membracidae; genus Stictocephala; species Stictocephala bisonia. Next base: position 224,305 of record JAQJVL010000782.1, read on the forward strand.
AAATAGTCACGAGATCTGAACAATACGATACCTACCCCGCACTCTTGGTTTCTAAATGCTTGATTAATCGATTTAAGATGACTGATCTGAGCTTCTATGTGTGCAACAATGTTCTCTGAGCTGTTTAAAGTGTTTTCTTTATGAACGTAAATCTACCACTGTTAGTGAAAGGCTATACGTCTTCACAATAGTTTAACATTATCAATTAGGCCTACAACCAATCATTCACAGTACGTTAATCATCTATTCATACTCAAGGCTCTGGCGCCTTCTTGGTGGTTGTTCTCTAATGAACTATCCTTTTAGGTTTAGGTGAATAAACTAACGGAGAATAAGTCAATAGTTTTCAGCCTATTTATATAGAACATGCACTACCTATGAACATATATTTATTTTGTTAACCTATTTAATGTTTTTTTTTTTTTTTTTTTTTAATTCTAACATTCCATCTGATAGTTTAAATATAAGATATTCAGAGTTATAGCGTATTTATATATTGTTAAAATACGTTTTATTTTATGTTTTCAACTGCATTCTATGTGTTTACTGAAAAATCAAATATCATCAAAGTTAAAATCATTTTATTTTCGTCACATATTTATATTATTTCTTATTTTATTAATAAAATACCAAGCGCCAACATTATTAGACCACCGTTGTAACTGGGCAATCCTCGTAAGTTTCTTCATTGTGCTAATATTCTTGGAAATACTTCATCCTCGTGACAGTATTCTCTGTGTGTTTAGAAGTCCTTGGAAGCTACGATGAAACAATTCATCTCTTTAATGATACTACAGCACCCACGGAATTGCTTCATTCACATAACAAAGTTCATGATGTTTTTAGGTACACTAGGTAATTAATGTGAAACATTACATCTCATCAACAATACTGGACCACTCCTGGAACCTTTTCGTTGTGGTAACGATGTTAACTTTGTATTTAGGAGTTCTTGGAAGTTACAATGAAACACTCCATCTCGTTAACAACACTGGACCACCCCTGGAACTGCTTCATCCTCGTTATAAATTTAACTCTGTTTTTATGAGTCCTTAACAGTTACGGTGACATTCCATCTCGTCAACAACACTGGACCACCCCTGGAACTGCTTCATCCTCGTAATAAATTTAACTTTGTTTTTATGAGTCCTTGACAGTTACGGTGACATTCCATCTCGTCAACAATACTGGACCACCCCTGGAACTGCTTCATCCTCGTAATAAATTTAACTTTGTTTTTATGAGTCCTTGACAGTTACGGTGACATTCCATCTCGTCAACAACACTGGACCACCCCTGGAACTGCTTCATCCTCGTAATAAATTTAACTTTGTTTTTATGAGTCCTTGACAGTTACGGTGACATTCCATCTCGTCAACAACACTGGACCACCCCTGGAACTGCTTCATCCTCGTAATAAATTTAACTTTGTTTTTATGAGTCCTTGACAGTTACGGTGACATTCCATCTCGTCAACAATACTGGACCACCCCTGGAACTGCTTCATCCTCGTAACGATGTTATATTTGTATTTAGGAGTTCTTGGAAGTTACAATGAAACACTCCATCTCGTCAACAACACTGGACCACCCCTGGAACTGCTTCATCCTCGTAACGATGTTAACTTTGTATTTAGGAGTTCTTGGAAGTTACAATGAAACACTCCATCTCTTTAAAACACTGGACCACCCTTGGAACTGCTTCATCCTCGTAACGATGTTAACTTTGTATTTAGGAGTTCTTGGAAGTTACAATGAAACACTCCATCTCGTCAACAACACTGGACCACCCCTGGAACTGCTTGATCCTCATAGCAATTTTAACTTTGTTTTTAGGAGCTCTTTAGAGTTACGGGAAAAAACTCCACCTCGTCAACAATACTGGACCACTTCTGGAACTGCTTCCTCCTCGTAACGATGATAACTGTGTTTTTAGACGTCCTTGGAAGTTCCAGTGATACGCTCCATCTCGTCAACAATACTGGACCACCCCTGGAACTGCTTAATCCTCGTAACGATGTTAACTTTGTATTTAGGAGTTCTTGGAAGTTACAATGAAACACTCTATCTCGTTAAAACACTGGACCACCCCTGGAACTGCTTCATCCTCGTAACGATGTTAACTTTGTATTTAGGAGTTCTTGGAAGTTACAATGAAACACTCTATCTCGTCAACAACACTGGACCACCCCTGGAACTGCTTGATCCTCATAGCAATTTTAACTTTGTTTTTATGAGTCCTTGACAGTTACGGAGAAAAACTCCACCTCGTCAACAATACTGGACCACTTCTGGAACTGCTTCCTCCTCGTAACGATGATAACTGTGTTTTTAGACGTCCTTGGAAGTTCCAGTGAAACGCTCCATCTCGTCAACAATACTGGACCACCCCTGGAACTGCTTTAACATTGTAACGATGTTAACTTTGTCTTTAAGAGTCCTTGGAAGTTCACAGTGACAATCTCCATCTCGTTAACAACACTTGATCACCCCTGGAACTGCTTCATCCTCGTAATAATTTTAATTTTGTTTTTAGGAGCTCTTGAAAGTTACAATGAAACACTCCATCTCGTCAACAATACTGGACCACGCCTGGAACTGCTTCATTTTCGTAACAATGTTAACTGTGTTTTTATGAGCCCTTTGAATTTACAGTGAAACACTTCATCTCGTCAACAATACTGGACCACCCCTGGAACTACTTCATCCTTGTAACGATGTTAGCTGTGTTTTTAGGAGTCCTTGGAAGTTATAGTGAAACACTCCATCTCGTCAACAATACTGGACCACCCCTGGAACTACTTCATCCTTGTAACGATGTTAACTGTGTTTTTAGGAGTCCTTGGAAATTATAGTGAAACACTCCATCTCGTCAACAACACTGGACCACCCCTGGAACTGCTTCATCCTTGTAACGATGTTAACTGTGTTTTTAGGAGTCCTTGGAAGTTATAGTGAAACACTCCATCTCGTCAACAATACTGGACCACCCCTTGAACTGTGTAAACCTTGTAACTGTATTCACTTTATTTGAGTGTTTTCTAATATTCTCTTCAATGGAAAGTAAGTCTTTGAAATATAACCTCACAATAGGAATGATTGTGTTCTACATGAACATGCTTACATGGTTCTGGCTTGTGTTTACCCATATTATCTCCAAGGCTGCAGTACTTCTGAAACACAGTGTTGTTGAGGTAAGTAAGGGTATTCTATACTGAGCAAATAGTACCAATATTATTTATTCATATTCATATTCATTTATTAACAAAATGCATACATTACAGGCATTATAACCCAATTACAATGTTGCACTAAAATAATACATTATTCACAGCTTACAGAAAAAAAAACAACAAATAATAAATATATTAAACATGCAAACAGACGAGATTATGCTCATACAAAATCTATTAGGTTATTTAATAATTACAACAAACTAAACATATAAAAAGTGGGTTAATAAATATTTAAATAAGATATTACAAGACAATTATTCTGCACATGCTCAAATAAAAACATACAATTAAAATATTTTGAAATTAATAAATTACAATGCCATTAATTAGATCAATAAAAAATGTTACAATAAATTAATTTAACAATATACTAAATTAATGCATACTGGCTTTTACAGCTTTTAAAAAATCATGTAACGAAAAACTAAAAATATCAACACTTACGGAAAGCGAATTGTATAGCCTAATCATAACATTGAGTGGAGAGTTAGCAGACAGGTTGGTACGAGAAAAGCAGGGAGTGAACAACATACGACTCCTTGTATTAGGCCGAGGAACATTGAATTGTAGTTTTGATAATAGAGCCGAGTCATCGAGCCCACCACCCACAAGCTTATGCAGGCAAGCCAACATAGCCACCTTCCGCCGCACACTCAGAGAGTCTAAATGAAATATCGATAGTAGCTCCGAATATGGAATCACTGTTGTAAAGTGATCAAATTCCTTGAAATACAAAAACCTCAAAAATCTTTTCTGAACATTCTCAACCATATCTGAGAGGTAAGCGTATGATGGCATCCAGATAACTGAACCATATTCTAATCTAGATCGTACTAAGGAGCAAAATAGAAGTTTGACTAAATTGGCATTTTTTAAGAAATTAGCAGATCTACGGATAAAGCCTAGAACCGCAAATGAAGATTTACACATAGATATAACATGATTAACAAAGGTAAATTTCTCATCAAACGTGATACCCAGATCTTTAATGGAATTATTGGATGCTAGTTGAACGCCACCCATATTATAATTTGAGTAAACTATATTTTTGTCAGATCTTTTGGAAAAACGAATAACAGAACACTTATCCAGATTAAATTTTAAATTATTGGAACTCCATTGAAAGAGGTTGTCTAAATCATCTTGTAACTGCATACAATCATAAAAACTATCGATACTTTTGAAGATTTTTAGATCATCCGCATACATCAAAAATTGAAAATTTGTTATTGATGATGTGATATTATTTATGAAAATAATAAACAGAAGTGGCCCTAAATTAGACCCCTGTGGAACTCCAGACTCGGGATGGAAATTGAATGAAACAGCTCCTTTATAAGAAACGTACTGAATTCTTCTGGATAAATAGGACACAAATAATTTTATTAATGAAGAAGATAAACCAAAATAATGTAATCTTGAAAGCAATGTCAAATGATCCACTTTATTAAACGTTTTCGCAAAATCTGTATATATGACATCTACTTGACCACCCTTATCCAAGGCAGATATACAGAATTCACTAAAATTTAACAGATTAGATGTTATTGATCGGCCAGGAAAGAAACCATGCTGATGAGGACTAATAAAACTTTTTACATGATAAAATAATCTATTGTACAGTATGGACTCGTACACTTTGGCAGGAGTTGATAAAATTGATACAGGCCTATAATTCCGTATTTCACATTTCTGGCCTTTCTTAAAAATAGGAGTAACTTTTGCACGTTTCCAAACAGTAGGAAATTGAGAGTTAGAGATAGAAATATTAAATATGTGAAGCAAAGGAGCAACCAATAAATCAGAACACGCCTTGAAAATGAAAGGAGGTAGACCATCAGGACCAACAGAAGTTTTAGGTTTTAATTTACGAAGAGCTAGCAACACCTCGTCATGTGAAACAGCGGGCAGTGTCATAGCAGGAATACCCGGCACGGCCGGCGAGCGGAGTGCGCGGCTCCACAGCTCTTCACTGTCCAGCTGGCAGTGGTCATATACCGAGCTAAAGTACTGTGCAAACTTTTCAGCTATCTGTGCAGGGCCCTCTACCTCTTCCCCATCTAGTCTCATAACAGCCGGTCTGCCATCCGTCAATCTTAGCTTATTAATCACATTCCAAAAAGATTTAGGGTTCAACTATAAATTGTTTTCTACATTATTAATGTGATTTTGGAATGCTTTCTTTATATCAACTTTAATTTTACTTCTTATTTCTTTATATTCATTAAAAGTGCCAGAAATTCTGTACTTCAAATATTTTCGTCTAACTCTATTTTTTTTCTTAATCAAATTAATCAATTTACAATCAAACCAAGGCGGATATTTAGATTTAGATTTACGATAAACGGGCACACACTGATTCATAACATCATATAAATTACTATAGAAACAATCAACAGCCTCATCAACATTACATGCATTTAACAAATCAGACCAATCTATATCTCTTAAAGATGTGTATATTTTTAAAAAATCTGCTTTTTTGTAATTAAATATATTAGAAACATTATCAAAATTATCATTATATTTACAAACAGAGACACTGAGAATAATATTGAGCGGGGGGTGGTGATTATCTACATTCACAATGGGACAGCAATCTTCATCAACAATTACATCTATCATATCTGATAATACTAAATCAAGAGTTTTTCCCAGTTTGTTGGTAACGTTATTATGTAAATTTAAGTTAAATGTTTTCATAAAAAATAATAACTGTTTACATATTTCGTTTCCGGACTGTAAGTTGTAGTCCACTCCAGTAACTGGTAAATTAAAATCTCCAAGAATTAAGAGTTTTTCTTTTTTCAAATTAAAGGAATCTAATTTTTCAAAAAATGAGATGTAATTTACTAAAGGTGCATTAGGAACAAAGTATGTACAACATAAAATTATTGATGATTTGTTTGCTAATTCTAGTTTTAACCATAAGTTTTCTCCCTCATTTTCCAAATCATAAAGTCTCTGCACTTTAATAAAATGTTTAACTGCTACTAACACTCCTCCTCCCCTTGACTTTCCTGTTCGCACTCTACACCTGTCCCGACGGTATACTTGATAGTCATCGGAAAACAGTTCTGCGTTAAACACTGAATATTCTAACCAAGTTTCTGTTAAAGCTATTATGTCCCAGTTACTACTTAAAACGTTTAAACGAAAATCTGTAGTTTTAGATCTCAATCCCCTCACGTTTTGATAATAAATACTTAATCTTCTATCTGATCCTATCATTTACAAATATAAAAATAATTTAAATTAATAATTTTAACTAACTTTACTTTCAGAGGTAACATGTCATTAAGTATGCGTGGATCAATATTAGAGCTAAATAATAGTAAAGTGCAAATAAATAAATAATTCAAATTAATAATGAATAAACATGCATGAATGCAGCTATAGACATACAATACTAGATCAGCTGACATAGGCCTATCTATCAGAGGTTTAATTTCTTTGAGTAGACATAGATTAATATAGAGTTGAACAACAGTAGAGTGCAAATAAATAAATCTGAATAAATACTGAAAAAAATACACATACATGCAAATATAAACAAACAATACTACTAACATACGTTTCAGTGGTTGCATTATTTTAAGTAGAAGACTGCTGAGGATGTAACTTCTTATTGAGCTGAACCAGGTCCATAGTGTCCGAGATGAGAACAGCCGCCCGGCCCTCCTCCTTCCGCAAGAAGATCTTCCCTGCAGACGTTATCCAGGCGTATTTGTAGTCGTTGGCATCCTTAAACTTCCTCACCTCAGCCCACAGCTGACGGGTTTCTCTCGACAAGGATAGATTGACGAAGATTCTATTCTCACTGCGGTACCCTAGCTCTGTAGCATTGATCGACTTCTTCACTCTGACTCGACGTCGCAAGTCCTCCATGTCAGACCGACGGCAAAACTTAGCAATAATGCCGCGCGGAGCGTCCTGATTGTTCTGTTTCTGTTTATTAGTACAGTTATAACAAGAACATAGACTTGTGTAGTACTCATCAATTATGAAATAAAATATTGAAAAAGGACAAATTATGTTTTTTATAAAACTCAGCTATATCCTCAAAATACATGATTGCAATAAATAGCTTAAAAGTTAAAGCTTTTGTAAGGTGTCCCATGTTCATTATAATAAAACAAAAATAGTTTTTGAAAAGAAGATCAAACTTCAAGGGCATTGAAAACACGACCTCTTCCAGTAGCACTAAGTATTTACTGTAAACAACGTTCATTATATCTTCAATGTTAATGTAATGGCAGTTCTTTTATCATTTGTCTTTTTTTCATCCTCTGACGTACTGTACTTATCCCGCAGTGTCAACGTATCAGCCTGTTGGAAATATATTATCATAATAGCAAATAGCAAACAGTTGACGAATTTTTGTGGAGAGTTCTAAGCGGTAGCTTCTTCCAGAGTTCTGTTCCAGTGAGAGCATCATCATTTAAGAAACCCAAAACTTGGGAGGCAGACTGAAAAGTTAGGAAAACTACACCTGGCACATTTTTGGGATCATTAAAGAAAGTATGCCATTGTAATGTAATGGTTGCAAGTAATAATATTCGGCACTGTTTACTATATAATACTAATATACTGTTTACTACACCAAGCACTTGATCTTCTTTGACCCGTGGATGACCAGGTACTTCTTTGCATTCTTCGGTTGAACTTCTTGATCTTCCACTATACTAAGCAGGAACCACACTGCACAAATGCCCTTTTGCAAAATAATCTGTTTATCAGAATTCAAAGAATGCCAGGAATGTTGTTTGAGGAAGGTTTTGAACTTTTTGAGAAGTTATTCTTATTAAATTGAGGTCAATTCTTTGGTCGTTCGCTAAATAGAACAGAAATATGTATCACAGGGTAGAATCTCTCGTGTGTGGTGAAGCAGACGAGTCTCCAAGCAGCTTCATAACTACTTTCATTCTTTCATCTTTTTCCCTATTTTATACGTAGATACATCCCTCTCCACTCGTCCTCTAAGCAAAAAAAGTTTTATATCAAACCATAGTTTATTTATTTATCAAATTCAAGTTTTGTCTGGCATAGCAAAAGTGAAATACACGTAAAGACTGTTATAATAACAATAATTAGAAGCAAAACATAGTAACAACAAAAAAGTTGGATGCTTGCAGGTCAAATTATTCTTTGCAGTAATAAATTTAGGTAAACATACATTTCCTCCCTCCCTCCATTTATTCTTGACTATGAAATTCACACCAAGCCTTGCTCAAAATGTGAATTTAGAAGCGATCATCCCAGTGACTCGCTATAGACTCATCACGCGAATAAAATGCTTTCGATATCAGAAAGTATTTCAAACGAACCATGAAATATTTTCACTGTTGATAATTGTTAGTCCCTCAGGCAGCTTATTCATCAACCTGACGCCTGCCTGAAATATAAGTCGTTCAATAGTCTTGAGTCTGAATTGTTGGACTGGACTGTTTTTCTTACCTTTCGTGTCATATTGATGAACACCTCTTCCTTGAATCAAAGTGGACTTTGATCAGCAGTAGAGTATTGCATCAACTATATATATGTATACACTGCATGCATGACACTGATGTATGACTCTGCAAAGCCTATATATATATATACACATATATAGGCTTTGCAGAGTCAGAAAATCCTGAAAGAATCCCTACGAGACTCTTTCAATTTTATCTTAGCGATGATTCTAACATCTTTTTAAGCCTGGATGCTCAATGCATTTTTTTAGAACATCCATCCCATAGTATTATAAAATAATAAAAGTGTGGTTGAATGAGGTCAAAATACGCCATTCTTAAGACCTCAAGTGTGCAGGTTTGTGCTAGTTTACACAGGTTGTAATGCCACAGGTAATCTTCAAGCAGATGCTGTCAACATGATCACCTAGGCTAACCCTTTATCAAGGTACTTTCTAGGAGTTCAGTAGATTCCGTTTCATCTATAAGCTCACTTTTAAGTATAACAGAGGAATATATTGTATATTATCCCAATAAACAAAACTTGATAACATTTTATTCCGAAAACTTCGTATTTGAATTAATGTCAGAAAAATCTGAATGCATGAATTTAATTCTATGAATTTGTTTCAAGTTCTTCTACTGATTTTGCCTTAAAACAAAGTGTTGTATCGCCAGCATACTGAACTATGTGTCCGTTTTACACTCATGAATTCCAGTCTGTTGGCGTAAATTTTAAACAAATTACGACCGATAATTGATCCCTGAGGGACCCCATAGGCCATATTAATATTTTTAGAAAGAACGTTCAAGATATCAATATTTTCTAGGAAACAACCACCTCAGTGGCAGACCTCGAACACAAGAGAAGTGTTTCTATCAGTCTATCAATATTACTGAATTTTAGTATTATCTACTAACAGCTATCATTATGTTAGATAGCTAGAGGAATTAACAACCTAACATAAAAATATCATTACGTTTTCTGAATGAAACTACAATTTCAAGCTTATACAATTAAATTTAGATTATTAACGTTGTTTTATTTTAGTTTTGTTCTATGTGTAAACCTCTTTAATGAGGTTAATGTGTGTGATTGTACACTTTTATGTTTACGCTAGTTGATGGAGCGGGAAGATGGACCCAGTGTAAAAGAATTAAGGACGCTGCGAGACCTGTGGCTTGAACTAAATACTTTCACAGCTGGAATAACGAATGCTATTGGTAACTCCATGGGTGCTTTTCATTTCACTCTGGTGCTCTGCCTCGAGTTAGCTCTGTATTGGATTTCCTCGTCTTTCATAACTATACGGTATATATCCATCACCGCTTGTGTGTTTACTCCAGTAATTACAATCCTCATCATCCTTATTCACACGGCCTCCCATTGGGCAGACACTAAGGTTAGTGAATTCGATTAGTTTTTTCTAATCTTAGTTATAAGTATATTTTGTTCTTCCTATAACCATGAAAAAATTAATTTTCCTAATTTACCACTCACAAGTTAATGAAACTTTTTCCATTTATAATAATTATTTCCATTGTATCAAATGTATAAGATATTAATATTACAGCTGTCAAGAAGTAGTTTTATGTTTTATATTTGGTGTTTAGCAACTAAAACTAAATATCCATAGGAAGATTTTCTAGAGACAGAAGTAGGCACGTTTACGTTGCTCCCCTCCACTGCGTGTCACGTAATGAGGGACCCCTCTCCTGACCCCTCCATACACTCTAAGCTATACAGCTCGTTCAGCCTTCCTTTATTATGATTCTTTTGTTTTTGAACATAGTTTTATGTTATTTCTATGGCAATGGATAAACATTTACCATGCTAAAAATGCCCCCGCCTCTTCTATTTTAATTTTTTCCCTCTGATTTGCAAGTATCTGATCCCTAAGAACACGGCTACTACTCATCACTCAACTACTTGCAACCTTGTAGTTGGATGAATTTACATGAATGGAAAAAGAAAGAAACCTATTTCATGAAGCGACAGTGTACTTAACTTCCACATTCTCTATCTCTCTTGCACAAGTTTCATTAACACGTAGTCATATTGAAGAAAATCTATCTATAGTTACTTAATAGTGGAATATTGTTTTTTCAGATTCGAAGGGATATCGCTGTAGCTGTGTGGTCATGTGATCTCCACAAGTTAACAGACGACCAGTTACATGAAGTGAGTTGCATTATATAAATTGTTGAAAAACGTTTCTAGGTTGGATTAATTTATAGAACTAAGGAAACTTAAATTTCCCAAGTGAAATCAATTACATTGGTAATGGTTTATTTTTTACAAATATCTTATAACAAAACAATCACACACACTTGTCTTGCAGAGACCAAATATTGTTAATTCAATTATAGGACGATATTGGATACTTAATTTTGATACTGATCAAATTAATAAAGAAATTAAATTATCAGATAAACATAAACCAAAACTAAATGACGCGTAGAGTTAGTTAGACGGAGAACTTCTCCCACCACAGTTCCCTCCAATGTAAGTGTGCTGCAACCTACTACGTACAGTCTCCCACCACAGTTCCCTTCAGTGGAAGCGTGCTGCAACCTACTAGGTAAAGTCTCCCACCACAGTTTCCTCCAATGAAAGCGTGCTGCAACCTACTAGGTACAGTCTCCCACCACAGTTCCCTCCAGTGGGAGCGTGCTGCAACCTACTAGGTACAGTCTCCCACCACAGTTCCCTCCAGTGGGAGCGTGCTGCAACCTACTAGGTACAGTCTCCCACCACAGTTTCCTCCAATGAAGCGGCTGCTTACTAAGTACAGTCTCCCACCACAGTTCCCTCCAGTGGAAGCGTGCTGCAACCTACTAGGTGCAGTCTCCCACCACAGTTCCCTCCAGTGAAAGCGTGCTGCAACTTACTAGGTACAGTCTCCCACCACAGTTCCCTTCAGTGGAAGCGTGCTGCAACCTACTAGGTACAGTCTCCCACCACAGTTCCCTCCAGTGAAAGCGTGCTGCAACTTACTAGGTACAGTCTCCCACCACAGTTCCCTCCAGTGGAAGCGTGCTGCAACCTACTAGGTACAGTCTCCCACCACAGTTCCCTCCAGTGAAAGCGTGCTGCAACTTACTAAGTACAGTCTCCCACCACAGTTCCCTCCAGTGGAAGCGTGCTGCAACCTACTAGGTGCAGTCTCCCACCACAGTTCCCTCCAGTGAAAGCGTGTTGCAACCTACTAGGTACAGTCTCCCACCACAGTTCCCTCCAGTGGAAGCGTGCTGCAACCTACTAGGTACAGTCTCCCACCACACCACAGTTCCCTCCAGTGGGAGCGTGCTGCAACCTACTAGGTACAGTCTCCCACCACAGTTCCCTCCAGTGGGAGCGTGCTGCAACCTACTAGGTACAGTCTCCCACCACAGTTTCCTCCAATGAAGCGTGCTGCAACCTACTAGGTACAGTCAAACATGTAAGCTAACCTATTAATGTACACGTGCTGCTGCATTATTTAGCTCCATTTCATAATTCACTCTCATGAAAAGTTGTGATTGATACAAAAAACTACGGTTGGTTCACCTTCAAAATGTGTTTTCACACGTTGTGTATTTGTCTTATGAACGATATTAAATATAAATAACATTAAACTATTAAAATAGTGTTCAATACAATATAACTTTAACTATAGCACCAGTTTTTAATTAATGAAACCCCAATATTAGCTGGGCCACAGCGTGGAACAGTTTTGATGGACGTTATAAGTTCCTTATTAACGATTCGTCAATACCTGTAGGTGGTATGACCCTCCCTCGTAGGGAGTAGACACTCTTGAATTGGTTCCGAACTGGCGTTGATAGATGCAATTACTGGATGCATAAGTGAGGATTGACACTATATCAGTCATTTGAATACGGGGAGTTTATCCAAATAATGGATCACATCGTTACAGAGTGCCCCCTGCGTTATTTTACGGAGGGATTAGCCAGCATAAACAGTATCAGTGAAGCAAGCCTTAAATGGCTTGATGGTTTGGACTTAGCTTTGTGACAGGAGATCACTTTACATTTTATAATCATTGAATATATATTCATGACTTTTGGATATTTATCCAAATATACATCACAACTTTTTAAACTTAACAAATGGTAGCTAACAACAAACAATACGATATATATTCTGGTGACCGTGGGCGGTGGGAGACAGTATTGTCACGCATGCGCTGTTAGCTCGCCATTTACCGTGAGTTTATGTTTACTATGTGCCAATTCAGACCTGGAAAGAGTTCGTTTGCCATATCCAAGGTAAATGTGCGTTCTTTTTAAATGTTAGAGAAACCTATTTTTAATATTGATTTTTTTCAAAATATTAATGCATAATGGCCCTATTTTGGAAATTTTAGCAGTAGTATCAGAAAAAGTCTGTTTACATGTATAGAAATACAGCGTTGAACGTTCTCTCATAGCTGTATTATCATAACTATACTTTATATTTGATCAAATTTTTTAAAATCAATATTCTTGTACCTTATTTAAAAATATCCAAATATTTTATAGTATCTATATATATTTGACATATTTTTTAGTAGAGCCTGAATGGAATGTATTTTCTTTGTATTATTATGTGTATGGGATAACATTGTGAAATGGTATTTTAATGTATTTCAATTATGAGACTTAAAGACTTTTATTCTAAAAATGTATAAATGATCTCCAATCTGACGAATCTTTAAAAGCTATCTTTATTCCTTCTCGCTAATTCACACATAGCCTAATCCTAATTAAAATCTCGTAACATCTACGTTTGAGTATTTTATTTAGAAAGGAATTTGATTTTTTCTAGGTAAAAGGCCTACTTTTGGTTATTGATTGCAGCAAAAACAACTTCATACTCAATAACATGGTGGACATCACTAGACCAGCAGTTTTACAAGTAAGGCAACAGATTACAGAACTAAGAAATGAATTTAACACTTTGCCATAACACATTTTAATAATAGTTACATTAAAGAAATATAATTAAGCAAACCACGTCATATTTCTTAATGTAAATGAGACAATAAATATAAAAAGACTGATTACTATATTAACCTACATTAGTATCATAGATTGTATGTTTATATCATAATTGGCAAATCTGATTACATGAGGTTCACTTCTTGTACTGTTGGGTTATTAAATTATAAAAATATTAATTTTAAAAAGCTGTTCACAGGTATTATATACTATAGTCTAAGTATAAAGTATTTCTTCATATGCTGGTTAAGGTAATTCTTTGAACATGGAACATTTTGCATACTGCCGGAGTAACATTAAGGTTGTATCGACACTAACCACAAAAACACACACACAATGTTCACGCTTGTTTTTCTTTTAACTAGTCAATGTTAACCATGAACAATAATCCATTGAATCCCTCCCCCCCACCGAAATAGCAAGGCCTATTAAAATATTTTAAAACGAAAATATATTTTTAGGACAGAAATAGGATAAATTACATTTACATTATATGTTTTTTCTCTTGAAGACGAACATAACATATATTTCTACGTTAGAAAAATAATAAATTATATATTTAACAAAACTATCAACGGTAGTTTAGGTTAGAATAAGGTTTTGTAAGATTAGGTTAGATAGTTTATGTTGGTTACTTAGATTTTTTTTTTGGTACACTTTATTTATTACAACTACGTAACTTTCAGCGAACCTAACAAAACACTCCTAACCCAACCTAACATAACCTGAGTGGTCTCAATTATTACTTTTCTTAGATAGAAATAAATATTTCATTCATGTTTAGGAGAAAAAAGACATGAATAAAAAAATACACACTTAAGTGTTTTTAAAAACTATACTTAAGTAACTAATGGCTAAGTATGCTGGCAAAAGTACAACTAAAGTGAATAAGTCCATAATTTAAAGTACATTCGACCGATCATATGTACAACGTACGCAGGTCAGTTCGTGCTAAGGATTGTATTATGTAGTACAGGTTGCAGTTATATGCCTTAGTTTTCATTTGTTTAGTAGTCAATATGGATCCCAAGGTTCTATTAAAAACTGGCTTTTAGGACTGTTTGTGATGTACGCAGATATGACTCGTCGACCCCTCTTTTTCCACTGCTAAATGTAAAGGGCTGTTTAGAATGTACGCATATATGACTCGTCGGCCCCTCTGTTTCCACTGCTAAATGTTAAGGACTGTTTAGAATGTACGTAGATATGACTTGTCGGCCCCTCTGTTTCCACTGCTAAATGTTAAGGACTGTTTAGAATGTACGTAGATATGACTTGTCGGCCCCTCTGTTTCCACTGCTAAATGTTAAGGACTGTTAAGAATGTACGTAGATATGACTTGTCGGCCCCTCTGTTTCCACTGCTAAATGTTAAGGACTGTTTAGAATGTACGTAGATATGACTTGTCGGCCCCTCTGTTTCCATTGCTAAATCTTAAGGACTGTTTAGAATGTACGTAGATATGACTTTTCGACCCCTCTGTTTCCACTGCTAAATGTTAAGGACTGTTTAGAATGTACGTAGATATGACTTGTCGGCCCCTCTGTTTCCACTGCTAAATGTTAAGGACTGTTTAGAATGTACGTAGATATGACTTGTCGGCCCCTCTGTTTCCATTGCTAAATATTAAGGACTGTTTAGAATGTACGTAGATATGACTTGTCGACCCCTCTGTTTCCACTGCTAAATGTTAAGGACTGTTTAGAATGTACGTAGATATGACTCGTCGACCCCTCTGTTTCCGCTGCTAAATGTTAAGGACTGTTTAGAATGTACGTAGATATGACTTGTCGGCCCCTCTGTTTCCACTGCTAAATGTTAAGGACTGTTTAGAATGTACGTAGATATGACTTGTCGGCCCCTCTGTTTCCATTGCTAAATGTTAAGGACTGTTTAGAATGTACGTAGATATGACTTGTCGGCCCCTCTGTTTCCATTGCTAAATTTTAAGGACTGTTTAGAATGTACGTTGATATGACTCGTCGACCCCTCTGTTTCCACTGCTAAATGTTAAGGACTGTTTAGAATGTACGTTGATATGACTCGTCGA
Source organism: Stictocephala bisonia (assembly GCA_035578905.1). Taxonomy (NCBI): domain Eukaryota; kingdom Metazoa; phylum Arthropoda; class Insecta; order Hemiptera; family Membracidae; genus Stictocephala; species Stictocephala bisonia. Next base: position 240,023 of record JAQJVL010000782.1, read on the forward strand.
CCCCTCTGTTTCCACTGCTAAATGTTAAGGACTGTTTAGAATGTACGTAGATATGACTTGTCGGCCCCTCTGTTTCCACTGCTAAATGTTAAGGACTGTTTAGAATGTACGTAGATATGACTTGTCGACCCCTCTGTTTCCACTGCTAAATGTTAAGGACTGTTTAGAATGTACGTAGATATGACTTGTCGGCCCTTCTGTTTCCATTGCTAAATGTTAAGGACTGTTTAGAATGTACGTAGATATGACTTTTCGACCCCTCTGTTTCCACTGCTAAATGTTAAGGACTGTTTAGAATGTACGTAGATATGACTTGTCGGCCCCTCTGTTTCCACTGCTAAATGTTATTCCTCTGCTAAATGTTAAGGACTGTTTAGAATGTACGTAGATATGACTTGTCGGCCCCTCTGTTTCCACTGCTAAATGTTAAGAACTGTTTAGAATGTACGTAGATATGACTTGTTGACCCCTCTGTTTCCATTGCTAAATGTTAAGGACTGTTTAGAATGTACGTTGATATGACTCGTCGACCCATCTGTTTCCACTGCTAAATGTTAAGGACTGTTTAGAATGTACAGAAAAATGCCTTTATGAAAGGGGTGAAGTTAGGACTGTAAGGTCCTCTCTAACACTTGACCCCAAAACCCCATTTATCATAGCTATTTGTAATGTATTTAAGATTATGTAGTTATACAGTATTTATTTTAGTTAATTAAGTACCATCGCATATAAGATTAGACGTAGTGGTATAATAATAGTAAATTGAACTCAAGATATATTATTAAGGAATTGAGTTTGTGTTGTTTTGTCAACCGTGCGTGTAATCGTACACTTAGTTGACATTAATTTGGTAATAATTTTATATTTAATTTCAATCAAGGATTTTTCATTTTATATGATTGTGCTAGAGTGTTTAACAAAATGTAATGATATACATATACATTTTTCTTTTACAGGTCTTCGAAGCAGTGCTCACCATTTTGGTCGTCCTTGTCCAGTTTAAGATATCTACTTAGCAACTACCACACAGGGAAACTGATAATGAAGTTAAGAAAATGAATCAAGATATAGTATATAATACCAAATTTAGTATAACTAGTTAAAATTAATAATTGTAAAAGTTGAATTCAATTTGTAATGGTGTTCTACATATGTTTAAATAAATGTGTAAAATAAAAGCTATATCCTATAAATATATAAGTAAAAAATTATTAAGTAAATTCAAGTCAGTTATATTTTGTTCACTGTACATCCTTTTATACTATTAGAACTGTTACATTCCCGTATCCTTATATCTTTCTACTTTTTCTTGTGGCTCTTAGTGAGGAGATATGCCCAAACAAGATTTCCTAATTCACATTTTTAACATTGTATCATATCAACCTGAGAATATACAAATTGAACGAGTATAAAGAAACAGAGTGAGTGTAGGAGATTTTTCAGAAAAATAATTATTTAGTAATCCAAATAATAAAAATATATACTGTATGTGATTGACTAAACAATATCAATCTAGGTTACATCAAATGTAAATATAGTTTCACAAATAAAAATATAATAATTTTGAAAATCGTTTAAACTAGTGGTTCAAACTTAAAAATTAATATTGTTTTAAGCTAGGCGTGTAACCCATACGCCCATAGAGATTAGATAGTTCTATCAAAATTATTTTTTTTATTTATTTGTATATAACCCTTCAGTGCTTATTATTGAGATAAAATAACATAAACTAAACTAAATTAAATCAGAGTGGACCAAAGGAATATTTTTTTTTTATTTTGGAATTTTAAATTTGAAATTCTTATTTTTTACGTTGTTTCCATGTTGGAACGACTTATATTTTACAACCCCATTAAATTACACGCTAAGTTTTATTTTCTCATTCGTCTATTTTATTTATCTTATCTTGTTTCCATTTTATAAACAAATAACGAGTTTTAAATAAATTAGGGAAAATAACTGTAATTTTAGAATACTTTATTAGATAAATATGCTTAATTTTATATAGAAGGCATTCTAAAATTATCTATTAAAATATCGAAATTATATTACACATATTGCTTTAGTACGCTATTTGATATTTCATTTTGATATTCATTACAAGTAGTGGACGATATTAAATTCTCAACATAGTACAATTTCTATTGCAATATATTACTAAAATTGTTAACTTTGTAAATGATTGAACGTGGGATTGTTGTATATATATATGATGTAAAATTATTACTCATAAATTCAAAATAAGAATCATAAACAAATAAAGGGAAAGCTACCAGAGACAGAAAATTGAAAAGGTTTTCTGTCCAGTAAAATGCAGGACATGGCTGTTGTCAAGCACGTGGGTTAGAATAAGCCTCATCTAACTGTAGGACTGGAGCTGTACAGGGTTCTCCCTAGTAAATACAACAGTTTGGAGAGTATCTTTAATAGGTTATACATTCTACTTTTTATTTTTGGAGATTTTGGTAAATTCTCATTATTTAAATTTCTAGTATACGAGTAAATTATATATTTATTTTATTCTTTCGTATCTTTATAACATGAACTATGCGATGGTAATTGTGTTAATTATTTCATGATAAAAAGAGGTTAATCATATATTATAACATTGTTTATTTATTGAACATAACAACAACTTTTATCAGCCTTAAGGTTTGACTGAGGAAAATTATAATTTAGTAAACACTTCAAATTTACTTTTATAGCTCTAGATAATCTGTTTTAACAGATATTAAAAATAAATCGATTTTAAACTGTACAATAGCGACAGAAAACTTGCTCGGAATTTCTTTTCATCTGGCAAGTTATTAGGGCTACCTAAACTTTACAAACAACATTTTTTCAGTCATTAGGTAATATTACAATTTTCGATAGCGGGTTTTCGGTAGCACAACGAAACACTATTTTTGCTTAGCTTAGTAAAAAGTAATAACAAACTAAGAATGCTATTGTGAACTACACAATCAAAAATACTACAGTGAAAATAAAAGTCCAATGCTCTAACGGATTCGTAACAATAAAGTTATCTTTCTCTAAATTAACTATAGCCTTCTTTATCCATATGAATTAGAACTATGATTAATTATAAACAATAAAATTCTATATGGAGTGCGTTTTTGGGGGCATTATTGATCATATTTGACAGACAATATTAATTAATGCATAATTAATCACTAAGCATGATTTCATAGTCACTGAGACTTATCAAGCTTGCAAAAGAAAATAAATATTAATCTATAAAGTAGCTAAAGTAATAGTTTTTAATTGTTGTTATTCGTCCCCTTTTCAAACTATACAGCACATCGTGTTAACCGATGTTGAGTTGAAATGATAATTGTAATAAACAATATAGCATATTTCATAACAAGAGTGGAAAGTGGGGTTTTGCATGTTCGAGACCATATGTTTGAAGTGCGAGACTTGTCGAGCACTTCAAATTGTCGAGAACATACAAAACACTTTCACTCGAGTTTTGAACGATACTTTTCACTACACTACGGAATAAAAACAGGTGTTGTTGACTGTGGAAAATTTTCGGTTGTAAACAATGTTACTTTCGGTAGTAAACAATAGACAGCTGTTGAAAATATGATGTTTTGCAGGTAAACACATAACGAAAACAGCTGAACTCATAGTAGTGTAATGAAAAGATATTTATGTCACACTAAATAACTAGGTTCAACTAGGTTCCATTAACTGACACAGAGTTTGTTCAAGGTTTGTCATTGATATGGATACTACAAGTTAAGTCTGGGATGTTCTTGTTAAGTGGTAATCAGGGTGGTGATGTTGCCTAGGGAAGATAACTACGTACCAGGCTTGTCAATCAACTGAAAATCAGACCAATACTACGTGGTTTGGGTTCCACTTAAAGCTATAGGTCCCTTAGTTAACCTGGCTGTTGGGATATTAACTGGTGCCTATTAATAGGTGTCACCAATCTCACTTATTCTCCACTCATATTCGACCGTATCGTATATTCGTCCATATCGTATATTCGGCCTGATCGTTTATTCGGCCGTATTGTATATTCGGCCGTATCGTATATTCGGCCTATTGTATATTCGACCGTATCGTATATTCGGCCGTATCGTATATTCGGCCTGATCGTTTATTCGGCCGTATCGTATATTCGGCCTTTTGTGTATTCGGACGTATAGTATATTCGATTGTATCGGATATTCGGCTGTATCGTACATTCGGCCGTATCGTATATTCGGTGGTATTGTATGTTCGACTGTATCGTATATTCGGCCGTATATTCCGCCGTATCGTATATTCAACTGTATCGTATATTCGGCTGTATCGTATATTCGGACGTATCGTATATTCAGCCGTATCGTATATTCGGCCGTATCGTATATTCGGTCGTATTGTATATTCGACTATATCGTATATTCAGTCGTATCGTATATTAGGTCGTATCGTATATTCGGCCGTATATTCGACTGTATCGTATATTTGGTTGTATCGTATATTCGGCCGTATCGTATATTCGGCCGTATCGTATATTCGATTGTATCGTATATTCGACTGTATTGTATATTCGGTCGTATCGTATATTAGGTCGTATCGTATATTCGGCCGTATTGTATATTCGACTGTATCGTATATTCGGTCGTATCGTATATTCGGCCATATTGTATATTCGACTGTATCGTAAATTCGGCCGTATCGTATATTCGAAAGTATCGTATATTCGGTCGTATCGTATATTCGGCCGTATATTTGACTGTATCGTATATTCGGTTGTATCGTATATTCGGAAGTATCGTATATTCGGCCGCATCGTATATTTGGCCGTATTGTATATTCGACTGTATCGTATATACGGTGGTATCGTATATTCGGCCGTACTGTATATTCGGCCGTATCGTATATTCGGCCGTATTGTATATTCGACTGTATCGTATATTCGGCCGTATCGTATATTCGACTGTATCGGATATTCGGAGTATAAAGTCTTAATAATGTATATTCGTATTCCGAGAATTAAAGTGATAATAAAATTGTAAATACCAAATTCTGCAACAGTGTACTCTATGTAACATATTTAATTCACTGTAATTAACATCATAGTTATCAGTAAACAGGAAATTTTATTTCCAAAGCATCTGATGTGTTGTTTCAAATTACATTTATCAAATCGGAACTCATGAACTGTTCAGAAATAATAAATGTTACCGAACCAGCATAACATGTTGTTTTTAGTCTTGAAAACAATTGCTGCCCTATCGTCATTCTTACACATAACAATAGGTACCTTTTATCATGAAGACAATTAGCTCTACGTGTTCTACATGGTATACGGATTTAACACTTCTATTGATCACGTTGTCTGACTCTGCCTCAGAATATGGCAGTGGCTGAAACTAGGCTTGATAGGGAATTGAGGAAATGTTGATATTTAATCAGTGAGTTTTGTCCTTGACTCAAGCTAAGGTTATCATTAACTTTGGTTACAGGTATTATTTATAAAATACTAGAACTATGTTTGGGTTAAGTGAAGGAATAAAGCTGGATGATTATGAGATAGTTTCAATTAAATTAATTCAAACTTCGTTCTCAACTAATTTAATGCAAATTAATTCATTTTAAACCATATTTTCAATATATGTGACAGGTATTATTTAACCATATAATATGATTTATATTATTCAGTTAATTATTGATTTTCTTATTAACTATGCAATTTATAACTTGTTCCATAATCATCAAACATGTTTAGGAAAATATAACAACATGTGTTGAAGGTAACGTGGTATCTTTAGAAAATATAACAACATGTGTTGAAGGTAACGTGGTATCTTTAGAAAGTATAGCAACATGTGTTGAAGGTAACGTGGTATCTTTAGAAAGTATAACAACATGTGTTGAAGGTAACGTGGTATCTTTAGAAAGTATAGCAACATGTGTTGAAGGTAACGTGGTATCTTTAGAAAGTATAGCAACATGTGTTGAAGGTAACGTGGTATCTTAAGAAAGTATAGCAACATGTGTTGAAGGTAACGTGGTATCTTTAGAAAGTATAGCAACATGTGTTGAAGGTAACGTGGTATCTTTAGAAAGTTAGCAACATGTGTTGAAGGTAACGTGGTATCTTTAGAAAGTATAGCAACATGTGTTGAAGGTAACATGGTATCTTTAGAAAGTATAACAACATGTGTTGAAGGTAACGTGGTATCTTTAGAAAATATAACAACATGTGTTGAAGGTAACGTTGTATCTTTAGAAAGTATAGCAACATGTGTTGAAGGTAACGTGGTATCTTTAGAAAGTATAACAACATGTGTTGAAGGTAACGTGGTATCTTTAGAAAATATAACAACATGTGTTGAAGGTAACGTGGTATCTTTAGAAAGTATAGCAACATGTGTTGAAGGTAACGGGTATCTTTAGAAAGTATAACAACATGTGTTGAAGGTAACTTGTTATCTTTAGAAAGTATAACATGTGTTGAAGGTAACGTGGTATCTTTAGAAAGTATAGCAACATGTGTTGAAGGTAACGTGGTATCTTTAGAAAGTATAACAACATGTGTTGAAGGTAACGTGGTATCTTTAGAAAGAATAACAACATGTTTTGAAGGTAACGTGGTATCTTTAGAAAATATAACAATATGTTTTGAAGGTAACGTGTTATCTTTAGAAAATATAACAACATGTGTTAAAGGTAACGTGTTATCTTTAGAAAGTATAGCAACATGTGTTGAAGGTAACGTGTTATCTTTAGAAAGTATAGCAACATGTGTTGAAGGTAAAGTGGTATCTTTAGAAAGTATAGCAACATGTGTTGAAGGTAACGTGTTATCTTTAGAAAGTATAGCAACATGTGTTGAAGGTAAAGTGGTATCTTTAGAAAGTATAGCAACATGTGTTGAAGGTAACGTGTTATCTTTAGAAAATATAACAACATGTGTTGAAGGTAAAGTGGTATCTTTAGAAAGTATAACAACATGTGTTGAAGGTAACGTGGTATCTTTAGAAAGTATAACAACATGTGTTGAAGGTAACGTGGTATCTTTAGAAAGTATAACAACATGTGTTGAAGGTAACGTGTTATCTTTAGAAAATATAACAACATGTGTTGAAGGTAACGTGGTATCTTTAGAAAGTATAACAACATCTGTTGAAGGTAACGTGCTATCTTTAGAAAGTATAGCAACGTGTTGAAGGTAACGTGCTATCTTTAGAATGTATAGCAACATGTGTTGAAGGTAACGTGGTATCTTTAGAAAGTATAGCAACATGTGTTGAAGGTAACGTGTTATATTTAGAAAATATAACAACATGTGTTGAAGGTAACGTGGAATCTTTAGAAAGTATAACAACATGTGTTGAAGGTAACGTGGTATCTTTAGAAAGTATAACAACATAGGTTGAAGGTAACGTGGTATCTTTAGAAAGTATAACAACATGTGTTGAAGGTAACGTGGTATCTTTAGAAAATATAACAACATGTGTTGAAGGTAACGTGGTATCCTTAGAAAGTATAACAACATCTGTTGAAGGTAACGTGCTATCTTTAGAAAGTATAGCAACGTGTTGAAGGTAACGTGCTATCTTTAGAAAGTATAGCAACATGTGTTGAAGGTAACGTGGTATCTTTAGAAATTATAGCAACATGTGTTGAAGGTAACGTGGTATCTTTAGAAAGTATAGCAACATGTGTTGAAGGTAACGTGGTATCTTTAGAAAATATAACAACATGTGTTGAAGGTAACGTGGTTTCTTTAGAATGTATAACAACATGTGTTGAAGGTAACGTGGTATCTTTAGAAAGTGCACGTGCCTGATTTATGCTTACATTACGTTTAATCATGTATGCGTTCTTTTCACACTCTCAATAATACTTATCTTTGATTTCTTACATGATATTAAGCCAAAAAGTGTAACGGCGTCAAACTGTGATATAGTTACAGGTGTGTCCTGTGGGCATTGCGTCCAAAGTTAAGAAGGCGGCAAAATGCCTAAAAATGCCCGTTACTCTACTAATAAGATTATTATGCCAATTGCCAATTATAAAATTACTATTCCTATCTGCACAGATATGTGTAAATTATAATTTAATAACTGTATTATATGTAATAATCGTAATACATTTGGTTTCTCGTTCCTAGTTAGAACATAATTAGCTAGAAAGTACAACAAAAGGAAGTTACTACATTTACATTCGAAACTTTATGTTTATGTTTAAGTTTATAACGAATTCAACCACCACAGTTGGGCACGTAGGAAAACAGACTGATTCTTCTTTGTAAAATAAAAATCAAGTGCCATCTGATCTACAAGATACCCCTTTATATTACCCTTCAATCTTGTAACAGCGATTCAACATCTGAAATTTACTTGCAAAATGTGTTTGAGACTTGGTAATCTTTACAGTTATCTGACGGAATTCATAAGTAAGAATATATCCGTTCATGATGGGATTGTTATAGATGCTCAACACGTAGTAAAGACGAGTTATACAGCTAGTATAGATAATATTGTCGGTACGACTAATGGCGATTCCCCTTGTTTTTAATGTTAGGATAAGAATCTTCAGTCCAATCTTGAAATTTATACATCCCAATGTCAGGAATTATTTAACCTGTGCCAAACTCATAAGGACACACGATAAACTTTATGCTCATTAAGGATAACTTAAATGGATCACCATTATCTGTATGAAGGTGACTTAGATACTTCACCCGTAATAGAAGATGTCCTACAATTCTACAAATAGTAGGACTGAAAAGAATAATGAGAGAAATGGCAGTTCAATTTTCGTTACGGTGGGAGTATCATACGACAAACGCTTACAGATAAATGTGGCACGGTATATTCAACTGTAACGCAATCAGGGAATAACCACGGTTTCAATAAAGATCATTTAGTGGTGACGGTAACTCTTCAACTGTTTTTAATAAAACTGTTTTTTTCTTAAATAGAGGTCCATATCTACTTTTAAGATAGTTACTTAATTTTTCTCTTCTTGTCATTATTATTTATTATAATAGTTGGTTAGATTACCATTTGTTATTAATTCTTTATGCGAAACGGTGCTCAGGCTTGGAAAATGTAATGTTTTTAACTCTAATCAATAGTTTTAGAACGTTTTTTAACAGTTAATCTAAGAGACCACTAGGAACTGGGTGTTACCTAACTTTCTGCTAAATGGGTTATGTTAAGGGTTTGTCAGACCGTCAATACTAGTCTACGTGTAGTATTGTGGTAATAAATAATGCCTTGACGTCATTCAGGTCAGTCAGCGTCACATTCGTGCCACATCATGTGTCAACCACACATCCAAACCTCCGTACTCCAAACGTATCGAAGACTACATGGATGTGATGTTTTAAAGCTTATTTTTAATAAAAATAAACATATCAATATTTTTTTGTATTTTAATTAACATATTACATTCGTCATATTATTGAAATAAATGTAATTATTCACGTAAATTAATTATTCGCTAATTTAAAATGAATGAAACTATCATAAATTAACGTACTAATTAGTAAGTAATTCTCCTACTGATTGATATATGAAATGGTAACTAATAGAATGGAATCTAACATGTCATATTTGTAACGAAAGAATGTTCAAAATAGTGAAGTTAGCGCCACATGACCCTTTCTTAGACCTAGCCTTAACCTTAACGTACAAATGTGACCTTTTACCCTACTGGCTCATTTTATGGAGCTCAACAGAAACTCAGGAATTTGCAATTAACTATTTCATTTACAAAATAACTGTATTAAATGCCTTAACTGTTTTTAAACTATTTTTGATTCGATCGAAAATTACTTACATAAAACTTTGTAATGAAAATTACTTACGAAAAAATGTAACAATCGAAACAATAAGGTGTGTATTGTAATCTATACCAATATCTTTACAAATTTAGAAACTCATTGCAACAAATGAAAAATATATATTTTATTTTATTCCAACCAAACTAATTTGAGGTATTGCTTGCGCAGAAAATACTTCCTGCAAATACTTATTTATTGCAATTTATTTCTTTTTAAATTGTAATACAATTAATTTAGTTAGTTTCATCATTGTAATAATATTTTATATGCCTACAATTAAAATTATTGTGATTATTTGTTGTTAAATATAAACTTTCTGATGGTATGATGGTTTCAGCCCCCCCCCCTCTGTGAATCCATCGTTAGCAAATGTACAGTACCATGTTAGTGGGTATATCATCAGGTTCCATGTGGTGTAGAGCCTGTATAACCATCAGCAAGCATGCGAGCGCAAGTCGCGTGTCTAGGTCCATCGTTATCAATTGTACAGTACCATATTAGTGGGTATGTCATCAGGTTCCATGTGGTGTAGAGCCTGTATAACCATTCACAAGCATGCGAGCGCACGTCGCGTGTCTAGGTCCATCGTTATCAATTGTACAGTACCAAGTTAGTGGGTATGTCATCAGGTTCCATGTGGTGTAGAGCCTGTATAACCATCAGCAAGCATGCGAGCGCAAGTCGCGTGTCTAGGTCCATCGTTATCAATTGTACAGTACCATGTTAGTGGGTATGTCATTAGGTTCCATGTGGCGTAGAGCCTGTATAACAATCAGCAAGCATGCGAGCGCAAGTCGCGTGTCTAGGTCTATCGTTATCAATTGTACAGTACCATGTTAGTGGGTATGTCATTAGGTTCCATGTGGTGTAGAGCCTGTATAACCATCAGCAAGCATGCGTGCGCAAGTCGCGTATCTAAGTCCATCGTTAACAATTGTACAGTACCATGTTAGTGGGTATGTCATTAGGTTCCATGTGGTGTAGAGCCTGTATAAACATCAGCAAGCATGCGAGCGCAAGTCGCGTGTCTAGGTCCATCGTTATCAATTGTACAGTACCATGTTAGTGGGTATGTCATTAGGTTCCATGAGGTGTAGAGCCTGTATAACCATCAGCAAGCATGCGAGCGCACGTCGCGTGTCTAGGTCCATCGTTATCAATTGTACAGTACTATGTTAGTGGGTATGTCATTAGGTTCCATGTGGTGTAGAGCCTATATAACCATTAGCAAGCATGCGAGCGCAAGTCACGTGTCTAGGTCTATCGTTATCAATTGTACAGTACCATGTTAGTGGGTATGTCATTAGGTTCCATGTGGTGTAGGGCCTGTATAACCATCAGCAAGCATGCGTGCGCAAGTCGCGTGTCTAGGTCCATCGTTATCAATTGTACAGTACCATGTTAGTGGGTATGTCATTAGGTTCCATGTGGTGTAGAGCCTGTATAACCATCAGCAAGCATGCGAGCGCAAGTCACGTGTCTAGGTCTATCGTTATCAATTGTACAGTACCATGTTAGTGGGTATGTCATTAGGTTCCATGTGGTGTAGAGCCTGTATAACCATCAGCAAGCATGCGTGCGCAAGTCGCGTGTCTAGGTCCATCGTTATCAATTGTACAGTACCATGTTAGTGGGTATGTCATTAGGTTCCATGTGGTGTAGACCCTGTATAAACATCAGCAAGCATGCGTGCGCAAGTCGCGTGTCTAGGTCCATCGTTAACAATTGTACAGTACCATGTTAGTGGGTATGTCATTAGGTTTCATGTGGTGTAGAGCCTGTATAACCATCAGCAAACATGCGTGCGCAAGTCGCGTGTCTAGGTCCATCGTTATCAATTGTACATTACCATGTTAGTGGGTATGTCATCAGGTTCCATGTGGTGTAGAGCCTGTATAACCATCAGCAAGCATGCGAGCGCAAGTCGCGTGTCTAGGTCTATCGTTATCAATTGTACAGTACCATGTTAGTGGGTATGTCATTAGGTTCCATGTGGTGTAGAGCCTGTATAACCATCAGCAAGCATGCGTGCGCAAGTCGCGTATCTAGGTCCATCGTTAACAATTGTAGAGTACCATGTTAGTGGGTATGTCATTAGGTTCCATGTGGTGTAGAGCCTGTATAAACATCAGCAAGCATGCGAGCGCAAGTCGCGTGTCTAGGTCCATCGTTATCAATTGTACAGTACCATGTTAGTGGGTATGTCATTAGGTTCCATGAGGTGTAGAGCCTGTATAACCATCAGCAAGCATGCGAGCGCACGTCGCGTGTCTAGGTCCATCGTTATCAATTGTACAGTACCATGTTAGTGGGTATGTCATTAGGTTCCATGTGGTGTAGAGCCTGTATAACCATCAGCAAGCATGCGAGCTTAAGTCACGTGTCTAGGTCTATCGTTATCAATTGTACAGTACCATGTTAGTGGGTATGTCATTAGGTTCCATGAGGTGTAGAGCCTGTATAACCATCAGCAAGCATGCGTGCGCAAGTCGCGTATCTAGGTCCATCGTTATCAATTGTACAGTACCATGTTAGTGGGTATGTCATTAGGTTCCATGTAGTGTAGAGCCTGTATAACCATCAGCAAGCATGCGAGCGCAAGTCGCGTGTCTAGGTCCATCGTTATCAATTGTACAGTACCATGTTAGTGGGTATGTCATTAGGTTCCATGTGGTGTAGAGCCTGTATAACCACCAGCAAGCATGCGTGCGCAAGTCGCGTGTCTAGGTCCATCGTTATCAATTGTACAGTACCATGTTAGTGGGTATGTCATTAGGTTCCATGTGGTGTAGAGCCTGTATAAACATCAGCAAGCATGCGTGCGCAAGTCGCGTGTCTAGGTCCATCGTTAACAATTGTACAGTACGATGTTAGTGGGTATGTCATTAGGTTTCATGTGTTGTAGAGCCTGTATAACCATCAGCAAACATGCGGTGCAAGTCGCGTGTCTAGGTCCATCGTTATCAATTGTACATTACCATGTTAGTGGGTATGTCATCAGGTTCCATGTGGTGTAGAGCCTGTATAACCATCAGCAAGCACGCGAGCGCAAGTCGCGTGTCTAGGTCCATCGTTATAAATTGTACAGTACCATGTTACTGGGTATGTCATCAGGTTCCATGTGGTGTAGAGCCTGTATAACCATCAGCAAGCATGCGAGCGCAAGTCGCGTGTCTAGGTCCATCGTTAACAATTGTACAGTACCATGTTAGTGGGTATGTCATTAGGTTCCATGTGGTGTAGAGCCTGTATAACCATCAGCGAGCATGCGTGCGCACGTCGCGTGTCTAGGTCCATCTTAACAATTGTACAGTACCATGTTAGTGGGTATGTCATCAGGTTCCATGTGGTGTAGAGCCTGTATAACCATCAGCAAGCATGCGTGCGCACGTCACGTGTCTAGGTCCATCGTTAACAATTGTACAGTACCATGTTAGTGGATATGTCATCAGGTTCCATGTGGTGTAGAGCCTTTATAACCATCAGCAAGCATGCGAGCGCACGTCGCGTGTCTAAGTCCATCTTAACGATTGTACAGTACTATGTTAGTGGGTATGTCATCAGTTTCCATGTGGTGTAGAGCCTTTATAATCATCAGCAAGCATGCGAGCGCACGTCGCGTGTCTAGGTCCATCGTTAACAATTATACAGTACCATGTTAGTGGGTATGTCATCAGGTTCCATGTGGTGTAGAGCCTTTATAACCATCAGCAAGCATGTGAGCGCAAGTCGCGTGTCTAGGTCCATCGTTAATAATTGTACAGTACCATGTTAGTGGGTATGTCATCAGGTTCCATGTGGTATAGAGCCTGTATAACCATCAGCAAGCATGCGTGTGCACGTCACGTGTCTAGGTCCATCGTTAACAATTGCACAGTACCATGTTAGTGGGTATGTCATCAGGTTCCATGTGGTGTAGAGCCTTTATAACCATCAGCAAGCATGCGAGCGCAAGTCGCGTGTCTAGGTCCATCGTTAACAATTGTACAGTACCATGTTAGTCGATATGTCATCAGGTTCCATGTGGTGTAGAGCCTGTATAACCACCAGCAAGCATGCGAGCACAAGTCGCGTGTCTAGGTCCATCGTTAACAATTGTACAGTACCATGTTAGTGGGTATGTCATCAGGTTCCATGTGGTGTAGAGCCTTTATAACCATCAGCAAGCATGCGAGCGCAAGTCGCGTGTCTAGGTCCATCGTTAACAATTGTACAGTACCATGTTAGTCGATATGTCATCAGGTTCCATGTGGTGTAGAGCCTGTATAACCATCAGCAAGCATGCGTGTGCACGTCACGTGTCTAGGTCCATCGTTAACAATTGCACAGTACCATGTTAGTGGGTATGTCATCAGGTTCCATATGGTGTAGAGCCTGTATAACCATCAGCGAGCATGCGTGCGCACGTCGCGTGTCTAGGTCCATCTTAACAATTGTACAGTACCATGTTAGTGGGTATGTCATCAGGTTCCATGTGGTGTAGAGCCTGTATAACCATCAGCAAGCATGCGTGCGCACGTCATGTGTCTAGGTCCATCGTTAACAATTGTACAGTACCATGTTAGTGGGTATGTCATCAGGTTCCATGTGGTGTAGAGCCTTTATAACCATCAGCAAGCATGCGAGCGCAAGTCGCGTGTCTAGGTCCATCGTTAACAATTGTACAGTACCATGTTAGTCGATATGTCATCAGGTTCCATGTGGTGTAGAGCCTGTATAACCACCAGCAAGCATGCGAGCACAAGTCGCGTGTCTAGGTCCATCGTTAACAATTGTACAGTACCATGTTAGTGGATATGTCATCAGGTTCCATGTGGTGTAGAGCCTTTATAACCATCAGCAAGCATGCGAGCGCAAGTCGCGTGTCTAGGTCCATCGTTAACAATTGTACAGTACCATGTTAGTGGATATGTCATCAGATTCCATATGGTGTAGAGCCTGTATAACCATCAGCAAGCATGCGTGCGCACGTCACGTGTCTAGGTCCATCGTTAACAATTTTACAGTACCATGTTAGTGGGTATGTCATTAGGTTCCATGTGTAGAGCCTGTATAACCATCAGCAAGCATGCGTGCGCACGTTGCGTGTCTAGGTCCATTTATGGCAGGCGAGCTGTGTTAACAAAATAATTTTCATTTAATTTGAGCTGATTATATGACAGAAAACTTAAACAAACACGCAATAACACTATATATCACCATAATCTCTGATTCTAAGCTATGGCATCGAATATTTTTGTATCAAATAATACTCGATTTATAATTTGAATGAAATAATACGCTTCTATTAAGCTAAATGTACTTTTTCAAAACAGTTATTCGTAGAAAAAGTGAACTAAAATACTCCATGATCTAGAAATAATTTACTAATTCACAGAAAGAAATTTTAATACCAAAATGGAATATGACTAAGATAAACTTTAATACTAATTTTAGACACTGCCTATTACTCTGGCAATTTCAGAGCTTACTACATATGGGACATGTATACATAAGACGATTCTAAGTGGTGGGATTTATTTAGTGTGTACCAGCCTCAATGGTTTATAAGACATGTTTACATTACTTAGGGAAATAAATACAATGTACTTAACTTGAATTGTGCTGAAGCGGATCAACAACTATTGAAGAAATGCATGTTGAGGAAGTGCATGTTGAGGAAGTGTATGTTGGGGAAGTGCATGTTGAGGAAGTGTATGTTGAGTAAGTGTATGTTGAAGAAATGTATGCTGAGGAAGTGCATGTTGAGGAAGTGTAAGTTGAGGAAGTGCATGTTGAAGAAGTGTATTTTGAGGAAGTTCATGTTAAGGAAGTGCATGTTGAGGAAGTGCATGTTGTGGAAGTGCACGTTGAGGAAGTTTATGTTGAGGAAGTGTATGTTGAGGAAGTGTATGTTGAGGAAGTGTATGTTGAGGAAGTGTATGTTGAGGAAGTGCATATTGAGGAAGTGTAAGTTGAGGAAGTGCATGTTGAGGAAGTGTATGTTGAGGCAGAGAATGTTGAGGAAGTGCATGTTGAGGAAGTGCATGTTGTGGAAGTGCATGTTGAGGAAGTTTATGTTGAGTAAGTGTATGATGAGGAAGTGTATGTTGAGGAAGAGCACGTTGAGGAAGTGTAAGTTGAGGAAGTGCATGTTGAGGAAGTGTATGTTGAGGAAGTGTATGTTGAGGAAGTGTATGTTGAGGAAGAGTATGTTGAGGAAGAGCATGTTGAAAAAGGTGTGCTGAGGCTAATTTACTCACTTTAACTAAATAACCTTCTAAAGCACTTAGTATTTGAGATAAGAACGTCCTACAAACTTGACTAGAGTGAGAACTATGAATAAACTTTACTTAACCAACTGCAAGATGTTAAGACACAACTGGAGAATAATATAATTTGTTTATATTGAAAGTTAAACTAAAAATGTTACTTTGCTGGATAAATTTTACTTATATATGAATTAATAATCTTTGAGCAAAAAACATCGTGGTGTGTGTATATATATAAAAAAATCGATTTTAATATTAATGGTCTATTTTATACTCAAAAAGCTTTTGGAATTATTAAAATATAAATCACTTCATTGATCATGAAGTAAGTTTATCAATAGAGTTGAAACCTGGTACTTTTGATACAAGTGTTATATATACAGGGTGGAAAAAATATGGAAACGCTTTCACAACTTTTCTATGACTTCACTGGTAGAGATGAGATCTTGTAGATCATCATGGTTACAAAGAACACACTTTTTGACGCCATTAATGACATTTCATCTTTTCAGGGGGACGGCCCACGAGAAGCTGAACGATAATCTTTAACGTAAGCCTATGTCGAGTTTGGTATCAAATTAAAGTTATGTTCAACAGAAATTAATTGCCGCAAATAATCAATTAGTAAATTTGAAATTCAAATTACCGCTACTCTGGAAAGGATGTACCTTTCGAAGTCTGGTTTGTGGCAATTATTTTCTATTGAATGGACCTTTAATTTGATACCAAACTCGACCTAGGATTACATTAAAGATTTTCGTACAACTACACTAGGGCTTCCCTCTGAAAAGATGAAATGTCACTAATAGCGTCAAAAGTGTGTTCTTTGTAACCATGATGATGTACAAGATTTCACTTTTATTAGTTAAGTTACAGAAAAGTTATGAAAGTGTTTCCATATTTTTTTCACCCAGGTAAATTAATTTGTTTGTTAAAGTTTCTAAGTTTTTTGTATTATAGATGATAAATAAAATGTAAATTCTGTCTGCATAGGTATACTTAACAAACTATACTGTAAGTGATGAGAGCAAATCGGTTAATAAATTAGACGTATATATATATATATATATATATATATATATATATATATATATATATATATACTCAAGTTGTTTAAATATCAAGGTTAAGTTGGATCACTAAAATATCGATATAGTTATTTTACAATTAATCAAAATGTATATTTCGCAGGAAAAATATTTATTATTGTTTATTTATTAGATGATACTCTATTAAAAGTCTCCTTTTCTATGCAATATTTAAAAACTCCACTGTTTTTATAATCCGTCAATATGATTTTATACAACTAGTTTCATGAAACTGGTTGTATAAAATTATATTGATGGATCAAATTGACTTCTTATATGTTAATTTGTAGAAAACATTTTCTTCATTCTTAATATATCATTATTTATATTAAATAGTCTTAGATATTTTTCTAAACTAAACTTTAGAGTAGCGTGTTTTCATCTCCATCTCCTTGGATTAGCAGAACATCTGCAACGAACCTCGTTTGTTGATGATAGTAAAATAAAGCAAACTTATTATAATAATAAATTGCACGCTGTGTTTGTAGTATCACTAACATAATTTTCAGGTTAACTTCTTTGCTTTACTTTTGAAAGTGAACTTACTGCTTTATACAAGATGAGACAAAAATGGATATTCCATGTTAACTCGTCAAAGGCTGAACACAGTCAAACCAAGCATAGTACACTTATGTAGTGTGTAAAATAAAAGGAACTATATCGGTCTTATGGTCAATAACACGAGTTCACTTTCAAACGCTTTTTTTCGAGTCAAATTTAATAATTGTGGACCACCATTTTTCGAATGTGTTTTAAAATAAAATGAACAATCCAAAAATAGTAACTTTGTTAATGTTCGTCTCCAAAACCCACAATGTTGACCGCTTCAAAGGTTTTAATGTAACATCGGTTTGAGATGCACCTCTTTTTAAAATATCTTTATGAAGTAAAGTAAACAGTGAAAACAAAAGTGCATTATCTCGTGTCAGAATAAAGTGGTAGCTGATTCTGTAACTTAGCATGTATTTAATGGTATACATTTTTAGTCTTGAATTGAATAAAAAATTAACCTATTAAAAAATAGTTCAAATAATTTTTTCATACAAAAATACTATACATAATGAAATTATATTTTTAACTAATATAAAGACGTATTATGGTTTGTAATACAATATATTTGTGTAATCAAAGTAATTCAAAAAGGTATTTTAAATTGGCGAGCTTTTGGCCAAATGGTCGAGGCGTCTACACTTGAGCCTGGATTATATATAGTGCAGGTTCGAATCCTGGCCTTATCTAGAAGTTGTTATTAATAATGTTCACCTTGTGTTGTTATTAATAATGTCACCAATAATCCCTTACTCTGACTGAGATTGTATGGATCTCATGTGTTCACTTACTATTTCATAAATAATTTTTTTTAAGTTGCAACTCGACCAGGGTTTCTTTTTACAATGTTAAATAGCTCCAAAATGTATGATTTTCGGGGTGAACAATGGTAAATTCGAATCAGCCACCATTTGGTGCTGGGATAAGGTATGTCTCTAGATGTCACTTTTTTTTTTTTTTTTTTTTTTAGATAAGGTGTAGTCAACATGGGTTTACATTGTTTTTTATTTCACCCCAAAATGAAGGATATAGAGGGGGCATGGGCAAAATTGTGAAGTGCTGTTTCATGTTTTATCTGGCTGTACTGAGTCTGATGTTTGTGTGTAAACAGCCTTTGAGTAGTAAATATGGTGTATCCAGTCTTTTGGCTGACTTTGAATATTACAAGTGCATAATCTTGTGTTGATTTATTTTCAGTTATATATACATTATAGAAAGTGAACTTGTTTTTAAATTATAAAAAAGGCTAACTAATTAAAAACAGTGATATTTGAAAATATTAGAAAATAAATAACATTCACTATACGTATATCAAACAAAAAGAGTTCCACGGAAAATAACACACCCAGGGCGTAAAGACCTGTGGTTCTCGTACAGTAATTAACTGCTTCAGTAATTGCTTGTCTTTGCCCAGGGCATCAATTACACAAACATATGTGGTCCCACATACCCTGCCATCTAGCACTAGCACTGTGCAAGAACAAATCCTTTGCAGTACATAACTGGAAAATACGATGTTGATGGCAACTTTAACATAATGCCCTTCTAAAACATAAAGTTATCATATACATAGTTTGTACAATAAAAAACACGCAAAAACAATCCCATCGCACAGTAACAACAGTTTTTCATGATGAGACCAAATATGCTGTTGAGAAACAGAAGAGATGCACAATAATCAATGTATGTTTGATATTTAACATAAGTTACTTACGTATATTAAATATTATTTCATGTTATGTGGTTTATTAAGTTGTAAATAATTTATGTATACGTTACTGTGTTTTACGTTTGTTTTGCACCTGATGAAGGCATGACGAAGATTCTGAAAAATTGTGAAATTCCTTTACTCTGACTAGCCATGGCTAATATTCAAAATAATTTAACTTTTCTTGGAAATTTTCACAAAGAAAGTTAAACCAATAAACTTTTGATAAACTTTGCCCTGTATGGGTCTTTATCGAGGAAACCATACGTGCAAAACTTGTTATTACCATGGGATTATATTTATTTACCAATAACAGAGATATTTGGTGGGAGGGTTCAGTTGAACTGTTGATCGTTGTTGCTCCATTTTTCTGTAGTGTATCTCTATGATAGCGTTAATGTTCTTTTATTTACCAGGCCTAAACTAATGGACAGATATAGAAATTCGTCACAGCCTTATGTTGCTGAAATTGTTTAAATATATATGTTTACTTTTTTATCGAAGGCGTTAATTTCTCACTAATAACCTGTTCTTGATGTAATTTGTATTTTAATTATTGCATTTATCACAACATTTTTTTCTGTTTACTCCTCCTATCTATAAGTTTGGTGAAATAGTTTTAACCTTTAACACGATAGAAGAATGTAAACAAAACTGACAGATACATGCTACAACGTTTACCTTAACTACCCAGGATGTACTTCTCAGTAGGGAATTGTCATTTTGCTCTCTACCTGTTTGAAGCCGACTCGATCACGTGTTTGTTTGGAAAGTAAATAACGTGACAGGTAATCGGTTTCAAGACAAACAAAGCCGAAAATACTGTCATTGTTAACATAACAGTTGATTAATATAACAGTTGATTAATTATAAATTTCATGAGTTTCCTACCAGTTTAATGCTCAGTGGCTGTTGTGTCGAGTGGTGAACTGTTAACGAATTCTTTCAAGTGCTAATTAATAATAAATAAAATGTGAATATCTACTACCGTACATATCAACTAATGTACTTAGAGTATTACGAAGACGCCATGACGAATGATAAAATGTGTTATCCTATATACAGGGTCGAGCAGAGAAATGTCCGTATTAGATTCGTTTCGGATTACGACCATCTTTGTAAATGCGTTAGCAAATTGTACATTTTATTTTCAAACATTTCATTGTATAAATGTAATGTTTATACTGCACAACGGCATGTCCATTATATTTATTTGTTTATATAAGTAGTATTACAGATAATTTTACGGTGATAAAGTACTTATCAATAGTCCATCTTTTGTACAAAGAGTCACCAGCACTCATGTTCCAAGGCACAATACACGTGACATTCGTTCATATTTTGTATAAATAGTCACCAGCACTCATGTGCCAATGTACAATACACGTGATGATCGTTCATCTTTTGTACAAATAGTCACCAGCACTCATGTGCCAATGTACAATACACGTGACGATCGTTCATCTTTTATATAAATAGTCACCAGCACTCATGTGCCAATGTACAATACACGTGTCGATAGTTCATCTTTTGTATAAATAGTCACCAGCACTCATGTGTCAATGTACAATACACGTGACGATCGTTCATCTTTTGTATAAATAGTCACCAGCACTCATGTGCCAATGTACAATACACGTGTCGATAGTTCATCTTTTGTATAAATAGTCACCAGCACTCATGTGCCAATGTACAATACACGTGACGATCGTTCATCTTTTGTATAAATAGTCACCAGCACTCATGTGCCAATGTACAATACACGTGTCGATAGTTCATCTTTTGTATAAATAGTCACCAGCACTCATGTGCCAATGTACAATACACGTGACGATCGTTCATCTTTTATATAAATAGTCACCAGCACTCATGTGCCAATGTACAATACACGTGTCGATAGTTCATCTTTTGTATAAATAGTCACCAGCACTCATGTGCCAATGTACAATACACGTGACGATCGTTCATCTTTTGTATAAATAGTCACCAGCACTCATGTGCCAGTGTAAAATACACATGGCGATCGTTCATCTTTTGTACAAATAGTCACCAGCACTCATGTGCCAATGTACAATACACGTGACGATCGTTCATCTTTGTGTATAAAAAGTCACCAGAATTTATTAATGTGGCAATATACAAATTTTGTATACACGTGATTATAGTTCATTTTTTTGTATGAATGGGCACAAGCACTAATATTGCGAGGTATTGAACATTGTAACTAGCGTCTATATTATTTGTGTGGCAGTTGTCACTATCACTAACGTTTCAAATATAATCGTTCAATGTTGTCTATTAATTGTTATTAGCACTTATGTGTCAATATATAAAAAACATGACGACCGTTCATCCTGGTTTATTATTATTCAACTGAACGAGCGTGAAAGTATAAAATACACGTTATGACCTTTTATCTTTATATATAAATAAATACCCAATGGAATTACTTAGCCTGTTTCAAACGTGTTCATTTTATTTGATTTTGTTTAAAAGCTGAAGATTAAACTCATAGTATAAAATTAAAAATGCATCTTTCCCAGAGCAGCTTTGTTATGTGGGATCAATAGTACAATGTCAAACATACATAATAAACATGTTTATTTATTCACAAAACAGCTGTTATTTACTAAAATCAACCAAATGTTATCCTTATGGAACAATCTTTAAGGGGTGGTTCTATCCCTTAGGAGTACTTTATCAAGATGAAAAAGCTTTAGTTATCCTATTTAAGACCTAAAGACACAGTATACAAAATTTCAGCTTTCTACCTACATGGGAAGTTTGAGAATTAGTGATGAGTGAGTGAGTCAGTCAGTCAGTGAGGGCTTTGCCTTTTATATATATAGATGGTAACTTCCACTTTTGTGTCCGAGTACAGAACATAGTGACTATCGTTCATATTTGTTTATAAATGGTCACTGGCATTTATGGTCGAAGTACAATACACTGAGAATATCGTTCATATGTGTTTATAGATGATAACTGGCAGTTATGAGTCCAAGTACAATACACTAAAAATATCGTTCATATATGTGTTTACAGATGATAACTGGCATTTATGGGTCCAAGTAAAATACGCTAAGAATATCGTTCATATGTGTTTATAGATGATAACTGGCATTTATGGGTCCAAGTACAATACACTGAGAATATCGTTCATATGTGTTTACAGATGATAACTGGCATTTATGGGTCCAAGTACAATACACTAAGAATATCGTTCATTTGTGTTTACAGATGATAACTGGCATTTATGGGTCCAAGTACAATACACTGAGAATATCCTTCATATGTGTTTACAGATGATAACTGGCATTTATGGGTCCAAGTAGCCTACAATACACTGAGAATATCGTTCATATGTGTTTACAGATGATAACTGGCATTTATGGGTCCAAGTACAATACACTAAGAATATCATTCATATGTGTTTATAGATGATAACTGGCATTTATGGTCCAAGTACAATACACTAAGAATATCGTTCATATGTGTTTATAGATGATAACTGGCATTTATGGGTCCAAGTACAATACACTGAGAATATCGTTCATATGTGTTTACAGATGATAACTGGCATTTATGGGTCCAAGTACAATACACTGAGAATATCGTTCATATGTGTTTACAGATGATAACTGGCATTTATGGGTCCAAGTACAATACACTGAGAATATCGTTCATGTGTGTTTATAGATGATAACTGGCATTTATGGGTCCAAGTACAATACACTAAGAATATCGTTCATATGTGTTTATAAATGGTCACTGGCATTTATGGTTGAAGTACAATACACTAAGAATATCGTTCGTATGTGTTTATAGATGATAACTGGCATTTATGGGTCCAAGTACAACACACTAAGAATATCGTTCATATGTGTTTATAGATGATAACTGGCATTTATGGGTCCAAGTACAATACACTAAGAATATCGTTCATATGTGTTTATAGATGATAACTGGCATTTATGGGTCCAAGTACAATACACTAAGAATATCGTTCATATGTGTTTATAGATGATAACTGGCATTTATGGGTCCAAGTACAATACACTAAGAATATCGTTCATATGTGTTTATAACTGGCATTTATGGGTCCAAGTACAATACATCGTCAATATCGTTCATGTTTGTGTATAAATGGTCACTGGCACTTTTTTGTTCAAGTATAATAGATTGTGACCATTATTTATCTCACTGCTGGAAATTGTAAATAATTTATATATACTTTTACGAGCATAAGTAATCGAGTGGAATTTGATCTTCTTGTATCAAATATTTTGACATAAAAATTTTAAGAATTTTAACAAAAGTTCAGAACATTAAATTATTATTTTGTATCATAAATAAATGAATATAGAAATGCTAACCACACACTTAATAGTATTGAAAGTGTAAATAATCTATTATAGGAAGGTTTGTTTATTTCGATAATTGTTTTCACTTAACTCACGTTATGGACCACATAATATGTCCACATAACGTGGTTATTACTTAGATCAGATATGATGTTTACATTTTATGTGATCAAGAGTAGAATTAACTTAAACATCTAACCATATTATGTACATCCAAATAATTAACCTGCATGGTGAATGAAAGATCCGACAACTGTTGAAAGTAAATAACTAAGACATTATATCTTCAACTATTTAATGAGTTTATGTATAACTTCTTTAGTTGTTTGTATGTATAATAGGACGAAATGCTTGGTTTAGGATGGTACCTCAACACGAAAGTCCCTGTGTCAATGCTCTGCTGCCTGTGCTCCTGGCACTTCGTTTTACAGGCCGCATGCCTTTCTCTGTGGCTCAAGGTGATATGAATAGTCTAGTTATTTTGAAATGTCGTGTGTTTCGATTGTACTCAATTTATATAAAGTATAATGATTTAAAAATCCCTTGTCAATGGCTACAAATTATTCGAAGTGTTCCATTCAATAATTATTCAATAGTGAAAATGTTTTTCATAAATAAAAGTGTAACACTAGATTTTTTTATTTTAATTTTTACTACTGCATATTTACTACATATGTAGAGATGCGGTGATATTTTAACATGATAACCACAATAAACTCTAATAATAATTATAAAATACTAAACGAATGTCTAAAAAAAGTCAGTACTAAAGAATTCAAAATAATATTGGTCTGTTAAAAATCATATTTTTCCAGAGTCTACTACCAATAAAGTTGATAATAACAAAGATTTATGTATATATGTATAACATTCAGGCTATAAAATATAACTTTTTATGATCCATGTTATAAATTTTTTTTAAATTCGTTTATTTCTTTTTTTATATCTTTTAATCTATTATTGCTATTTGTTTCTTCCAGGTCAATTCCAGTTCTGCCTGTGCTCCTGGCCAATGGCGTATAGTGTAGTGATCACCGCATTTCACGTGCTCATTGCCGCGAATCTTATGTTCTCTGTTACATCGACAACTTCCTTTTGGGTTAGCTTTGACAATTCCATCATTACACTATTTTTCATCATACTAGTGGCCTTTGTAATCCACCCGTTGGTCTTCACATGGGCCGACACTTCCCATATCACTGCTGCAGCTAACCTCTGGCCACGCTTTCTGGTATTAAAATATATATATATAGTAATATTTCATCTATCAATGTAGTTACTTTCATATTATTGGGAATTGAATTACGTTAACTGACCACAGTTTCTACAAATATTTCATTTACATTGAAATTACAGCATGTATCGACTTATCGGTTATTTTATTATATTCAAACATACCCCTACAAGAAACATTACGAATACTATAAAATTATTTGAAGAATACTTCATAACTAAACAATCATAAAATAAAAGACAACCTTAAAAATAGTCAAGATTTGTACGTATCAAAATTATTTCCAATTTAATTCAACATAGGCCTATTATAAACCGGCGTCCACCCAACCTATTCCAAACCACAATTGTATACTGGTACCGCTATTTTGGTGACATAATTAGTTTGTTTCATGGGAACTAAAAATAAATTAATGATTTATAGTCTTATTTGAATTCTATATTTACTAAAATACAATTGACTAAAGAAATTCAAACTGACCACATTAATTATTTCGATTTATAAATCACTAAAACTGATAACAAACACTTATTCAATATTAAATTGTGTGTCTATAAATTTTATAGAAAACATACAAAAACCTGCGTTTATAGGGGTTTCAGTAATGGAGGGAAATCTTTCAACCTGTCAGCTGCCGTACATCACTGGGGTAACTAACTCCCACCTTCAAGTAATGAACTGTACAAGTTTGTTCGATTGCTGTTTTTGTTAACATTATTTATTGTGTTATTGATTGATTTTAAAACACTAAATAATAATTATGTAATTTAATCACTCCAAGCTTGATTTGTTACTGTTAATCAAGCCAACCTATGGTCATTGCTGCCAATAACGTAGTGGGTGGAGCTTCCTATTGCACCACACATGATTGCCTGATTGCCATGACAATATTTAAATGGAATCACACAGTCGGCAATTTATTAAGTTAGTCACCCTACAGGCACAACTCTCTGGGGCTGCTCACTCATCATACGTTCTTAGGCAGTCACTCACTTTCGAGTGGGAGGTGGATGGGGGTATGGTTGTGTGGTGACAATCGTGTTGATGGGTGGGAGCAAGTGTGGATGGGGGAGGGGGGGAGGGATGGGTGTTTTTTTGCAATAGCATCCTAATATGTATTTATCACTGATAAAACATGCACATAACTTGTTTATGTATACTGTTAAAACGAATAACAATTTTGATGAATGACAGTCCAGATGGTCTTTTGAACTAATTAAGAACCAATTGAATGCCATCCCTCAGTGTATTTTCTGTTGCTGGCGTGGTGGCTCGGTGGCTAGTGCTTTGGAGTGTGGAGTGTTAAGTCCAAGGTTTGAATCCCCAACTGAGCTTTATTCACACGAAGATTAAAGTTCTCGCACAGGTGTGTAAGCTCATGCAAACTGACGAGTGAAATTTAAATTTAAACTATTATATTCTAATAATTCATTTTTCAACACGTTAAATGTGTTTCCTGTTAATTTGAAATGCACTACAATATTTTCAGTTATAATATTGATGTAGTGTAAAATGCTATATAAATACAAATACTGTTTACTATCAACTAGTAATATTGGCCCTCCTGTCAAAAAATAATTTAATGAGATTATATTAAATTTTATTTTCTATTAGCAATAAAAGATTAGGTAAAAATCTAGGTAATAAATAAGCATCATATTCTTTGACTTAAATATCTTTCCATATTACCTGGATATGGGACGCTTTCAGTCATTTTCCTCGGAATTTATTAAGATACCAAGCTATCATGTTCGTCAATGACTCTTATAACGGCCTTCAGATGAATTTGACTACATTTGATTAAATGGGGACAAATGTTTTAAGGCTCGTGTGTGTCTTTTTCATTAATTAATGTATATCATATTGTATAAATAATACTGGTTTAGATTCCCTTTTTCTGTCGTAACAGTTCTTCAATTACATAGCAGTAATGTAATTAAAGAACTGTTACAACAGAAAATGGTAATCTAAACCAGTATTACTTCTATAATATAACAGTTCTGGAGGCTAATGAAACAAAATGAATAAAATATCGTATAGATCATGTATTGATATTTTTGTACTTTTCACCAGTATTAAAGACAATGCAAGTTAGTTTAAAGGCTATACAAGTCACCTTTTAATTAATTAGTTTCAGTAGAATCAATAATTCATATCCACACTATAATACGGATAGAAAGTTTATTATTTATTTATAGCAAAACCTCAGAAGCCTTCTTACCGGAGTTCCTTTAATAATTAAATAAAGAGGAAGTCGAAAATGGTAAAACCTACTTAACAAATTATAAACTGATTTAAAACATTATTATTCCCCTACTTCCCATAAAAAATACTGTACCACTCCGAAAACTCGGTCAACCTTTTAACGATGTTCATTGTGTTTTAGGATTGCTTATAGGTTCAGTGAGCACCTCACCTCTTCAACAATACTGGACCAACTCTGGAACTGGATCATCCCTTGAAACTATATTCAGTTTTTTTAGGAGTTCTTGGAAGTTACGGTGAAACTCCCCATCTTATCAACAACACTGTACCACCTCTAGAACTGCTTCATCCTCGTAACAGATTTCACTGTGATTTTAGGAGTCCTTGACAGTTACATTGAAACGCTTCTTCTTGTCACCAATACTGGACCATCTATAGAACGGCTTCATCCTCGTAACAATGTTCACTGTGTTTTTAGGAGTCCTTGGCTGTTGCAGTGAAACGTTCCTTCTCGTCAGCAATACTGAGCCACCTCTAGAACGGCTTCATCCTCGTAACAATGTTCACTGTGTGTTTATGGTCATTGACAGTTACGGTGAAACGCACCATACCGTCAACAACACTGTACCTCCTCTAGAACTGCTTCACCCTCGTAACGGTTTTCACTGTGATTTTAGGAGTCCTTGACAGTTACATTGAAACGCTTCTTCTTGTCAGCAATACTGGACCACCTCTAGAACGGCTTCATCCTCGTAACAATGTTCACTGTGTTTTTAGGAGTCCTTGGCTGTTAGAGTGAAACGTTCCTTCTCGACAGCAATACTGGGCCACCTCTAGAACTGCTTCAACCTCGTAACGGTTTTCACTGTGTTTGTAGGAGTCTTTGGAAGTTACGGTGAAACGCCCCATCCCGTCAACAACACTGTACCACTCTAGAACTGCTTCATCCTCGTAACGGTTTTCACTGTGTTTGTAAGAGTCTTCGGAAGTTACGGTGAAACGCCCCATCTTGTCAACAACACTGTACCACCTCTAGAACTGCTTCATCCTCGTAACGGTTTTCACTGTGTTTGTAAGAGTCTTCGGAAGTTACGGTGAAACGCCCCATCTTGTCAACAACACTGTACCACCTCTATAACTGCTTCATCCTCGTAACGGTTTTCACTGTGATTTTAGGAGTCTTTAGAAGTTACAGTTAAACGCCCTATCTCGTCTTCAGTACTGGACCACCTCTAGAACTGCTTCATTCTCCTAACTGTTTTCACTCTGTTTTTAGGAGTCTTTGGAAGTTACGGTAAAACGCCCCATCTCGTCAACAATACTGAACCACCCTTGGAAGTGTGTCATCTCTGTAACTATATTCACTGTATTTGAGTGTTTTCTAATTTTCTCTTCGATAAGTATGTATGTGAAGTTCATTTTCACATTCGGAATGATTCTGTTCTACATAAACATGCTTACATGGTTTTGGCTTGTGTTTACCATTCTTATCAACAATGCTGCAATACTTCTGAAACACAGTGTTGTCGAGGTAAGTTAATGTAGTGTATGATACTATAAGCAATAGTACCAACATTTTTTTAATTATAACAAGAAATAATAATTTATAATATAAATATAAAAACAAACGCTTTTTAAGCACAAATTATTTTACCATCCATATAATAAGTTGTCTGTAAAACTTATCTACATTGTCTAATGTAGTATTTCAATTACTCAAATATTAATGAACCCTATTAAGACTTTATAAATTACCTATTTATAAAATTGCCTTTCTAAAGAAGAACAACTTCAAATTTATAACACATATTTTATTCTGTCATTTATAGATCGTTATTCCAACATTATTTAATTGTAATAATATAAATTGTAATATTTTTATGTATTTATGTGTATAACTCGTCCAATTTAAGGCAAATTACAATGAGTTGCAAGTTCAAAGGCATAATGCTAGTCTTCCAAAATAGTTCCTGTTTTTATCTATTTATTTATTTTTTGTTTATTATTATTGAGCGGTAAATGAGAGATGAGAAAATTAAATATTTATATAAATTGATTCGAAGGACCAGGGAATTTTTATATTAAAAAACGCCCAAAAAGTTAATGTCTATAGAGAGAGCTTGTGGATAATTTGTTGTTACAAAATGGGACAAAATGTCGAGCAATATGCTTACAAAAATAATTAAAGTTACACACATGAAATGATGAAAAACAGTACCTTGTCCAATATTCCAATTAGGTGAGGGAAGGTCCGAAGACAACCGTTGGTGAGGTGGTAGCGAGGTCCATCAATGTCCTGGAGGTAAACGCAACGAACGACAGTCCTCACTTCATTTTATCTTGAGTCTTCTTACACGAATCGCGGTAGAACGCTTCTCGCAAAGTTCATCTGCCACGGAAGCACGCACAAAGAAGATCTTGAAGCACAAACTATGGCGGGAGTTCACACAAGAAATTAAATGTACAAAATATCACACACAAAAATATTAAAAGACGTTTAAGAGTGGTTAACAGAGATTTAGAGAAAACAATATAGAAAAGCACGAGGCAGAGGGCCTCCAAAAGTGTATATGAGAGAAGTGCGTTGTGAGCCAGGGACGTTACAAGACAGACTGGGGTGGCGTAAGTAAGCCCCGCGTGGTGTAAAACGTTTTTAGAACAGTGCATTCCAACCAATCAGATTTCAAGACGACTGACTACGTCATATCGCCTGATTTATGTCGCTTTTAGAAAGCGTTATCCCCCTCTCTCTCTCTCTGTTGAGATATTTCAAATTAAAAAATAATACAACTTAAAATGCGCTCTTGGCTTAAAAACTATTTCTTAATGCTAAAGTGTTAACACATTAAATGCTATTATAAAACCTTAAAATATAAGTTATAAGTACTGAACAATTATTATTTTCAGAAATGAACATTCAGCCATCTCTGTACTTCTACTTCTAATAAATACTTCTTTCTTTAACTCCTTTAAGAAAGAAAAATATACAAATATGTGTACAGTAATATGTATTACAGTTTCGAGTTTCAGTTATTATTTACTAATGCCTTTCCGTTAAAGAAATAACAGCATCCTCTTTAATTTTGATTTTTCAACTAGATTAAATTGAATGGGAGTAGTCGAAGGTAGATGTTAGATCAAAGATGTTAGACTGAAACACAATGAGCATTCAGGGTACTTGGGAGTCAGCTTAGATTGACCAGTATGTTTTCAAAGTTGCCTACAGAAAACAGCAGATAAAGTGAGGACCGGAATTAACATTGTGCATCATGAGCCAACGCACAGCTGAGTACTCGTGTACTATAGCTTCAGTGCTGAGTGTTGTGCTCCCGTGTGGCCTGACAGTAATTTATGAGAGGTCGGTGTCTAAGCAAAACTAAACTGGGCTATCAGCGACTCCCTCATTACAATCTCTCTACCGTGGCTTCTTGTACTATGCTCATCCGGATATAAAACGCAGAGTACTTCTCAGAGAGTTTCAACAGATTTTGTAAACGTACGGTGGTATTGATCATTCACCATACAATAGTTGTATTCACGCATCCATACATCGATAAACATACAGCAGTTTTTAATTACGAGTTACTACGAATCTCCTCATTTGGCAACGTACCCCACAACGAGCAGGGCGGCTTAAATCTAGAAAACCACCTCTTTTACTAGCTTCCCTCTTAATATCATACAAATGTTTGCCACAAACCAACTGGGCATTAACTTGGGTTATGTTTAAAGGCCGAAAAAAGTTTCTGATAGCAAACCCTATGACTGTCATCAGAAGAACAAAACGTTCCCTTAAATTCAAATACTGAAAATATAAGTGGGAAATACCAAATGATCAGTCATGTGATTGTGGAGCTAAAATTCAAACAATGGATCACTTAATTAATGTATGTTTATTGGGTTTTTTTCAAGGAAAATTAGCTAATTTTCATTCAATCGGAGAAGCAGGCGTTGAACAGTTACGAAATCTAAATTTAGCTATGTGAAGGGAGATCAATATTTAAACACTAAGACACAAGTACGATGTATTATAGATTTAGATTCTAATTATCAATCAAATTTAGAATGTTTTCATGCCTTTTCTTTTATTTTGGTAGCGGGAGTTTACAGCCAGACGATATGAATGAATGGGAAGATTTGCTATAAGTCAAAGAATGTTTGAAAGGAAATTTATAGATCAAACCATAAGATTTGCGTATTCCAGATCCAATTATGTCTGATAACATATTTTTACTTGATTTTAAGTGAAAGATTTTTCTTACGTCAAATTTTATCAGAACAAAAATTTCAGAATTAAAGTCGTATATGATTGCATATCATTCAAATGAGATAAAATCAACAACCTTGACATATAAATATTTCATTAAGTCTTATTTCAGTTTTTAGTTTTAGTTAGTTTTTGTCAAAAATACTAACGAGTTGATTGTACAGTATTTGATTTTTTCACATGTTTTATTACGCTAGTTGATGGAGCGGGAAGGCGGACCCAGAGTGAAAATACTAAGGAAACATCGAGACCTGTGGCTGGAACTAAGTACTCTCACAGCTGGAATAACCAACGCTATTGGCAACTCCTTGGGGGTTCTTCATTTCAATCTGGTCCTGTGTCTCGAGTTAGCACTGTTTTGGGTTTCCTCAACTGTCATTACTACACGGTTTCTATCGATCCCTGCTTTACTATTTACTCAAATATCAACAATCCTTATCGTCCTTCTTCACACGGCTTCCTACTGGGCAGATACTAAGGTTAGTGAATTTACTTATTTTTTATGTCTTGCTAGATACGATCATATTTTTTAAACATGGAAACATGAATTTTATTAATTTACCTCGAAACTTAACCAATCCCCTCATAATTTATAATTATTTCAATCGTATAGCATATATACGATATTCATATTATAGTTGGCAATATTTTTTTGTGTATGCTATGTGTTACAATTAATTTCTAACAACTATGAGTATGACTTATTTGCTCTAGATAGATTTTTCTAGAGAAGACCTGCGCGAGACAAAAGTAAGCATGTAGCAGTTTGAAAGACCTGGTTGTCACGTTCTGAAATACCCCTCCCTTGACTCCTCCATAAGATCCATAAAGGAAGCCTGTTTCAGGATGTTATTTCAATACATTGGTATTGAAAGCCTGTTTCAATACCACTGTACTTTCATGGGTGGGTGGTCGGGTGGGTCAACAACACAACACCACAGTACGTGTGCGTGTTTGTGGACGGGTGGGTCAATACCACTGTACTTTCATGGGTGTGTGTGTGTGTGTGTGTGTGTGTGTGTGTGTGTGTGTGTGTGTGTGTGTGTGTGTGTGTGTGTGTGTGTGTGTGTGTGTGTGTGTGTGTGTGTGTGTGTGTGTGTGTGTGTGTGTGTGTGTGTGTGTGTGTGTGTGTGTGTGTGTGTGTGTGTGTGTGTGTGTGTGTGTGTGTGTGTGTGTGTGTGTGTGTGTGTGTGTGTGTGTGTGTGTGTGTGTGTGTGTGTGTGTGTGTGTCCACGCCCATCCTACTTTTATTTTTACTTTAAATATTTACTGTATATTTAAACCCTTATACTCGAAGGGAAATACTGTAACTGTATTACCTTGTTATCTTCACAAGTTAACAGGCGCTTAGTTACAAGAAGTGAGTTGCATTAAAACAATTATTAGCATACGGTAATTTCTAATAACGTTTCTGTTAAGTTCATTAACATGAATGGAGAAAGGAAGAAATCTATGTCACGAAGTGACAGTGAGCTCACTTTTTACATTCTCTATCTCTCTTGCACAAGTTTCAGAAATATGTAGTCATGTATAAAATTTATTTATAGTTACTTAACAGTGGAATAATGTTTTTTTCAGATTCGAAGGGAAATCGCTGTAGCTGTATTATCTTGTGATCTTCACAAGTTAACAGACGACGAATTACATGAAGTGAGTTGCATTTTAAGAAGTATTAGAACACGTTTCTAAGTTTGTTTAGTTTAAAGAGCCAAGCACGCTAAAACTACCCTAATCAATTACTAATTGTTTATTTTGTACACAAATCTTATTATAAAGCAATCCCACAAACTTTTCTTCGAGAGATATCAGATAACACGTTGTAATTCAGACCTGGAAACAGTTCATAAGCCATACCTCCTCCAAGAAATACTTGCTGTTAAGTTTATATTTTGTAAATGTATATTAATGTGTAAACATTAATATCGTTGCAGACAAAAAGTCCTAAATACTGTGATACCATGGTCTAGCTACAAATTGTATCTTTTATTTAGACGTACTAATTACTAAATCACACAATACGACATATTTACAAATACAAATTACTAGTCACTATTTTACAATTTTAAATTTAAACACTCTTAACTATAATGTGACTTAACAGCCCCTAAATATGTTCGTTCAATGTTTGCCAATGTTCATGAAATGTCACTGTTTAGTATTTATCATGTTACTGTCACAAGTAAGCACTTCACTGCAAACTGACTGTCACAAGTAAGCACTTCACTGCAAACTGACTGTCACAAGTAAGCACTTCACTGCAAACTGACTGTCACAAGTAAGCACTTCACTGCAAACTGACTGTCACAAGTAAGCACTTCACTGCAAACTGACTGTCACTGGCTAATCAGCCGAAGGGTATCTTTTACAAGGTGCCACTGAAATCCAGAAGGTTCCAGAAATGTGATCTGGAATGGCTGAGACTCCAATTTGAATCTCCTAACTGCACCTGAAAACAAATTAATTTCCGTAGTGGAAAACTTACGCTTTGTCAGGGATTTGACTAACCCAGCGGCGGACGTACTCTAAACAAACAGATGTCCCTAAATCTAAGAATATCTATGCCTTTTTATGAAAAATATGTTTAAGGACGCAGGGCCTGAATCATGGATGCATGTGAATTAGTTAGCATTGTAAAATAGTAATTTATGTATTTATATTTTTATTATATTTATAGGAATTTCAGACATTTCACTATTAAAGCCTAATGAATGATATCCAACTAATGAATAATCTCCAACTAATAAATGATCTCCAACTAATGAATAATCTCCAACTAATGAATAATATCCCACTAATGAATAATCTCCAACTAATGAATGATATCCAACTAATGAATGATCTCCAATTAATGAATAATCTCCAACTAATGAATGATCTCCAACTAATGAATGATCTCCCACTAATGAATAATCTCCAACTAATGAATGATCTCCAACTAATGAATAATCTCCAACTAATGAATGATCTCTAACTAATGAATAATCTCCAACTAATGAATAATAATATCCAACTAATGAATGATCTCCAACTAATGAATAATCTCCAACTAATGAATGATCTCCAACTAATGAATGATCTCCCACTAATGAATAATCTCCAGCTAATGAATGATCTCCAACTAATGAATAATCTCCAACTAATGAATGATATCCAACTAATGAATGATCTCCAATTAATGAATAATCTCCAACTAATGAATAATCTCCAACTAATGAATGATCTCCAACTAATGAATGATCTCCCACTAATGAATGATCTCCAACTAATGAATCTCCATATGCTCGTCACTTTAGCAAAATTTGTCTTGCACGAGTTCACCATCAATATAAATAAATATCTTACACCAACATTGTAACTTATCCGAAAGTAATAAAGCAATAGCAACAACATTTCCTATGGAAAATAAATTATAAAATTTATAATGCTTTTTCGGTTCTTCTTTTCTTAGTTTCATTAGCTAATATTTCATCACAGAACAGATCAAATTAATGTATACAGCGGCCTACCAAGCCCGATGTTCTAATCATTCTAATGCCCTCATAAACATGTGGTAAACTTCGTCAATACACGTTCGGCTAAATGTACTTTGATATAAAAAAAATGCTTTTATAAATTAAATTAACTCTTGTTAATACGTTAACCTATCCAGTGACATTGACAGGAGCATTGCACGTTATTGCATGATAACGGCGTCAAGCAATGTCTAGTGAGATTGTTTCTTGGGTGGGTAACCATTGCGCGATCGCGTACTCGGTCACTGATGGTAGTACAGAAGTTACGCGTAATCCATTGTTCTCTATGCTGTATTAGTCAGGGGTTTTTAGGCTTAAATTCATTTGGTAAAATAAGATCTCCACCTTTTCTATTCAAAACCTTATTGCAAAAAATTTTAAAAAGTTCACAACAAACGCTAACTCGAATAACAATTTTGTCAAATACACATCTACAATACCTCATTCATTAAGTAAACTGAACTTTTTTCCAGGTTGACTGCTTACTGACAGCCATTGAAAGCAGCAAAAACAACTTTACACTTAAAGGCATGATGGATATCTCTAGGCAAACAGTTTTAGAAGTACGGTAACAGATAAACGTTGTTTTAAGATTACACAGCTAAGAAATGAATGTAATACTTCGTTGTAAACTGTTTAAAATTATGGTTGCATTATTACTATAAGACAAATCACGTAATTTTTTTTGAAGGGAAAATAAATATCTCTATACAGAATGATTGGTGTACATTAATCACAAAATGTACGTTTATGAAAAACTTGTCCTACTGAATTCATGGTTGACAAACTGAATTCAAATACGTCATATTAAGTATAAAAACGTATTTGAAAAAATATTTCTCTTATGGAGTTTTTCATTGTTGTGCTTTTACTAAGGTATTTCTTATGTTGGTTTTGGACATTCTTTGGTATAAGTACAATTTTTACATACCGAAGGAATAATATATAGCTTAAATCACCTCTTACTAAAATTAAAAAAAAAAAAAAACAATTTCTATACCTGAGATTTTTTAAGGACATGTGTTTTCCTAATTAAATCAAAAGTTAGATTGTAAAAGTTATGAAAAGGGAAGACAAGTCAAGTCCACGTTTTTGGTGGTCTTTCTCTTCCCCATGAGCGTTTTGATGAGAAAATATATCAAAATATATTAAATCATTAGAAAAATATATCAAATATTTTTTATATATTTTTCTAAAAATAATTCACAAAAACATTTTAATCAATGTGTGATGTCCAGTATAGTACAAGCTAATGACTCAAATGCCTACAGTTAAAAATAAAATACGTTTTCGTGGCAAGCATTCGTCTTACTGATATGAAGTAAAATGTTACTATTAACTATATAGTATTGCAGTATACATGTTACAGTTGTTAATGAAATATATACATTCTTTTACAGCTCTGTGAAGCAGTGCTCACCATTTTGGTCATCCTTATCCAGTTTAGAAGGTCTACTTAGCAACCACTACAAAGGGAAATCAATCATGAAATTCACAAATAAATCAAGATATAGGCTATAATAACAAATTTAGTAAAGTGACAAATAGCTAAAATTTATAATATTTTGTAATTCAAAGAAGTTCAATTAAACTTTTAATTATGTTCTACATATTTTTAAACAAATAAACATATCTACATATTTGTATAAAATTAAAATTATGTTAATATGATTCAGTCTAAAGGACATCTATTTTTACTTGTTCACTTCATGTTAAATGGTTTTGGATCTTTGTATAGTTCATTGTACGTTCTATGCTATCAAGTTTTATATTCCTGTATAATTTCTACTTATATTCATAGAGCCCGTGAGAGACTAGACCCAATGACCAATTTTATATTTTTAAGTCGTCATTAACTTTTTCTAAAATACCTTCGGGCTTTTGGGGTCACGAACTTTTAATATCTTCCCACAATTTATGATAAAATCTCAACATTAAATATTTTCCTGGAAAAGATAATGAATTGGCAGATTGAATGTTCTGTCCTTTCCATTAATTTTCCACTAGCCCTGTCGATGTGTTTCCGTTTATTCACCACCAATCGTTGTGTTTCCATTTATTCATCACCTATCGTTGTGTTTCCGTTTATTCACCACCTGTCGTTGTGTTTCCGTTTATTCACCACCTGTCGTTGTGTTTCCGTTTATTCACCATCTGTCGTTGTGTTTCCGTTTATTCACCACCTATCGTTGTGTTTCCGTTTATTCACCACCTGTCGTTGTGTCTCCATTTATTCACCACCTGTCGTTGTGTTTCCGTTTATTCACCACCTATCGTTGTGTTTCCGTTTATTCACCACCTATCGTTGTGTTTCCGTTTATTCACCACAGCTAACAACACTTGCTAATTGTTGAAAGAATTGTTTAATATTTATTCCGGTTTGATTTTGTCCCTCTATGATGGAAGGAAGCCTTATCTTATCAATTATAAGTAAAAGATTTTGTGTACTTTTAATTTTTATTCGTTTCTAGTAAGTTTTTCTTATGTTAACAATATTAATACTATAAATATATCATTACTTCCTTAAGACGTATCCCTTTTTTTCATTTCTAATAAATTTTGTTAACTATTTTTCACAATTAGTAACAAAATTATAAATCAAAATAGTATTGGTTGTGAATTAACGGAAAAGAGCGACACTTTTCAATGATATTATAGTAATAACAATACTTAGTCAGAGTCCGTCTTTCATTATTTATTTATAACTTTTAAAAGTCGTTTTACTTCAGATTGATATGTAAATGTGTTAAATGTTATGACTCTTTGTGGTGCGTATGGGTTTTTAACTCTAAAAATAAAATGATAAATATCTAAAACCTTCAGTGGATGAAATAATACAAAAATACAAACTATAAAATAATGACTATAATATTTGACAAACTATTTTTTTTTTATTTTGTATTGTACTTAGAACATAATTTATTATGATTGTTAGATTTTCTGTATATTCAATATATGTATATTTATCTTAATTGCGTCATCCTAAATTTTGCAAAAATGCAGATTGATTTTAAGCTAATATGTTGGTTAATTGGTAAAATAAACGTCATTATTCCAATCATTTTAATGTATTATTAATGAAGCCTTTCGTTGTAAAAGACAACATAATCAGATTAAAAACAACTTAGTTTTTAAGTTTTTTTTCTTGGAATTTTGCTGTGCAAGCTTTTTAATAATTAAAAATAAATAGCAAATTAATAAAATCCAATTGCTGTAACTAAATTTATTTAAAAATAACGCCCTTTTGAAATAAAATTTCACTAAAACCATTATAGAAATAAAAAAACCTTATAACTAGGTAAAAACTGCAGCTAACAGACAAATTAAAAATGCCTTATTAATTGAAATCAAATAAAAAAATGACCCAGGATGAACATTTTTGTAAATAAATCTAATTTCCATAATATTAAAATACATACCTAAAACGTTGTTTAGCAGCAAATATGAGACGTTTACACTCGGATACAAGTATCTGGATTTGTATGAGATACAAGTTGATTTGATAAATCGCGATACATTTTCATGAATTGGTGAATTTAGCTGATTTTAAATCAACTAAAAGACAGTTCAAAGTACACATTTAATGTGTTATAACGATTGTGCGACATAAAGTCCAAATCAAGAAGTCTAAACCGAAAAGTCCAAGACAAAAAGTCCAAAAGCTGTAACAGCCAATACCTAAAAGTCTAAGCAAAAAGTCCAATACTTGTTATTTTGAGCTTATTTTTATTTTGAACTTATTTTTATTTCAAAATGGTGCTTATTGAAGTAAGCAACTAACCTAACCTAACCTAACTAACCTAACCTAACCTAACCTAACCTAACCTGCGGTAAATCACAGCTGCTACCCAGGTAGATCACGGATGCTACCCGAGTAGATCACGGCTGCTACCCGAGTAGATCACGGCTGCTACCCAAGTAGATCACGGATGCTACCCGAGTAGATCACGGCTGCTACCCAAGTAGATCACGGATGCTACCCGAGTAGATCACGGCTGCTACCCAAGTAGATCACGGATGCTACCCGAGTAGATCACGGCTGCTACCCAAGTGGATCACGTTTTATTCTCAAAGCTTAATAAACCGTATATTTTATTTTCTCAAAATAGTTTATTCTCAAAATTATTTTGAGAAAATAATAGATTTTCTCAAAATAATTTTGGACCTAATAGTTTTGGACCTTCCGGGTTGGATTTTTTGGTTTGGACTTTTTGTCCTCCAACCGTTATAACTTCGTTTTTAAACATAACTGAAAATGCTTTTCATTTTTTTAAATGTGAAAATCTGTTTGTTTGAATGAAAATCTTCTTAATCCTTTCAGTTATGAGTAAAAAACGAAGTTATAAAAATAAAATGTTTACTTTGAACTGTCTTTCAGTTGATTTAAAATCAGGTAAATTCACTACTTCAGAAGGCCACAAGTTCCAATGTAGTGGTTACAACTTTTTTTATATTTTTCCTGTCTCAAGGGAAGGTAGATTAACTAATTTTGTTTTTAACATTGGGAAATAATTAATTCGCCAAACACCGATTGCACCACCTTAACATAGAAAATGCTTTAGTAACAGGTAGGAGTCTATTTATAGACACGTACGACTACATGGTTGAGTAAGGCGAATAATGTAAATGTTTTATAGTAACATTATGTAAATGTAAAAATACTTTTTCAGCCGCTCACAGAGATGAATATCCAAAAACCACAGCAGGAAAACTTATCCAATATGTTTATCTCTTAATTCACTTTTAACATACTATACTGTAACATCAGCCTGAGAATATCATAGCTGTGAAACAGTAAAAAATAAATAAATATAGTTTTTCGAAAATGCTTTCAGAAAATAAATATATTGAATGACTATGTTCATTTTTAATCTATTCATCCACTACCCTTCGGCGTCTGCAATTGATAGAAAATGTCATAAACTGAGAGAAAGTAAATCAGATGGGCCTAAACAATAATATATGTTCCAATTTCGTTAAGCTATACCTAACGATCCCGATAAATTACGCGACTGGTTTTATTTTAAATTTCAGGTGTTTTATTTATTTCTTGTTATTAAATTGTTTTGACAAATAATGAATTTTAAAAGAAATTGAGGGGAATTAACTGTAATTTTACGATACGTCATTAAATATAATATGCTTTTAATCGGGGTTTAAATTTTATACCCCTTAAGCATTAAAAATTATCTTAATTATGTACTACTGTATTAATCGCAGTACAGCAATGCGTTATTTCATATTTTATTCAATTATTCATTACACAATGTAAAAAGTACTAAACAATATATAAAATGTAGACTATTACACTGTAGTAAATTACTAATATAGTATTACTAACTAAATAAATGATTAAGCATTCAATTTTATTAATTTTTCATTGAAAATTATTAATACACAAAAATTCAAAGTAAGAATCGCAAAAAATCCAATTTAATTCAATTCAAAATCATTTATTATTTCTTAAATTGATATTACATTGTAGTGTCTTTTTTAATCTCTCTAGCATATAAGTTAGCTATTTGAGAGATCAACTATACATATATATTAAAGATATTTCATAATGAAATATCTTTAATATATATGTAATCTTAAAATAACTAACAAACAAAACAAAAATAAATAAACAAATCAATAAGCGCCAAGGAAAAATAGTTAAAGGAAACCAAATAACATTTGTTATTCACTATAAATACCAATTTTTTTCAAAAATGTAAATTTTTATATCAGTAGTCCTAATGTTTATTTTATTTTAGAGTTCATATCAATTGATTGTTTAATTGTTTAAAACTTCCTCCTGGATCACGACTGGCATTCCTAACTACACATAAGCCTCAAAGCACTAAACATTAACACAATGGAAACAAATAAATAAATAATATACATAACTATATAAAACAAATATACTATAAATTGGCAATAAATAAACAATATTAAATACTATATAGACTATGAACAATTTAACAAACAAAAACAAAAAACAAATGAAATCAACT
Source organism: Stictocephala bisonia (assembly GCA_035578905.1). Taxonomy (NCBI): domain Eukaryota; kingdom Metazoa; phylum Arthropoda; class Insecta; order Hemiptera; family Membracidae; genus Stictocephala; species Stictocephala bisonia. Next base: position 280,996 of record JAQJVL010000782.1, read on the forward strand.
ATATGCATGTAACATATGTATAATACAAAGAAATAACGATACAAATAACAATAAATAAAATCTAAAAGTAATAAGAAACATAATATTCTAACTATAAACTTATGTGCTAATAAATGACAGTGAAAATTAGTCTCACTGTTGTTCACTAACAACCTTATTTATAGTAGTTGCAAAGAATGCACTCAGATATTGAGTCAAACAGGGATGATATTCTTTGTTCCCGTGTTCAGCAGCAAGACCCGGCTGGTAGGAACCAGTTTAATACCGGCTCCCGTCAAAACTCTGTCAGTATTGCTGTTGATTTACACATTATATCACATAGGTTTCCCAGTGTGCTTAATTAACTCAACAGTGCTTATATATCTCTTTGTAGTTTTGTCTTATTTATCTATGTATAGTTCGATTTTGAAAATAGCCATTCTAAAAAACGAATAGATGATTTTTTCATTTATTTATTTTTTTCTGTTTACAAACGTGACAAGGTGGATAACCTCAATATGTAAGTATATATTTTTTTACTTTTTGATGATAGACGATTCTTCAACCCTTCAACTGTTAGAAAGCATCTCTATATAAATAAAAACCGATACCTGTAATTTTATATGGAAATGTATTCATAGTTAATAAATAAAGGGATTCCCTTAAAGGGATATTCCCTTAATGTAAATAAAGGGAAGCTACCAGAGACAGAAAATTTAAAAGGTTTTCTGTCCAGTAAAAAGCAGGACATGGCTGTTGTCAAGCACGTGGGTTAGAATAAGTCACAACTAACTGTAGGGCTGGAGCTGTACAGAGTTCTTCCCAGTAAAGAGTACACTACGGTGAATTTAGTAAGGTGAGTTTTACTTTCCATTCTTTATTGATTATTTTCTTATATTCATGTCGTTAAAATGTAAATCATTAATCGTTATGGTATTTAACTTATTCATTTACAGGGTGTTCCCAAACTAAGTTCAAAAACTTAAATTTATGATTCGTTGGGTAAAAATAAATTAAAATGTTCTTATACATATAGGTCCTAATGTGCTGCGTTTTCAATATGCCTCTGTTTAATTATACTAATATAAAAAAGTGAGGTTTAGCTTAAACATTTGAATTAGGTACAATAGTTTATTTGGACTGTGCCTGAATTTTAGGTAAATCGTACTATCACTAGGGGACACTCCTGCACGCTACACGTGCCAACCCAACACTCACTGCGCTGGTTTTCAAATACTTTAATTAGTTTCTTTGTGCTTACTAATCAGTAATTGAACAACAAATAATTATTGTACTAGAACTCACAAAAATGATTCACATATCATTATCTAATTTCTCAACAATGAGTAACCTGTAATGCAAATACTAAAATATCAGCTGTTTAATATTTACTTCATCAGCTGTTATTAAATACATTTAACACCGGCAATTCAATGTCTAATAAAATGAAACAGAACATACATCGTATTGCCTAAATTAGTGTTACTCTATTAACTGATTTTATTCAACTAGAACTTGTTAGATTTGTGATTACATTTAGTAGCTTTTTTATATCCAACGCTTTTTTTCTAAGATGCGTGTTTTTGAACAGTTTACTTTTAAAAGTGTTAAGTTCTGGCATTTTAAAAATAATGAATATAATAAAATAATATTATGATAACCTTAAAAAAACATAACATGTACCTTCATACCAAATTTTAGCACTGTATTGTAAGGATTTATGAAATTACATATCATTTAGTGAAAATACCTAAATGGCCGCCATGTTGAAAACGAAGCATATTCGGACCTATATGTATAGGATAATTTTTATTTATTTTTATCCAACGAATCATAACCTTAAGTTTTTGAATTTAGTTTGGAACACCCTGTATAGCCTTATTTATACTATAGTAGTTATGTTAAATATTTATTTATTCTAGTAAAAAGATACACATTTTGCACATGTAAATTAACAGGAACTACTAGCAACATTTTCCATCTAGCGTGACCAGATCAAATTAAAAGATCATAATAATTATAATTAACAGTCAAAAATTGACAAATAAAATCAATCATAACGGTCCAAAGTTCAATATTACTGCAAACCACTTGATACAACTCCACTTTGTATTTCCTACAATATGTTAAACCTATAATAAAACTACATATAATTGATCGATTTCATCTACATTAAATAGCAAATTCTTTACTGTATTACGAAAAACTGTATTACTATTACAACGTTTTATTTATAAGAGCAAATAATTAAAAATTAGGTCCCAAAAAAGTAATTTTTTTTAAGATTGACTTGTTCACCTCAGATAATCATTCCCATTAAATGGCATCTCGTGTTTTGTAAATGTTATCATTTCTGTTATTTCATATTTCTTGTGATAATACGTTCAATTTATCTCTGGAGAAAATGATAACAAAATAACTGCTAATAACTACGTAATAAGTTGTTAGTACTCGATCTTGTCTGTGTGTTTCCTTTATATTAGTTATTTGTAGTTTTAGTAATTTATTTATATTTGATCGTCATTTTTACTTTTATATTTTTAGATTGCCTGTTTTAACATATCTTAAAAACCATATGATAATTCAAATATATTGTTGTATATCGTGATGATAGCCGATGTCAAATTGAAAAAATAATAGTATTTCAACCAATCAACGAAAATGTTGTGAAATATTTCCAATGATGTGGAGTAGTATAGCTCAACATTAAAAAGTGCAACATTAAAAATTATACATTTTCAGCCAATAAAGATTAACACCAAATTCAGGACAAATATAAAATTGGGAAAGTTTTTCTAATGTAATCCGATAATTCCTCATTTATAATTATGTCTCCAGTCTTTGATTTCAGATTAGAGCTAAAATGTTCTGATAAGACTACTGAAGTTAATAATAATATTAATGGAATGTACTTTTATTGTGGTATACCTTCCGATATTTTATAAATTAAAGTAATTTTAATGTATATCCTATTTTACCTTTGTAAATAAAGTATACACGAGAGCTAAAATAATGAGCTGCCACTGTGCTTACTTAACAATTTGAAAGACGAGAGCTAAAACACTGAGCAGCCACTGTGCTTACTTAACAATTTGAAAGACGAGAGCCAAAACATTGAGCTGCCACTGTGCTTACTTAACAATTTGAAAGACGAGAGCTAAAACACTGAGCTGCCACTGTGCTTACTTAACAATTTGAAAGACGAGAGCTAAAACATTGAGCTGCCACTGTGCTTACTTAACAATTTGAAAGACGAGAGCTAAAACACTGAGCTGCCACTGTGCTTACTTAACAATTTGAAAGACGAGAGCTAAAACACTGAGCTGCCACTGTGCTTACTTAACAATTTGAAAGACGAGAGCTAAAACACTGAGCTGCCACTGTGCTTACTTAACAATTTGAAAGACGAGAGCTAAAACACTGAGCTGCCACTGTGCTTACTGAACAATTTGAAAGACGAGAGCTAAAACATTGAGCTGCCACTGTGCTTACTGAACAATTTGAAAGACGAGAGCTAAAACACTGAGCTGCCACTGTGCTTACTTAACAATTTGAAAGACGAGAGCTAAAACACTGAGCTGCCACTGTGCTTACTTAACAATTTGAAAGACGAGAGCTAAAACACTGAGCTGCCACTGTGCTTACTTAACAATTTGAAAGACGAGAGCTAAAACACTGAGCAGCCACTGTGCTTACTTAACAATTTGAAAGACGAGAGCTAAAACACTGAGCTGCCACTGTGCTTACTTAACAATTTGAAAGACGAGAGCTAAAACACTGAGCTGCCACTGTGCTTACTTAACAATTTGAAAGACGAGAGCTAAAACACTGAGCTGCCACTGTGCTTACTTAACAATTTGAAAGACGAGAGCTAAAACACTGAGCTGCCACTGTGCTTACTGAACAATTTGAAAGACGAGAGCTAAAACACTGAGCTGCCACTGTGCTTACTTAACAATTTGAAAGATGAGAGCTAAAACACTGAGCTACCACTGTGCTTACTTAACAATTTGAAAGACGAGAGCTAAAACACTGAGCTGCCACTGTGCTTACTTAACAATTTGAAAGACGAGAGCTAAAACATTGAGCTGCCACTGTGCTTACTTAACAATTTGAAAGACGAGAGCTAAAACACTGAGCTGCGACTGTGCTTACTGAACAATTTGAAAGACGAGAGCTAAAACATTGAGCTGCCACTGTGCTTACTGAACAATTTGAAAGACGAGAGCTAAAACACTGAGCTGCCACTGTGCTTACTTAACAATTTGAAAGACGAGAGCTAAAACACTGAGCTGCCACTGTGCTTACTTAACAATTTGAAAGACGAGAGCTAAAACACTGAGCTGCGACTGTGCTTACTGAACAATTTGAAAGACGAGAGCTAAAACACTGAGCTGCCACTGTGCTTACTTAACAATTTGAAAGACGAGAGCTAAAACACTGAGCTGCCACTGTGCTTACTTAACAATTTGAAAGACGAGAGCTAAAACACTGAGCAGCCACTGTGCTTACTTAACAATTTGAAAGACGAGAGCTAAATCACTGAGCTGCCACTGTGCTTACTTAACAATTTGAAAGACGAGAGCTAAAATACTGAGCTGCCACTGTGCTTACTTAACAATTTGAAAGACGAGAGCTAAAACACTGAGCTACCACTGTGCTTACTTAACAATTTGAAAGACGAGAGCTAAAACACTGAGCTGCCACTGTGCTTACTTAACAATTTGAAAGACGAGAGCTAAAACACTGAGCAGCCACTGTGCTTACTTAACAATTTGAAAGACGAGAGCTAAAACACTGAGCTGCCACTGTGCTTACTTAACAATTTGAAAGACGAGAGCTAAAACATTGAGCTGCCACTGTGCTTACTTAACAATTTGAAAGACGAGAGCTAAAACACTGAGCAGCCACTGTGCTTACTTAACAATTTGAAAGACGAGAGCTAAAACACTGAGCTGCCACTGTGCTTACTTAACAATTTGAAAGACGAGAGCTAAAACATTGAGCTGCCACTGTGCTTACTTAACAATTTGAAAGACGAGAGCTAAAACACTGAGCTGCCACTGTGCTTACTTAACAATTTGAAAGACGAGAGCTAAAACATTGAGCTGCCACTGTGCTTACTTAACAATTTGAAAGACGAGAGCTAAAACACTGAGCTGCCACTGTGCTTACTTAACAATTTGAAAGACGAGAGCCAAAACATTGAGCTGCCACTGTGCTTACTTAACAATTTGAAAGACGAGAGCTAAAACACTGAGCTGCCACTGTGCTTACTTAACAATTTGAAAGACGAGAGCTAAAACATTGAGCTGCCACTGTGCTTACTTAACAATTTGAAAGACGAGAGCTAAAACACTGAGCTTCCACTATGCTTATTTAACAATTTGATTGAAGAGGGTTAAAAAAACTGTTATTTTCTAAAGCATATGTTAGTATCATATTACAGTGTGTTGTTATTTTTCAGAAAAAAACTGGCCGATAAAGATAAATAAGCGAAATGTATCTGTAACCAATCGAGATTTAAGCAGGGAATTGTATTTTGGTTATTTATTTAATTTTAATGAATGCTTAAAATCATTACTATCAATACTAAAAATTATTGAAATTTCATAAATTTTATGGAAACTCGATAAATTTGTGGTTACACGAAAAATTAAAAGTATTAAACTGATGATAAATTGTTAAATAGCTAACCACACGATGAAACACGTATGGTTGGTTTGAAACAAACGCCTTAACTATCAAAGAAATTTTTTTTTTTTTCAAACCTTGGTAACATTGTTACAAATTATTATTACCATCCCTATATTCAGAACACAACATTTAACAATAAATAATAAATGTTGACAGTAGCTGATAAATGTTGTTTTGATCCACTTGGCAAAAGCAACTTTACAATTAATTGTTTTTCATTATTCTTGCAGACAGTTGACAATCTATCGTCATTCTTACTAAAAAATAGACAGCCGTCATCATGAAGACAGTTAGTTCTACCTGGTACATATGGGTGTACCACTTCTGTTGGCACGTTTTCTGACTGGTAATCAACCTGTGTTAAATACCTCTCAGAATATTACAGTAGATGAAACTAGACATGATGAGGAGTTGAGGATTTGTTTATATTTAATCAGTAAGTTTTGTCGTTGGCTTAACTAGATTGATTTAGCTTCAGTTAAAGGTTAGATTTATTAAATACTAGTTGTATCATTCGGTAAAGCGATGTAATAAATCTACAACGCGGAAAAATATGAAAACGCTTTTACAAATTTTGTATGACTTCTTTTGTACCCACGAGGAGTTGAACGAAACCCTTCAATGTACGCCTAGGTCGAGTTTGGTATCAGATGAAAGGTCTATTCAAGAGAAATTAACTGCCGCAAACCACACTTCGAAAGGTTTATCTTTTCCAGAGTAGCGGCCATTGAATTTAAAAATAACTAATTTAATCTATCTTTTTTCTTCGCTATATAATGGTTTAAAGTAAATTATTCTGATCAAAAATTATGGTTTACGGAACAGAATTATTTAAAAAAACTAAATGATCAAATCATCTTTGGAAAAAATAACGTTGTTGCGAAAGCGTTTTCATATTTTGTATATTTTATATAGAACATTATAAAATATTTTAATTCAAAATACGTTCTATAATAATGTATTATGGATACATAAGAATAGCATCGTGAATTTGTTTCACGTATCTGTTACCTCTTAATTATATTAAATAAAATGTATTCAGAAAATTGTTAGTCCTCTAATTTACTTAAAAATTTATAATAGTTTCGATAATTAGTAAATCTGTGTAGGATCTTTAGGAATGTACGTTTAATCAACCACACGCCCATTGCATAGTCTTGGTAAAACAATGGCAAAACAACGTACTACCGTATTAGCCAAACAAGTGACATAGCAACGTTAGCAAGAATAATGTAGACATAGTAAAACTACGTACTACCATATTAGCCAAACAAGTGACATAGCAACGTTAGCAAGAATAATGAAGACATAGTAAAACAACGTACTACCGTATTAGCCAAACAAGTGACATAGCAACGTTATCAAGAATAATGTAGACATAGTAAAACAACGTACTACCGTATTAGCCAAACAAGTGACATAGCAACGTTAGCAAGAATAATGAAGACATAGTAAAACAATTTATATAAACAATTATATCTAAATCAATACTCAACTAATTTTAATACTTTGATTTCACTGTTGGCGCAGATATTATATGTACCCGAGTTTGAAGGTTGTTTATTGAGAAATTAAAAGCCCTGTGAAAAATTCAATCGCACCTTGTTTTCCTCTTTTAATTTTATGGTATGATATAGACATTTTTAATGTTATATTATGTTTTATTGATTATTTTTTGAATTGAAACAAAAATAGTACTGGGATTTTAACTAGTTTTTACTGTGCATCAAATTTACACTGTTACTGTTAAAACTCTCTTTGATGTATCGTATTAAATTGTTATACGTAGTTAAAAGGAATGTTTCCGATAGTTTTACAAGTTTCAGAATGTTAACTTTATAAGAAGAAAAGTTCTTCTCAATTCCCTGAAACAGCGTTTTCTTTGCTTCTAGAAGTCGTAACATTAATTACTTGGCCATGATGTTATCCTACTGAAATGTATAGTTACGAAACATTACTTTAATTTGTGTTAGTAACTTACTTACGCATGTAGAAGTAATGTATAAAGGTTACAACGTGACCAAGTAATTCATTTTAAAAACTCTAATAGTCAATAAAACGTTGTTTCAGAAAATCGATAAGAACTTTGTTACTCGAAAGGTTACAATTCTTAATATTGCAGAAACGCTTATGCTAAACACATACTAAAATAACAATGAGATGCATTATTTTTTTATAAATAAAGGTGTAAGGTGAAAACTATTTCAAATTCCTCTTCTTTTTTGTCCCAACTAGAATAAAAATAACTAAAACATATAATAAAGTTCAAAAAATGCACATTTCATAACGTACAACTAAACGAGGAACACAACAGTACGATTGAATTTTTCATAGGCCACTTAGTTTCTTGTTAACAACCTTCAAACTCGGATTCGCATAATTTCTGCGCCAATTGCAGAACATAACTAGTTAGAAGGTACAAAACAGACTATACATCAATGTAAGCTAAGTCATTATTCTAAAGTAATTTGCTAGTTTCTAACAAATTCAAGACCTAAGGTTGAATATAAATGACATCTGACATACGAGGTACCTCTTTATGATGCCTTTAAATGTTGTTATAGCAATTCAACGTGTAATTTGGGCTTCGAAAACATGATCCGCTCTTAATTGTTAATTCTCACAATTATTGGACTATGGCGGCATATTCTATCACTTATTATAAACACTTATTTTAGTATAAAGTATACAACAGACGAGTTATAAAGCTAGTATTGATAATAACCCATGTTTCGGTTCGACTATGAGTACTAGCGTTTTCGTCTTCCTTTAATTAGGATAAAAATAATCATTTTAATCTCGAAATCAATTTTTCCTTATATCAGGAAGTATTTAAGCTGTACCAAATTCAAACTGACACATTAAACGAGGTAATTCGCCAGTTAAAGATGTCCTAGTGGACAGACTGCAAATTAAAATGAGAGAAATTGCAGTTAATTTTTTTAAGGTATGTGGGGTGGGAATAGCAAAATTTGGTACTACAATAAACTTATGGAGACTTCTGGACATGAAGGTGAAAGTCCATTTATTGAACTGCAAAGTCGTCAAAAAGAACCAAGGTTCCATAAAGATTATTATTGATGGTACCTCTCCAACTATATTATTATTAGATCCAAATCCATCTTTAACATTTAATAAATTTGTAACCCTTTACATTAATTTATTAAACTTGTTTAGTCTCCCGCAGTACATTACAAATAGTCCCACTAATATTAGGGCCCAACAAACAAAATCAGCTGTTAATAACAAACAAAACAAATCAGCTGTTATTGTTGTAGTAGATTTTTTATTGTTGACCAGGTGGGTATTAATAAACATTGAATATTTGACATCAGTGCAATGTTGAAAATTGTCATTATCAGTCTTTTGTGTGTTGTTTGCTGAAATAATATAACTTATTTTTGTAATTTCACGTTTGTTTTTTAAGTGTTTCAGTTTGTATTACGATATGTTTTATACTGTTAGTGAATATGCAGACATGCATTTTTTGTATGGTCTTTGTAACGGAAATGCCCGTGCTGCTGTAAGGGATTGTAGAGTTAGGTATCCTAACAGAGAACGATTCCCTGATCATAGAGTATTTGTGTATGTGCATAGGTCTTAACAGGAAGGTAAGATTCCCAGACATTCTGAGAGATTAAGTAGAACCCGTATTAACAATAATTATGATGAAATAGCTGTAAATATGATAGAAGAAGATCCAACTGCAAGTGTCCGCCGTTTATCCAGACAGACTGCCATGCCAAGTTCATCAATTCACCGGAGCCTTAGTAGTTACTAGTTGTATCCTTATCATGTGTAGCGAGTTCAATATCGTCTACCCACAGACCATGCTAGAAGAGTGCGCTTTTGTTTTCTAAGTTTTTTTTAGAAAGATACTTAGAATAAATGTAGTTCATCCTGGGTTTTTCAATAATATTTTGTGGACTGACGAAAGTTTGTTCAAAAGAACAGGAATTTGCAATAATCACAACACACATTATTGGTCATATGAAAACCCTTAACTAACAAGAACTTCAGCACCGAAAGTGTTCAGCACCGAAAGTGTTCAGCACCGGTTTGGAATAAACATGTGGGCTGGTATCGTTGAATGCAAATTAGTTGAGCCATTTGAGTTGCAAGGTATACTGAACTGAGTGAATTATTTTAACTTTCTGCAAAACGACCTTAGACCTTGAATATGTTACACTTGGCACACGTGAAAATATTTGGTTTCAATGTGATGGCACTCCAGCCCATTATTCTCATGAAGTTAGACTGTATCTAAATGCCGGATTCCAAAATCGCTGGATGGAAGACAAGCAACCATAGAATGGCCGCCCACATCACCTAATCTAAACCCCCTGGATTTCTTTTTATGGGGACACTAAAAGGAATTGGCGATTTCTTCTGATTTCCGTACAGAAGATGAACTAAGACAAGGAATAACAGTTGCTACCAACACAATTAGGAATAATAAACAATTCTTTCGTTCTCTAAGGAGAAATTGTCGTCGTCGTTGTCAGCTTTGTATCATGGAAGAAGGTCGGAATTTTGAACTTTTATTGTAATAGGTATCTTTAGAAAAATTGTAGCCTACTGCAATTTATCTAATCTATTTCCTTATTGCTTTGTTAGCTTGTAGCAATTAATTTTACTTACAAATTCTTCAACTTTAATATTACTGTATTACACTAAATATTTATAAAATTATTTACTTAATAAAATTATAATATCAGCAAAAAACGTTTGTTTAAATAGCGATTAGATTATTGTTGTAGCCTTTTTGGAGTGACTTCTTAGCTTTGTCCATGCATAAGACTTCCGCGAAGAACGTCGCAACGCGAGGGTGGACAAGTGGCCAGCCTGCAAAAACGTGGGAATTTTAGAAAAATTCAGCAATTCTCAAAAGAAGCTAACGAATTTGTTAATGTGTTAGTATTTTTGAACTCTGCATTTATTAGGGATGTTTTAAGATATTTGGGCATTACCTTAGGGTAAAAATAAATTTGCAGTCACCGTTTGAAAGTAGTAGTAACTTTATTTTAAGTTAAAACAATAAAGTTTAAACACCATTAATTTGTGTTTTTAATATCCCAAAATGCCTTACAACTGTATAATTATGCAAGTATACTTATTAACATTATTTTGTAAAAGTGTTAAGGCCCTGTGTGCATTATTTCGGCATAAAACTGATTTTTTTCTATTGCAGTACGCATATTTTTAAAAATATTAAAAAGTCAATAGCTCGGTAACTAATAGAACAATACGATAAATTCATAGAGGACATTTTTTGTTGGAAATGATCCATATAACAAGCCTGTGAAGTTTGGATGTCGATTTTTGGGGCATCTTGAGAATATATATTTTTATTTTAAATTAATATTATTTGCTCATGCGCATATTAAGATTTATTTGAAAAGAAGGAACCTCTAAAACAGGCATTGCCTTAGGAGGTCCTAGTATTTTCTGGAAATATGTAATTTATGAAAGGTTTTGTTCTAGTAGTATAAGTTTTATTTTGTTAACAGAGAATTAAGAAGAAACCTTTTTATGTTTGAATGTAATTTTATGTATATATTTCGAGAAAATAAATATATTCTTATTCTTATTCTATATATATATATATATATATATATATATATATATATATATATATTAGAGTGTATAATTTTTTATAAAATGTGATGATAATAAACGAGAATTTTTAATTGGTCCACTTTCATTATTCATATTACTTTTGTTAACAAAATAGGTTTCCCAGGCATTTAGATATTTGTACATGAAACAGATTTTGTTATTTTTGAATTTTCATTTTTGATGTTATGGTTTGATGCCAAGCAATGTTTATCAAGTGTTGATTTTTCTTTTCTTTTAAATTTATTGTGTGAATAGTGTGCTTTAAATCTTATTTTTAAATTTCATTTTGTTTTCCTATGTATTTTTCTTCACAATAAATTGTGATAATTAATTTCATAAATTTCAGATATATTTTCATTTTTAATTTTGTCTTTAGGATTATTTAGTTTGTTTTTTAATTTGTTTACAGTTTTGAATGAAGGAATGAAATTTGGAGTTTTCTTGAAGGAATGTTGAATGGTTTTTGATAATTGTTTATTGAAGGTAAAACTTGCCCAGTAATTTTCTTTTATTTCTAATAATGTAGTTCTTGATTTTTAAATCTTCTTCTTAGTAGATTTATCTAACATATTATCAAATAATGTAGGATTGTAACCTTTGTAAATAGCAATATTTTGTTTTTATAATTGAAAGTTCTTTTTCGAAATTTTCTTGATTTAAGGGTGTGTTTAGTAATCTATAAATCATACTATGGATTGCAACTCTTTTATGAGGTGGAGGATGATATGGATCATTAATGATGAATCTGTTTACATGCGTTGGTTTTCTATAAATATCAAAATCAAGTTTTAGATGATTTGGGCTTCTTGCAATTAAAATGTCTTAAATGGTAATTTACAATTAGATTCAGATTCATAAGTAAATTTTATTGTTGGATAAAAATATTTACTTATTAAGAAAGTTTTTTTAAATTTTGATTTATATTAAATATTGCAAATATATCGTCAACATATCTTAAACCAATATTGAGCAAAATATGTAATGTTTCTCTGGTTTTTATTTCAAAATTGCTCATCAATAGGTTGGCTAAAAAACAGGACCGTGGATTTCCCATGGCAGTTCCTTCTGTTTGCTGATAGAATTTGTCGTTGAATTGAAATATATTTTGGTTCATACAGGTGTTAACTAATATCAAATATTCTTCATTTTCTTCTTTGCATAGATTTATTGATGTGAATTATTTTTCAAATAATTTCTTTGATACGATGATGTTAGAATGCCTCTAGAGAATGTATGGTTTATTTTACAATAAATTGGAGAACCATTAAGTATCGCGTGGCAGGTATAATATTGTACAAGCACGCGAGTATGGGTATATTTGTGTATGTAAGTTGTGTAAACATAATTGTCATATAATTTAAGTAGAATTTGCAGAGAAATTTTCAAAAACCACGCAACAACACTACGCCACCTTTCATTGTACAATAATTCCCAGGCAATATACTTGTACTGTCACATATAACATACTCCCAGGCAATATACTCGTACTGTCACATATAGCATACTCCAAACTGGTAAGTATTGCTGTACTTTTTCAAAATAGTCATTCGTGGTCAACATATTGATAACGATCACCTTAGAACTTGACTGATCATTTATAGCTATTTGTAGAAAGCATATTTTTTCTATAAAGTGAATAGTCCACAAGCATACGTGTGTGAGTATATTTTCGTATGTAAAGCTGTGTAAACATAACTGACATTTATAAACGTTCTGCTGTGGTGTTTGGGCCGAGGTCGTTTATCTATAAGTGACATATATGTACCATACAATGATGCTTCCTAATTGGAACCAGTAAATATGACAACTCTACGAGTGAGTTCCTCCTTTACGTACAGGATTTACCTACGCAAGAGCTGTTTCACTAGCCTCAACTGCTAAGAGAAAGTCCCTACGTATTTATAAGCAATTGTGTAAAAAGGTGTAATAATACAACTCAATATACGCGTATAAAAGGAAAATAATAAAATAAGAAATACTATAGTCGCAAAAAAGTGAAAAAATCCAAATTTGATTGTGGTTTTCCAAATTTAAACAAAAATGGTTTAATCTATGTTAAAATTCCTTCTACTTTTTTCTTGTGTTTTTAGTCGTAAATAACATATTTAAGCTGGTTGAACAATTGAACAAAGCACGACTACGCCACTTTTAAAGTGTTATGTTCGACTTTGTTTATTATTCTACTTCTCCCACTCAAAAACAAAAACGTTAATTATTCGTGTTTTGGCAATAGTGTATGGCTAGTGGTGACATCACGTGCTATTGGCTAAAAGACATATACTTCCTAGCAATGACAAACATCAGCTGTCTAGTGTTTACTGAAAGACGTTTTCTCCTGGAATTGTGAGTCTATAAATATAGTAAATGTAAGCTAACAGTATTATCTAAGCATTTAAAATTAATTATAATAAAGTGTTGAAGTATTACATAGTTTTCTGTGTTAATGAAGACATTTACAAGACCATAGGATGGCTTCAATGCTTACAATGAAATTAGTATTTATAAATTTTTGATAAAGAATTCAGTTCACTATAAGTCTTAAAATATACTAATGGACCTATCAGCACATAAACAGAATTATGTGCTGATAGGTGACTTTAACATTGACGCATTGGCCGACAATCTCTAATTACCAAAAGATTTATCGACCTGCTAAGAATGTTCGGCCTGGAGTTGTTAATAAATACAGCAACGCGGTTGTCGGCAACAACTCAAACAGCGACCGACAACTTCATGACCAATCTCTCAGGTGTCGCAGTTTACGTGGTCAATACAGCAATTTCCGACCACTACGGCCAAGATGCTATAATTAGTGGGGATAAAATTGTAAGAGAGCTCAAAATTACCACAACAATTAGATACACAAGGCCAAGTAATGTCGCCCTCCTCAACGCTTCCCTCTCTAAAGAAAAGTGGAAATGTTTCAATTCATCACAGTCAGTCGAAAATAATTTTAAATATTTTTCAGACTGCCTGAATTTTTACTTTAATACATGTTATCCTACTAAAACAATCAATGCTTTACCAGAAAAGAATGATAACAAATGGATAACTAAAGGAATTTTGGTTTCGAGAGAAAAACTCAAATTTTACTCCAAAATTTACAAAACAAATACAAATCAAAATTTTTTAATGTTTTACTAAAATTACGAAAGAATTTACAGAAAGGTTATCCAAGCCACAAAATCGTATAATATATCCAAAGTAATCATTTTATCTCAAAATGTTCCCAAAACTGTGTGGGACATCATAAACAATAAGCAAATAGAACGAAAACAAATTAAAGTTAAAGTTGGGGAAAGACTTGTGGACGACTCTACCGATGTGGCAAAGGAGTTTAATAGATGCTTCGCGTCTGTTGCTTTTGAACTCGGCGCCTGTCATTCATTCACCTTCACAAGAAACCCCTATGCGTATACGGAGGCCAGTTACATCAATGGTACTAGCTCCGGTAGTTGAGGAAGAGGTCAAGAAAATTATTCAGTAGCTCCCAGCCAAAAAATCAAACGATATAAATTTAATGTCGTGTGGCTCACTAAAAGGTTTGCGAAACAGATCATTACACCATTGATGCAATTGATAAATTCATCTTTCGAAACTGGAGTTTTTCCTTCACTCCTTAAAGTTGTAAAAGTATGTCCAATTTTAAAGAAAAACTATCCTTATTCAATAAATAATTACAGTCCTGTTTCAATTTTGCCAGTTTTAAGCAAAGTATTCGAGAAACTCTGTTTAATTAGAATGGTGCAGTTTTTAAACAGACACAACCTTCTTTCTGACGACCAATTTGGTTTCAGAAAAAACAAATCGACAGTAGACGCTGTTGTGAGTCTAGTCGAAAAGGTTGTTGAGGGATTAGAAGATCGATATTATACACTTAGTGTATTTCTCGACTTGTGAAAAGCTTTCGGTAGTGTTGACCACTCTAAGCTGCTTGACAAACTTTAATTTTATGGTATAAGAGGAGTGCCACTCAAGTTCTTCACTCTTTTCTGAACAACCGAATCCAAGCTGTCCAAACTTCAGACAAATTCTCTGAACCAATAGAGCTGAGATACGGAGCCTCAGGGCTCAATACTTAGCCCGATTATTTTTCTCGTCTATGTCAACGACATAGGGTACGCAGATGACACGTCCCTTTTATTCAGAAATAAATTAACACCGAACCTTGAACAACAAGCTTTTTTTTATTTCAACAATTGTGTCCAATATTTGAACAGTCTCAATATTGAAGTAAACCCCTCAAAATATAATGTTTTGTGATTTTCGTTGCGACAGTATGATGACATGGAGAGACCACTCATTTGGCTGGCAGATAAACGGTTAGATGAGACTGTTAGTTCAAAATTCCTGGGAATACACCTGGATCGAGGGTTGAGCTGGAATTCACACATGGACCATATTTGCTCCAAATTGTCATCAGGCATTTATGTTTTGAGAACGTTAGACAATTCTGCCCAATTCAAGTTTTAATGACGGTGTATTACGGCCTGATTTACCCCCATCTCACCTACGGTATGGTGCTGCGGGGATCTTCTGCAAACAATCAGTTTAGCAGAGCATTTAAATTGCAAAAACAAGCGATTCGCATTGTTGCACAATTGAAGTTCATAGAAACATTCAAAAAATTTCAGCTGTTGACATTGCTTAGCCTTTACATACTGGAGACAACCCTATTTAGCATATCCAAAAGTGTTATGACAAGTGGTCGGGACATACATATACACGACATGAGAGGCAGAAACAACTACCGAACTAGGAAACACAGGACGGTAGTCCACGAACGCTTGCCCTCACACGCAGGTGTTCGTTTTGTCAACAAGTTGCCGTATTCAATTAAGAATGCCCCAACGCTCAAGGTGTTAAAAACTCGTCTCAAACGCTGTTTAGCGTCTCATGTATTTTATAGTGTGGACGAGTTTATGGCATACAACTGGTAAACCACATAATCAGAAGACTGACAACCGGAGTCGGAAGTGGGGATTAGGTATGAGTGACTACGCTATGAGTGCAACCGTAAATGATGTATGTTTTGACAGAGGCTTTGATGTGGGATATATGTCTTAGATTTTTATATAGGTATGACGATTGATATACATTTTTGTAATGTCATTGCAAAATGAATATTTCTTTGATTGATTGATATATACACTTCAACAGTCAAGAAAGGTCACTTCCAGTAAATCCTCTGAACAGTTGATACTAACTGCCAAATATGTATTTTTTTTTTTTTTTTTTTTTTTTTACACATTATATAACAGTTAGTTTCCCTCCTGCCGACCACAATACATTATTGCAATTATTGCAACATTCTAATCTGTCATTCAGTACGATTACATAGTAGGTCATGTATCATCATATTTCCTTTATTTATAACTCTCTATTTACGAAGTAGTCAGTCCCAAAAATGTAATTGACATTGCTAGGTTTGTTTTATTTTTTCTAATAGGTGGGTTTTAAGTATTAAAAATTAAAAACTGTAATTTTTCAATAAACTAAGTTGTTTTCTAGGGAGTTAACATTAAAAGCGTTTTAAAGTCCTTTTCTTTCTTGTATAAGACTCATATGACGTAAAACCCCAGTTTATATAAAATATGGTTAGCTTATTACAATAACTAGTTCTTAAGGTAAAAATACTTAACCAAAATAGAAAATTTGTGATTTTCTAGGAACTAATTTTAGGTGTAAGAAAATATAAATTGCACATTCCAGAAACAATAGTAAATGACATTAAAATAATAAAACGTATCTCGAATTTGTATGAACATAAATAATATAGAATATCTACTTAAATAATTTTAACTATTTTAGTTCATACAGATTTTTAGTTTTAGTAAATGGTCTTGTACTTTAAAAATGTATGTAACAATTTTATCGAACAATTATCTGTCTTTTATGAACGTTATATCAACAATGAACTATAACGAACTTTGAAATAAAAGAACTTCTTATTTAATTTGCTGTATTCTTATTCAATATTCTGATGGAATTTACTTGTTAGGGAACAGGAGATAGATCTGTTGGTTTGAGATGGCCCTAAACCACCGTCTTCTAGCAGTGTTCGTGGCTCTTCGGGTCACAGAACGTGTGCCATTCTCCGTGGACAAAGGTGACTCAATATACTTGTTGTGAGTTACAGTTGTGGTTTGCGATGGCCCCGAACCACCCTCTTCTTGCAGTGCCCCTAGCTCTGCGAGTCACAGGACGTGTGCCATTCTCCGTGGACAAAGGTGACTTAATATACTTGTTGTGAGTTACAGTTGTGCTTTGAGATGGCCCCGAACCACCCCCTTCTTGCAATGCTCATGGCTCTGCGGGGCACAGGATGTGTGCCATTCTCTGTGGACAAAGGTGACTTGATAAACTTCTTGTGAGTTACAGTTGTGCTTTGAGATGATGGCCCCGAACCACCCCCTTCTTGCAGTGCTCATGGCTCTGTAGGTCACAGGACGCGTGCGTTTCTCCATGAACAAAGATGACGCAATATACTTGTTGTGAGTTACAGTTGTGGTTTGAGATGATGGCCCCGAACCACCCCCTTCCTGCAGTGCTCCTGGCTCTGCGGGTCATAGGACGCGTGCGTTTCTCCATGAACAAAGATGACTCAATATACAGTACTTGTTGTGAGTTACAGTTTTGGTTTGAGATGATGGCCCCGAACCACCCCCTTCCTGCAGTGCTCATGGCTCTGTGGGTCACAGGACGCGTGCATTTCTCCATGAACAAAGATGACTCTATATACTTGTTGTGAGTTACAGTTTTGGTTTGAGATGGCCCCAAACCACCCCCTTCTTGCAGTGCTCCTGGCTCTGCGGGTCATAGGACGCGTGCCTTTCTCCTTGGACAAAGGTGACTCAATAATGATATGGTTTAGTACGTCACAGGAAGAAAAGCATTTATAATACTTCGTCATATTTGTCCTATTATTATCAAATAAGTATAATTGGAAAATTTTGGGAACTATATAAAATATTATTCATAATGAATTGATTTTCTAATTAGTTAATTTGCTTGATTAACTCTAAATATTTTAATGGTTATATTTCCAACATTTCTTTTTCAGTTAATATCCTGAAAATATTTCATGTAACATTTTCTTGAACAATATTTAATTCCAGTACCTACCTACAAAAGATGATAAGAAATCAGGTTATTAAAAATATCTCACATAATTTTGGCACGCTAAGTAACAGAACATATTTGTCAGTGGGGTCCAGCTTAACTATAACATGCAATAAATGTTTAATTAATGTATATTTAATATATATAAAGAATATATACGGTAGTACAAAGTACATAATATTATTTAGATATATTATAATCATAGAATAATATTTTTAAATTAAACGGTGGCATATGGTGGGCAACAAATTAACTAAGTTTACAAGTGGCAAATCTACCTAAGTTAATTCAGGTTTCATAATTCAGTGTTTCCAATTGTCAAAACGTTCAGGCCTAAATAAAAAGTTAGCAATCTCAATGAAATTAAAAATGGATTTATTGGCAAAGTGTACAAATGATTTATCTCTTACACCTAACAGTAATAATAAAAAAGTTAATATTTTAACTTTGTTGTTAAATAAATTAAAAGAAACTCCTTATATTTTAATGAGAAGGAACGAACAAAATTGAACAGAGGAAAATCAAAGGTAAGCTAGTAATAAAAATCATTCATAAACATTTATACGTTGCTTTAAACATACTCCCAGGGTCATGCAACCATCAACCTCACGAGGCCGTCAGCAGGCCTCTAACACACGCTCCTGATGTGATCGGGCAGATTATTCCAAAAGCCAGCAAGTGGCCAGTGGGAATGATTCATTATTCATTCACACAGAGAGTTTCTAGAACTGACATCAGACGTGAAAGAAAAGTGTTCAGACAGATAAGTTTGAGAAACGTTATGTAAAACAGAGTGCAGCATAGAGTATATGGAGCTGTAGGAGATGATCCAACTTCATGAGAGAAAAGTTGTTAACAAGGGGCATTACATGTTCTCTACATTTAAAATAAAGCGAATACAGTAATATTGGGCACGCTGCAATCTGTCCACAAGCTCAGCCATCATGTCATTGACAACAACGTCACAATAGTAAAAGTGGGGAAATATTAACATTTTTACAAGCATAACTTTCATGTTCATGATTAGGTAAAATGAACAGCAAATATTTTAAGACTAACAATAACAGTAAATACTCTATTATAAGTTTCTTTAGTGTAATCAGACAATCAGACTAAGTTAAGTGCTTTGATAATGTCAGGCTAGGGGTCTTGACCTTGTTACTGTATGGGGGTTGGTGGTCAAGACACCTACTCATACATCTAGGGCAATTTTCTAACTCGATAAGTTAAGTGCTTTGACAATGTCAGGCCAGGGTTCTTGACCTTGTTACTGTATGGGGGTTGGAGGTCAAGACACCTACTCATACATCTAGGGCAGTTTTATAACTCGATAAGTTAAGTGCTTTGACAATGTCAGGCCAGGGTTCTTGACCTTGTTACTGTATGGGGGTTGGTGGTCAAGACACCTACTCATACATCTAGGGCAGTTTTATAACTCGATAAGTTAAGTGCTTTGACAATGTCAGGCCAGGGTTCTTGACCTTGTTACTGTATGGGGGTTGGAGGTCAAGACACCTACTCATACATCTAGGGCAATTTTCTAACTCGATAAGTTAAGTGCTTTGACAATGTCAGGCCAGGGTTCTTGACCTTGTTACTGTATGGGGGTTGGTGGTCAAGACACCTACTCATACATCTAGGGCAGTTTTATAACTCGATAAGTTAAGTGCTTTGACAATGTCAGGCCAGGGTTCTTGACCTTGTTACTGTATGGGGGTTGGAGGTCAAGACACCTACTCATACATCTAGGGCAGTTTTATAACTCGATAAGTTAAGTGCTTTGACAATGTCAGGCCAGGGTTCTTGACCTTGTTACTGTATGGGGGTTGGTGGTCAAGACACCTACTCATACATCTAGGGCAGTTTTATAACTCGATAAGTTAAGTGCTTTGACAATGTCAGGCCAGGGTTCTTGACCTTGTTACTGTATGGGGGTTGGTGGTCAAGACACCTACTCATACATCTAGGGCAGTTTTATAACTCGATAAGTTAAGTGCTTTGACAATGTCAGGCCAGGGTTCTTGACCTTGTTACTGTATGGGGGTTGGTGGTCAAGACACCTACTCATACATCTAGGGCAGTTTTATAACTCGATAAGTTAAGTGCTTTGACAATGTCAGGCCAGGGTTCTTGACCTTGTTACTGTATGGGGGTTGGTGGTCAAGACACCTACTCATACATCTAGGGCAGTTTTATAACTCGATAAGTTAAGTGCTTTGACAATGTCAGGCCAGGGTTCTTGACCTTGTTACTGTATGGGGGTTGGTGGTCAAGACACCTACTCATACATCTAGGGCAATTTTATAACTAGATAAGTTAAGTGCTTTGACAATGTCAGGCCAGGGTTCTTGACCTTGTTACTGTATGGGGGTTGGAGGTCAAGACACCTACTCATACATCTAGGGCAGTTTTATAACTCGATAAGTTAAGTGCTTTGACAATGTCAGGCCAGGGTTCTTGACCTTGTTACTGTATGGGGGTTGGAGGTCAAGACACCTACTCATACATCTAGGGCAATTTTATAACTCGATAAGTTAAGTGCTTTGACAATGTCAGGCCAGGGTTCTTGACCTTGTTACTGTATGGGGGTTGGTGGTCAAGACACCTACTCATACATCTAGGGCAGTTTTATAACTCGATAAGTTAAGTGCTTTGACAATGTCAGGCCAGGGTTCTTGACCTTGTTACTGTATGGGGGTTGGTGGTCAAGACACCTACTCATACATCTAGGGCAGTTTTATAACTCGATAAGTTAAGTGCTTTGACAATGTCAGGCCAGGGTTCTTGACCTTGTTACTGTATGGGGGTTGGTGGTCAAGACACCTACTCATACATCTAGGGCAGTTTTATAACTCGATAAGTTAAGTGCTTTGACAATGTCAGGCCAGGGTTCTTGACCTTGTTACTGTATGGGGGTTGGAGGTCAAGACACCTACTCATACATCTAGGGCAGTTTTATAACTCGATAAGTTAAGTGCTTTGACAATGTCAGGCCAGGGTTCTTGACCTTGTTACTGTATGGGGGTTGGAGGTCAAGACACCTACTCATACATCTAGGGCAATTTTCTAACTCGATATTTCTCAATAGTTTACTGGAACCTATCACAATTTGAAGATCCAAGATGGAAAATCCTCAATATCATCGTCTATGTTAGTAACGGTACCTGGCAAGTCAATCATCATCTAACAGTATATCAGCATAAGTAAAGATATTATGGTAAAGGCTTAATCTTGGAATTTCAATTTGATATTACTACAATATCGTAAATTCGTTTGGCTGTCCCAGAGTAGGCATTTTACATTTACTTGTTTGAAACGGGTCAATTAATTCACTGAAGAGTTTTTAAGAAGATTAAATTTAAAATCTCAAATCGTTTATTGATTCAAGAAAATATTATTCAATTAAGATAAAACAGTAATATTATATTGGCTCTGAACAAATCCACTCAAAATACCAGCTGATGAACATGAATTTTTAATATTTATATAAAACCGAATCTTTCTCAGGATGAAATACTTCTGTTGACTAATGAGGTTTTGTATAGGAATTTCTCTAATCGAGCGTAAAATTACTATTGTTTCCAAACGAATGCATGATTTTAACCTGAGAACTTAGGCTTAAGCGGCCGGTGTCATAACTAGTATCTATATTTTTCGGTGACAACCGCGTCAAGGTACTATCTAAAATATTTACAGCATAACTAGACGTTTCGCCCATGCTGTGATGTGGCATCCTCAGTGGTAATTTAAATAATGTAGGTAGCACCTTGACGCGGTTGTCACCGGAAAATATAGATTCTAGCATGATTTCAATCTTAAGCATGAACGAAATAATTTGTGGAGTGATCATGATATTTGGTGGGTTTATCTGCAGACGTTTCACCAACTGGCTTACAGAATCACGTCAAGTTAGTAATAAGATAGTATTAAGAATAATTAATAATAACAGTTGTAGAATTAAAATGTATTTTAAATTAAGATATTTTAAAATATTAAATAATTAGATTAGCGCTTAACAGAAACTGTTGCTTTCACTGGTTCGTTACAGTAGATGTTCTTTGTGGGGCCTCTGTGACTAGCACTAGATTTTACAATCATCCGTTATATCTGGATATGACCTCTCAAAGAGATAGCCCCTGCAAGTATAATTATTGTTAGTAGTTAATAAGATTAATAGGAGTTAATATATTCATGTTATACTTCCTTTATGCCTCTTCCAGGTCAATTCCGATTCAAGTTCTGGTCCTGGCCAATGTTGTATAGTGTTGTAATAATGGCAGTCCACCTGGTTATTGCCGTGAATATCTTACCCTGGGTTTCATCTCTTCCTCTACTGTGGATTGACTTTGACTTGACTCTCAGTGTACTGACGTTCTCGACACTAGTGACCTTCATACATCACCCCTTGCTTTTCACCTGGATGGATACTCCACACATCGCGGCCGCAGTCAACCGCTGGCATCACCTTCTGGTAAGATTGCACATCGTATAGCATAATCTGGGAAGTACGTCTCTTAACTAGTCATTTTTCCTCTTAACAAGATTTTTAGAATAAAGGAAAACTTTATTCGGTAGTTGAAATACCTGGTTTACAGGAGACCCTTCAGGATGTAGGAGGGTCCAATATGCAGATTTCTTTATCCTTATTCCTTAATTACTCATAACTGTAAAACTCTAAAAGAGTGCCTTTACAGTTGTGAAGACTTTTTCCATAAACAATGAAATTTTAGTTGATTCAAAAGTACTTTTAATAATCATTCAGCGTCCTCTAACGGACACTGTTTATTTGGTAAAGCAGTGCAGGCCAGCAAACTCAGAGGCCGGTTCTTATCCAGACCGTTGATTGAGTGTACATTTCGTAGATTGTATACACGTTACGCTATTTGACGTTTTGATAGAGTTGTCACAACCTTCAATTTACTACTCGCAGTCAAGAATTCCCTGATATGGCACAAGTGATGCTGAACAAAATTAAATCACTCTGATATATTTGTTTGACGTTACGTGTATTTGAATTTGAAATTGAATTTATCACTAATCCTGGACAGACTAGCTCACAGTTGTGTCACCATGTAATTACTGCTTAAGGCTAGTTAATTACTGGTTAATATTTGGCTGCATAGTTGAGCATGAGTAGAACTTGAACGGATGAAACGCGGTTGCATAACTTTAAAAACCCCATCACTGCCAAGTTTAATGTAATGTACGTTCAGAGTAACTGATACAGAACATTTTTAAGTAGTTATAACAAACTGTTTGCCTAAACTTAGAACTCCTCAAACCCAAATACAACAAAAATATTCATACAAAATTCTATACATGTAATTAATAGAGTAACCTAATAGACAAGCTACATTCTTTAAAAACGCTTTAACAGTCCAAAATGAACAATCCTAGGCTATGGGCTGAAAAGGAACATGGAAAGGAATAACTATCCCCCCAGATATAAAATGTGCAGGCTACTTCAAAATATTTTTGTAATTTTTAACTGAAAAGGTTTAGGTTATGTTAGATTTTAAATTTGTAAGAGCTGAAATGACGATAATTTTAATAAGCTATTGTTATTAAAAAAGCATACAATTATAAATTTAAAAGCTAAAAATAACTACACTTTTTCAAGAAAACATTTAATCTGCTTATCTATTAAAATGAGTTTGTCCTCTTTCAGATACCTCTTAAGACACATTCTCCCGCACCAAACTGGGAGTCGTGCCGTACTGGGGGATGGCTCAAAACCAGACAAGCGATAGGATCACAGGCGGCAGTCGGGTGGTTAAATTACAACTCCGCAACTGAGCAGAAAAAAACTATTTATTACAAAGAATTCGATGATTTTGGTAGAAGGTCACAATATCAAAAATTACACTCAAAATAGATAAACAATATGAAACACATAATAAACAATGAATTACAAATTATACTTAAAATAACATGCAGAACACAAATTTTGTGAAAGCTACATATACCATAAACTACATTACAGATGTGCCTATCTGCAGAATTACTAGAAAGACAAAAATAACAACAAAATTTTAAATAATTTATATTGAAAATTTAAAAAATTTTAACAAAATCAAATAATTGGCAATTTAGCCCACATCCCATGATTCCACCTAGGCCAGGAAGTCAGCCGGAATCCGTAGACAGCTCCGAATTGAAATTAAAATTAAAATGTTATTAAATAATCCCCTTTTGTTGGAATAATTTAAAAATTAAGAAATTAAAAAGAAAATATAGCACGGTACCGTTTTATCAAACATTTCACTACACAAAAGAAATACCAACTTAATAACTAGACCTAAAATAACAGAGAAAAGCATATATAATTTAATGCCTTTTACTTTAACTTTTAAAAGCATATATAATTTAAAGACAGTAGAAATATCAAATTTTAAAGATGTACCTAAATATTTAGAAATAACAGAATAACAAATTAAATGATATTTAACGGTAATTATAAAATTCTCACACAAATATAAAACTTAAATTAAAAAATAAATTATAGGTTTAAGAAAAATATGTCCTGTTAATGTTTGGGCTGTGTAAAATAAGTTTATGTACATTCTTGGCACTTTTTTCTTGCTTGGCTTAGACCTATTATTAAAAAGTTCCACCCAACAGAAAAATGTAAAATGTATCACCCCCAGCTCAGCCGCCGTGGACAAACTTAGAAAGGACTGACCTGAGGGCAGAAGAAAGGCTCCCTAAGTTGTAAAGAGGGCAGCGGAGGCACAATAGGCTCTATTACATGGTCCCCAGGCCAGGCCAGCACAGTAGAGATGGCAGAAGATCGGCCGGGTGGCAGGGTGAGGGAACAAGTCCTACTCGAGGACCCTGGACTAAACACCTAAACCACAGCACATTAGAATAAAGTACAGCCAAAACAAAATCACACACATTACAATATAAAATCTACAAAAAACATAACATTTTAGGAACAAACCTACAATAAACTACAGATTTACAGGACAAGACCTAATTGAACGGGTAGATAAAAAATATAACCTAAAGGGGTGGTAGAAACTATAAGTTAAGCATACGGGAATTAACAAAATTAAACAGGTAGAATAGGTTATTGTAAAAGAACAGAAATATGGTAAAAAGGTGCCTCAAATTGCAAAATACTCAATAAAAATTATATATAACTAACATTGAACATAAAACATAAATGTAATAAAGAAATGAATGATAAAAATAACATTGAGTACATGGGCTCAAACCTAGGTTGACCATTATCTAGACAAAGGACACGAACAATCTAACAACATACTGAAAATAAAAAATAAACCTGATTATTATTTACAAAAAAATATTTTCACCAAAAGGGTGATTAGGTATTCGAAATGAAACAAAATTGAACAACTTACGTTAATTGCCTTTCTAGCCGCTCATGATGTTAACAGTAAGGAGGAGAAACTAACCACAAAACCCAGACGAACCGTCGAGCCGAAGGCCGGAACCACGGAACAGACCAAGGCTTGAGACAACGACCACGAAAGTAACAAGTTGACGGCGCAAGAGCGGTCTCAGACAGTCTCGTAAGCGAAAGAGAAGAGAAGCAAAAATGTACCGATGAAACGACCCGGTACAACCTTGGAAGTTAGGGTGAAACATTACTCTCATCAACAATAATGTACCACCCCTGGAACTGCTTCATACACGTAACGATGTTCAACAGTGTTTTAGTAATCCTTGGAAGATACAATGAAACGCTCCATATCATAAACAATATTGTACCACCTCTGGAACTGCTTCATCCACGTAACGATGTTCAACAGTGTTTTAGGAATCCTTGGACGATAACATGAAACGCTCCATATCATAAACAATACTGTACCACCCCTGGAACTGCTTCATCCACGTAACGATTTTCAACATTGTTTTAGGAATCCTTGAAATATACAGGGAAATGCTATATTGTTAACAATACTGGAAGTGCCTCATCCTTGTAATGATGTTCAACAGTACATTAGGAATCCTTGGAAGATACAGTGAAACGCTCCATATCATAAACAATACTGTACCACCTCTGGAACTGCTTCATCCACGTAACGATGTTCAACAGTGTTTTAGGAATCCTTGGACGATAACATGAAACGCTCCATATCATAAACAATACTGTACCACCCCTGGAACTGCTTCATCCACGTAACGATTTTCAACAGTGTTTTAGGAATCCTTGGAAGATACAATGAAACGCTCCATATCATAAACAATACTGGATCATCTCTGCAACTGCTTCATCCACGTAACGATGTTCAACTGTGTTTTAGGAATCCTTGGAAGATACAATGAAACGCTCCATATCATAAACAATACTGTACCACCTCTGGAACTGCTTCATCCACGTAACGATGTTCAACAGTGTTTTAGGAATCCTTGGAAGATACAGTGAAATGCTCCATATCATAAACAATACTGTACCACCTCTGGAACTGTTTCATCCTCGTAACGATGTTGAACAGTGTTTTAGGAATCCTTGGAAGATACAGTGAAATGCTCCATATCATAAACAATATTGTACCACCTCTGGAACTGTTTCATCCTCGTAACGATGTTCAACATTGTTTTAGGAATCCTTGGAAGATACAGTGAAATCCTCCATATCGTAAACAATACTGGAACTGCTTCATCCTCGTAACGATGTTCAACAGTGTTTTAGGAATCCTTGGAAAATACAGTGAAACGCTCCATATCATAAACAATACTGTACCACCTCTGAAACTTTTTCATCCTCGTAACGATGTTCAACATTGTTTTAGGAATCCTTGGAAGATACAGTGAAATATTCCATATCGTAAACAATACTGGAACTGCTTCCTTCTTGTAATGATGTTCAACAGTGTTTTAGGAATCCTTGGCAGATACAGTTAAATGCTCCATATCGTAAACAATACTGGATTCATCCTTGTAGCAATGTTAAACAGTGTTTTAGGAATCCTTGAAATATACAGGAAAATGCTATATTGTAAACAATACTGGAAGTGCCTCATCCTTGTAACGATGTTCAACAGTACATTAGGAATCCTTGGAAGATACAGTGAAACGCTCCATATCATAAACAATACTGTACCACCTCTGGAACTGCTTCATCCACGTAACGATGTTCAACAGTGTTTTAGGAATCCTTGGACGATAACATGAAACGCTCCATATCATAAACAATACTGTACCACCCCTGGAACTGCTTCATCCACGTAACGATTTTCAACAGTGTTTTAGGAATCCTTGGAAGATAAAATGAAACGCTCCATAACATAAACAATACTGGATCATCTCTGCAACTGCTTCATCCACGTAACGATGTTCAACTGTGTTTTAGGAATCCTTGGAAGATACAATGAAACGCTCCATATCATAAACAATACTGTACCACCTCTGGAACTGCTTCATCCACGTAACGATGTTCAACAGTGTTTTAGGAATCCTTGGAAGATACAATGAAACGCTCCATATCATAAACAATACTGTATTACTTCTGGAACTGCTTCATCCACGTAACGATGTTCAACAGTGTTTTAGGAATCCTTGGAAGATACAATAAAACGCTCCATATCATAAACAATACTGGATCATCTCTGGAACTGCTTCATCCTCGTAACGATGTTCAACAGTGTTTTAGGAATCCTTGAGATACAATGAGACGCTCCATATCATAAACAATACTGTACCACCTCTGGAACTGCTTCATCCACGTAACGATGTTCAACAGTGTTTTAGGAATCCTTGGAAGATAAAATGAAACGCTCCATAACATAAACAATACTGGATCATCTCTGCAACTGCTTCATCCACGTAACGATGTTCAACTGTGTTTTAGGAATCCTTGGAAGATACAATGAAACGCTCCATATCATAAACAATACTGTACCACCTCTGGAACTGCTTCATCCACGTAACGATGTTCAACAGTGTTTTAGGAATCCTTGGAAGATACAATGAAACGCTCCATATCATAAACAATACTGTATTACTTCTGGAACTGCTTCATCCACGTAACGATGTTCAACAGTGTTTTAGGAATCCTTGGAAGATACAATAAAACGCTCCATATCATAAACAATACTGGATCATCTCTGGAACTGCTTCATCCTCGTAACGATGTTCAACAGTGTTTTAGGAATCCTTGGAAAATACAGTGAAACGCTCCATATCATAAACAATACTGTACCACCTCTGGAACTGCTTCATCCTCGTAACGATGTTCAACAGTGTTTTAGGAATCCTTGGAAGATACAGTGAAACGCTCCATATCGTAAACAATACTGGAACTGCTTCATTCTTGTAACGATGTTCAACAGTGTTTTACGAATCCTTGGAAGATACAGTGAAATGCTCCATATCGTAAACAATACTGGAACTGCTTCATTCTTGTAACGATGTTCAACGGTGTTTTAGGAATCCTTGGAAAATACAGTGAAACGTTCCTTATCGTAAACAATACTGTACCACCTCTGGAACTGCTTCATCCTTGTAACGATGTTCAACAGTGTTTTAGGAATCCTTGGAAGATACAGTGAAATGCTCCATATCGTAAACTATACTGGAACTGCTTCATTCTTGTAACGATGCTCAACAGTGTTTTAGGAATCCTTGGAAGATACAGTGAAATGCTCCATATCGTAAACAATACTGGAACTGCTTCATTCTTGTAACGATGTTCAACGGTGTTTTAGGAATCCTTGGCAGATACAGTGAAACGCTCCATATCGTAAACAATACTGGATTCATCCTTGTAGCAATGTTTAACTGTGTTTTAGGAATCCTTGAATTATACAGGGAAATGCTATATTGTAAACAATACTAGAAGTGCCTCATCCTTGTAATGATGTTCAACAGTACATTAGGAATCCTTGGAAGATACAGTGAAACGCTCCAAATCATAAACAATACTGTACCACCTCTGGAACTGCTTCATCCACGTAACGATGTTCAACAGTGTTTTAGGAATTCTTGGACGATAACATGAAACGCTCCATATCATAAACAATACTGTACCACCCCTGGAAATGCTTCATCCACGTAACGATTTTCAACAGTGTTTTAGGAATCCTTGGAAGATACAATGAAACGCTCCATATCATAAACAATACTGTACCACCTCTGGAACTGCTTCATCCACGTAACGATGTTCAACAGTGTTTTTTGAATCCTTGGAAGATAAAATGAAACGCTCCATATCATAAACAATAATGGATCATCTCTGCAACTGCTTCATCCACGTAACGATGTTCAACTGTGTTTTAGGAATCCTTGGAAGATACAATGAAACGCTCCATATCATAAACAATACTGTACCACCTCTGGAACTGCTTCATCCACGTAACGATGTTCAACAGTGTTTTAGGAATCCTTGGAAGATACAGTGAAATGCTCCATATCATAAACAATACTGTACCACCTCTGGATCTGTTTCATCCTCGTAACGATGTTGAACAGTGTTTTAGGAATCCTTGGAAGATACAGTGAAATGCTCCATATCATAAACAATACTGTACCACCTCTGGAACTGTTTCATCCTCGTAACGATGTTCAACATTGTTTTAGGAATCCTTGGAAGATACAGTGAAATGCTCCATATCGTAAACAATACTGGAACTGCTTCATTCTTGTAATGATGTTCAACAGTGTTCTAGGAATCCTTGGCAGATACAGTAAAATGCTCCATATCGTAAACAATACTGGATTCATCCTTGTAGCAATGTTAAACAGTGTTTTAGGAATCCTTGAAATATACAGGGAAATGCTATATTGTAAACAATACTGGAAGTGCCTCATCCTTGTAACGATGTTCAACAGTACATTAGGAATCCTTGGAAGATACAGTGAAACGCTCCATATCATAAACAATACTGTACCACCTCTGGAACTGCTTCATCCACGTAACGATGTTCAACAGTGTTTTAGGAATCCTTGGACGATAACATGAAACGCTCCATATCATAAACAATACTGTACCACCCCTGGAACTGCTTCATCCACGTAACGATTTTCAACAGTGTTTTAGGAATCCTTGGAAGATACAATGAGACGCTCCATATCATAAACAATACTGGATCACCTCTGCAACTGCTTCATCCACGTAACGATGTTCAATAGTGTTTTAGGAATCCTTGGATGATACAATGAAACGCTCCATATCATAAACAATACTGGATCATCTCTGCAACTGCTCATCCACGTAACGATGTTCAACAGTGTTTTAGGAATCCTTGGAAGATACAATGAAACGCTCCATATCATAAACAATACTGTACTACCTCTGGAACTGCTTCATCCACGTAACGATGTTCAACAGTGTTTTAGGAATCCTTGGAAGATACAATGAAACGCTTCATATCATAAACAATACTGGATCATCTCTGCAACTGCTTCATCCACGTAACGATGTTCAACAGTGTTTTAGGAATCCTTGGAAGATACAATGAAACGCTTCATATCATAAACAATACTGGATCATCTCTGGAACTGCTTCATCCACGTAACGATGTTCAACAGTGTTTTAGGAATCCTTGGAAGATACAATGAAACGCTCCATATCATAAACAATACTGGATCATCTCTGCAACTGCTTCATCCACGTAACGATGTTCAACAGTGTTTTAGGAATCCTTGGAAGATACAATGAAACGCTTCATATCATAAACAATACTGGATCATCTCTGCAACTGCTTCATCCACGTAACGATGTTCAATAGTGTTTTAGGAATCCTTGGATGATACAATGAAACGCTCCATATCATAAACAATACTGGATCATCTCTGCAACTGCTTCATCCACGTAACGATGTTCAACAGTGTTTTAGGAATCCTTGGAAGATACAATGAAACGCTCCATATCATAAACAATACTGTACTACCTCTGGAACTGCTTCATCCACGTAACGATGTTCAACAGTGTTTTAGGAATCCCTCGAGGATACAATGAAACGCTCCATATCATAAAAAATACTGGATCATCTCTGCAACTGCTTCATCCACGTAACGATGTTTGACTGTGTTTTAGGAATCCTTGGAAAATACAGTGAAACACTCCATATCATAAACAATACTGGATCATCTCTGGAACTGCTTCATCCACGTAACGATGTTCAACAGTGTTTTAGGAATCCTTGGACGATAACATGAAACGCTCCATATCATAAACAATACTGTACCACCCCTGGAACTGCTTCATCCACGTAACGATTTTCAACAGTGTTTTAGGAATCCTTGGAAGATACAGTGAAACGCTCCATATCGTAAACAATACTGGAACTGCTTCATTCTTGTAACGATGTTCAACAGTGTTTTACGAATCCTTGGAAGATTCAGTGAAATGCTCCATATCGTAAACAATACTGAAACTGCTTCATTCTTGTAACGATGTTCAACGGTGTTTTAGGAATCCTTGGAAAATACAGTGAAACGTTCCTTATCGTAAACAATACTGTACCACCTCTGGAACTGCTTCATCCTCGTAACGATGTTCAACAGTGTTTTAGGAATCCTTGGAAGATACAGTGAAATGCTCCATATCGTAAACAATACTGGAACTGCTTCATTCTTGTAACGATGTTCAACAGTGTTTTAGGAATCCTTGGAAGATACAGTGAAATGCTCCATATCGTAAACAATACTGGAACTGCTTCATTCTTGTAACGATGTTCAACGGTGTTTTAGGAATCCTTGGCAGATACAGTGAAACGCTCCATATCGTAAACAATACTGGATTCATCCTTGTAGCAATGTTTAACTGTGTTTTAGGAATCCTTGAATTATACAGGGAAATGCTATATTGTAAACAATACTGGAAGTGCCTCATCCTTGTAACGATGTTCAACAGTACATTAGGAATCCTTGGAAGATATAGTGAAACGCTCCATATCATAAACAATACTGGATCACTCCTGGAACTGTTTCATCCTTGTAACGATGTTCAACAGTGTTTTAGGAGTTCTTGGAAGTTGTAATGAAATGTTCCACATCGTCAAAAATACTGGTTGATCCCTGCAACTGAATCATACTTATAATGATGTTCTTTGTGTTTTTAGGAGTCCTTGGAAATGACAGTTAAACGCTCCTTCTCGTCAACAATAATGGACCACCCTTGGAACTGGGTAATTCTCGTAACGATTTTCACTGTGTTTTTTGACTGCCTGCCTTTCCGTTTGTTCGTCGATACTCCTCTTGGACTATTCATCACATTGTCAACGATCTACCTCTACATTAACATGCTTACATTGTTCTGGCTGGTATTCTACCATCTTATCTCCAAGGCTGCAACACTCTTGAAAGTCAGTTTAGTCGAGGTAAGAGCATGTATACGCATGTATGATTATTATCAAACAATACCAACACGATTAAAGCAATGATAAAAACCTTTCTTGTAGAACTCGAACTCAACCATTCTCTAAGTATAATTCAGTTGCTAATTAATTATTTAATTTATTTCTGATTAAAGCCTAACGTATTCTAAATTTAAGTTTTACCTTATTATCAACAAAGGAAATTTTTGCTATCAAGGAGAATGGAGCCCTATTTTAAAATCCTTGGTTCCAAGATTTGTTCACTATTTATGTTACAATTCATATCCAATACCACGAGGTTGGATTTCAGCTTTTATTCTGTCATAATTGGATTTCATTAATACAAATCACTTTAATTTTTTTTTTTTTTTTTTTTTAACTTTATATTCTTTCGTTCACAGAAAGCCATGCTAAACTGAATGCTGTAAAAGTAATGATTTGTTGATTGTTGTCAATAAATTAAACTTAATTATGTATGCCTTAAGTTGGAGTTAAACAGTTTTTATCTCAAAACCCCTCAAAATTCATTACATTGCAAGTAGTGAGTGGATGGAAGAAATATATTTTTAAAATAATCATTAACTCAAAAAGATAAAAAATAATAACACTAACACAGTGAAAAGTTACATACATCTTTTAAGTGGCATAGATTTTTAAGTTACATCTTTAAAGTCAGTTGGAATACCATGCATTTATTGATTGTTAAATATTCTACACAAGCCATGAGTTAACTAGTTCGACTCTTATATATTTACGGTTTAGAGAACCTCTCGATGAACTTACCACTAATATCTAAATTTATATTATTATAGAACCAGTTTACATACTGCTTTTTTAATAAAGAATAGGTTTAAATATATACACTCAAGGGAAAGTAAGCATTCAAGCTCTATTATGCATTTTATATAAACATTTGCCACAATCAGTCATACATATATTTAGATATCTTTTATTAAAACTAGAAACAATTCAATACGTAGGGAAAATATTTTATATACAGGACTTTGTCGGATTAAAAAAAGGCTGTCCTCAAGACATCCACTCAATAATACTAAGGAGATTTTATACAAAACTATTCTTAACAAAATGACCAGCTTATGTACACAAATAAGTAAATATAATAAAATTTGATTTGAGTAAAACTTGCGTTGTACTACTAACGTTTACTGATGTTTCAAAATTACTTTCTAGTAAAATGACGCTAACATTATTTTTAAAGCTGACAAAATCCTAATGATTTCCTCTTAAATCTGATGTATTGTCAATTGTGTTAAGAAACTAAAAATGCTCTAAGGACAATCACCCCCAAACGTCAATCGCCATCCAACAGTTTTGTTGCCTCAGTACTGTTAATCAGAATTAATTCAAAGTACTAGTTTTTCTAAATTACTTTAGAAAAATGTAAGAAGATTGTTGTAAATATATTTTCTTTATTTTCTAAACAACATTAAAATAAAGGCCCAGAAAGTGGTGGAAAATTCTAGATACTGTATAAACAAAGCTGAAAGTAAGTTCTCAGAACTCTCCAACAGTCCTATGTTTTTGGTTGCAACTAGTTGTATAGACAACAGTCTCTTGTTGCTGGTTGCAACTACTGTAATTGTATAGCCAACAGTCCCATGTTGTTGGTTGCAACTACTGTAGTTGTATAGGCAACAGTCCAATGTTGTTGGTTGCAACTACTATAGTTGTATAGGCAACAGTCCAATGTTGTTGGTTGCAACTACTATAGTTGTATAGACAACAGACCCATGTTGTTGATTGCAACTACTGTAGTTGTATAGGCAACAGTACAATGTTGTTGGTTGCAACTACTGTAGTTGAATAGGCAATAGTCTAATGTTGTTGGTTGCAACTACTGTAGTTGTATAGCCAACAGTCCCATGTTGTTGCTTGCAGCTACTGTAGTTGTATAGACAACAGTCCCATGTAGTTGGTTGCAACTACTGTAGTTGTATAGACAACAGTCCCATGTTGTTGGTTGCAACTACTGTAGTTGTATAGACAACAGTCCCATGTTGTTGGTTGCAACTACTGCAGTTGTATAAACAGCAGACCCATGTTGTTGGTTGCAACTACTGTAGTTGAATAGACCACAGTCCCATGTAGTTGGTTGCAACTACTGTAGTTGTATATACAACAGACCCATGTTGTTGCTTGCAACTACCGTAGTTGTATAGACAACAGTGCCATGTTGTTGGTTGCAACTACCGTAGTTGTATAGACAACAGTTCCATGTTGTTGGTTGCAACTACAGCAAATACTGCACCATAAACTCCATCACTACTAATCCAGTCTAATGCCCAACACTACTTGATTTTGTAGGATCTTACTGTCACAAAAAATATAAATAACAGCTACAGAGATTGACCAAAACTAGCGACTTATCTCGAGCGAGCTCTCAGCTCTCCTACTTCACTTGGTAAAAACACTTATGTGAGTCACTATCAGAATATTCTGTGACACTGTTTTAAGTAATCCACAAATAAATTAACCGTAATTATCATTCAAAATTCATCATTCATTCAAATAATTTAAGTAATAAAACCCTCTGAGAGTAAAAACGTGTGAGTGTCAATAGTTTGACGTTTCTTTCTCTAAACTCTTATTTTATGTTGGCCGAGTCAGGAAACCCTTTAAGCCACTCATACAGTTCTTAGTTTCTTTGTATATCAATTAAAAAAATAAAAAACTTGTTGAGGGGATTTTCTCTATCCTGTAAAAGCATGTGAAATGATAAAACAAAGTGTACCATGTAACAAGTTAGAGTTGTAAGAGGTTTGAAAGGTACTAACTGCATGTTAATTCATATATTACCAAACGGCAGCAATTTGTTCAGCTAGGAATAGATATTTGGCTCAGTTGGTCAAGACTACATGCGGATTACCTCAAGGATCCGTTTTTGGACTATTGTTTTTCATACGATCCTGAAATAACTCCTTGTTCCATGTCTGCAAGCTAAGCAATCTACCGGGAATCATGTGTTTTAAGAAGTAAATGTATCTATTTCTGTGTTTCATTTTTAATTAACATTTTTTATCCCTTATTTCCGTGAAATTATAAAAAATAACAGTCTGAAATAGTATCTACTATTTACAGACATCAGACATGTAGTTTCACTTCATTTACCTGAATTATACTCTCATTTAATGATTGTTCTTAGGTAATTAAAGATATTTGTGAAGAAGGACATTCCCTGTCTCACTATTATGGTGAATAAATTCAATAATTTATTCAATTCAATTGGCTTATTTAGTCTAATGTGATTTATGACATTAGTTGAAATGAAACATTTTTAATTAATGTTATTTTAATAAATCGGTTTTGTAAATCAACTCTAATTTAGGCATTAAATCTTCCCATTAATCCCTTCCCTATCTCTGATATATAATTTCTTAGAATAAGGACAATTGTTTTGTTTGATCGTTTTACAAACTCTTATTTGTTTACTTTTTTTACACCAGTCAATTAAGCATGAAGGTGGGCCCAGTGTGAACATATTACAGAAGCATCGAGAGCTGTGGCTGGAGTTAAACAATTTTACAGCTGGAATATCAGATGCTATTGGTAACTCTCTCCTGGCTTTTTATTTCATCATGGTGCTGACTCTAATCATGACACTGTTCCGGCTAGCCTCATCTCTCATCACAAATCAGTTTCTACCAATACCTGCTGTGATACATCTTCCGTTGAGCTCCCTCCCCATTATTCTCATTCACACTGCCTCCCACTGGGCAGATACAAAGGTGAGTTAACTTACTTTTTGTATAGTTAATTACAATTTGTGTTCACTCTTTAGGAAAATCAAGTTAAATGATAACTCTTGCAATTTAAGATGTTAGATTACTATATATTGTCAAAAATAAAATATCCCATTTCATTTCTATCACCAGTACTGGTAGTTCTAAAATTTATATTGGGACTATTTTCAGATTCGAAGGGACATCATTGAAGCTGTGTTGTCATGTGATCTCCATTGTTTAAAAGAAGATCAATTTCATGAAGTGAGTTTTACACTAGGAAGCTCTACACAGAGTTAATCAAATTACCATAATAATTTCAGTTTACACATTATTATAAACTTAATGTCCCAACATGTTCTTGTTTTCAATAATTGTATAATTTTCAAAGAAGTTTTAGATAATATTGGCCTCACTTTTGGTACTGTCAATGAGTACTAAATACTAAGATAGACATGAAAGTGTACTGAAGCTTGATGTAGTGATACATTGACTAACTCATTCACTGACACTAAATGTTGTGGCACTTCCCCCATCCTACCCCCATCACTTCAATTTAATTGAAGCTCTTGGTTTGAAACCTCCAGGAAAATTCACAAAACTTTACATTTTTCACTCATAAACAATATGGCGGCTTTTTTAAGCTCCAAAATTGTTGTAATTTATTTCACAAATATCACAAATGGGAAAATCACAAAAAAGTAGTTTTTATAATTTAATTTGAGAAAACACTTGTGTAAAACTACCAAAACTTGACACATCTACATGCATAACAAATGGGCACCTTATATTGGAATTTCAGCTTGAAAACTACAAAATTTGGGAATCTGAGGCCCAAAAACCACATTTTTTGAAAATTTAAAATTTGTTGATGCTTTCGTTATCCACTCAAGTTGAGTATCATATGAAAGGTATTTTCTCCTGAATCAAAATTTACCTTCAGATTTGAAAAGAACACATTTCATGGAGTATATGCCCCCAAAACCAAAATAATTCTCCCAAAACAAAAAATGTTATCTTAAAATAAAATGCCTAAGTAGGGTATCAAACTACAGCTATTTATCTCCTAAATCATAATATACCATTAAAGTTTTAAAGAGATAATATTTATGTGCTCTGCCCCCAACAATCAAAAACATACCCAAAAATCCAAAAATGACTAATATTAAACTAACACACCGAAGTGGAGTATCAGTTTACCGGTATTTTTATATATATTCCTAATATACCATTAGATTTTAGAAAAGACTATGTTTAAGCGCTACACTGCCCCAAAAACTGAAATTCATTGTGATACAGCTAAAGTGTCCTGGCTAGGCTGCAGGCCGAGATCCACAAGTGGAGCTGTACAGAGTGCCTTGGTGAAGCCCCAGACATAGGGCAAAGTGTTATAGCAAAATGTTCTGGCAAAGCAGTAGGCCGAGCCTCCCCCAAGAGCATAGCAAGCAACGGGGTTGGCATGCAAACGTGCAGGGGTGTCCCTTAGTATGAAAATAAAATTAAATAGAAAAATTCATAACATAACAACAGAATATTACAATAGAATAATATATTTTATGTAATATAAACAGACAGCTTGAAATTATCAACACTACTTTATGTTTTTTGGCTACCCTCAAATAGCTAGTTAATCACATGCTCATAAGACTGCACTACCTCTAGACTGTACGTATCCTCTTTGTTGAAACTGTATGATGATATAACCCACTTCACTCAAGCATCCTTATAGTATGCGCTCTTTTTCGCTATCAAGTTCGTTACAAGAGTGACTAATATTTTACTATAACCATCCTACGGCAGTAAGTAGTTAAGTTTTTACAGCTAAGCAACACATTTTTTATGCAGTACACTTGTTTTGTATTATTTAGTATTATTTAGTTTTAATATTAATTTGCAAGTAATTATATTTGGTACAGATCCCAAACTTACAAATGTTACATGATAATAAAGTTCTTATAGCTTTCATAGACATTTTCTTTGATGTTGAAAAAAACATCAAACTAAAATTATTAGTATACGAACCCCTTTGAGAACCAAAAATATAAAAAATAAAAATGTGCTGTATTTTTATTTTCCTCACTTTTTAAGTGCAACATTTAAAATATTCCGGCTGAAATTTGCAGATACGCAAGTCTTTATACATTTATTTATAAAATCTGTTCTAATAAAGATACAAGCGTACTTCCTTGAACAGAATATTTGTAATTGAGTAATTTATATGAATAAATGTCCTAAAGTCATCTCATAATTTCAAAATATTTATATTTTGTCAAAATTTTATTTTATTTTTTTTCGTACGCTTAAAAATTGTAAAAAAAATATTTTACTACTGGAAAACTGTGATATTGAAGTCTAACCTTAATCATCTACAAACACAGAAAAATTATAGCAATCGGTTTGAAAATAAAAAATAAAATGAAAAATTTTGTTAGTACAGTACTGTCAGATTTGTCTGTTATAATTACCTCTCTGTCTAATATTGTCCGTTCTTTTCATTGACGTTATATTCCAATAGTATTGTTTTGGAATCCTGGTTCCAGACCTCAAAAAAACATTCTCGAATGTCTATGTATCATCCCAAAGACGTATAAGTTATCATAAGCGGTAAATTGGATGTTATATGTTATATGATATCCTTCAAATGACAGGATATCGTCATTCGGTCCTCAATGTGAAATTTAGTAATGACCATATTTTGTCAATCGGTCCTCAAGAGAAAAATCATAAATGACGAAATATAGTCATTCAGTCCCCAAAAATGTTATCATATCTGACATATCTTGTCTTAAAATGTTTACCATGAGTGAAATATTATGTCTTAGAAACTGTAATAACAGGTGAAATATTATATCTTTAATAATGAATTACATATTGTATTGTAAAGTACGAGTATTTAGTAGTTATTGTGGGCACTGTTTAGACTGTACATTTGTATATTGTGATGTTATTGGTTTTTCTGAACTCAGTAGAACAGGCAAGTGGAGTCTTATTTATCAGATGTAAATGGACCCCATTTGTATTGTACTTGTAATGATGTACATCAGTAAAATACAGAATGCATGATTTTATTTTTCATTAGAATTGTTGACAGTATTAGATTAATTATTGTTAATTTGTGGGAGATTTTCAACAAACTTTTTTAATAATAATAATAGATGTTAGTATTAGCTAGTGGCCCCGAAATATTTCTCTACCTTTCTGTTCTTTGTTCTGTGTTTGTGTCCATCTCCAGTTTACCATTCTATCACTTATGCTGTTCTCCTATCCTCTTTTTACTAAAATCTGATGTAGTGTCCAAAAATTACCTGTCAAATTTATATTAAGTATATTCATCACCTCTAAGAGAGCTTGACAAGCAACCTCTGGCCCAGACCACAGTCAGACATGCCTTCCTTTTATAAGAGAGATTCCAGCAATATCTTATTGTTGTTCTACATTGATCTGTACAAGCCATTGAGGGCAGAGAAATCTGAAAAATTTGAGTGGAAATATTTTGGAGTGTTTTAGTAAAGGTTTGTTAAGGTTGACTTCTTAGCTGTTAAAGAACATTTTTTATATATTATTTGTATTGCTTCTCTTAAGTGTATGATAGAATACTTGGACAGAAATACGTTCATATTTATTAACCATATACCGATAACCTGACTAAATAGTTATATATAATAAGATATAACACTTCAACATTATAAACATTGTAAGCTGACCTGATTCTGATACTTGAACTTATCTGGTGATAAATACATTTTTGTCAGATTATTATGGGTACACCACAATCATTATAAAAATAAGTGTCACTTATGAATACTTGAACTGAAATAACAATTATATAAATAACCTAATAGAATAAAAAGTATTTCAGCGCTAGTATTATTGTAAATTGTATGTAACTTATTCCTAATACATTTTATTCAGTAATTAAACCAAATTTATTTCAGGTTGACATTCTTCTTTTTGCTGTTGAATGCAGCAATAACAACTTCTTGTTGAAGGGCATGTTGGACATCTCTAGAGAGGCAGTTTTAGATGTAAGATAACAGATAAGAACAGTTTGTAGTCTATATTGTCTTTATAAATAATACCGATACTTTCATATGAATCATAACATGGAGTTGATATAAATAGATTTAATCAATAATTTAAACTTGTTACAGATTACAAAAATTAGACAAACATAATATGTTATGATATAAAGTGAACTAAACATAACCAATCCATATCTAGCTCATTTGCATTAATCCAGTTCTGACAATATTAATTAACATGTCCTACTTTTTGCCCTTATCCAAATGGATCATTGTGTATTCTCCACTATTAAATTCTTACACACAATCTTACATTATGTTTATAACTTTGACGCTCTAGCATTACCAATAAACATTATGAAAATCACTCTTAAAGTTCATTCAAGTAACCTCAATGATTCGTGGTATGTATATAAACACAACATTAAAATAAGGACAAATTGTTACCTAAATTAAATTCTAGGATTTGTGACACATTGTAGAATACAGATCTCTGTCTTGACATCTGGAAAGCATGAGCACCAACTAAAGGAATAAGAATATATAATAAAAATAAGAATATATTTATTTTCTCGAAATATATATATATAAAATACATATAATTACATTTAAACATAAAAAGGTTTCTTCTTAATTCTCTGTTAACAAAATAAAACTTATACTACTAGAACAAAACCTTTCATAAATTACATATTTCAAGAAAATACTAGGACCTCCTAAGGCAATG
This sequence comes from Stictocephala bisonia, assembly GCA_035578905.1. NCBI lineage: Eukaryota > Metazoa > Arthropoda > Insecta > Hemiptera > Membracidae > Stictocephala > Stictocephala bisonia. Next base: position 322,190 of record JAQJVL010000782.1, read on the forward strand.
CCTGTTTAAGAGGTTCCTTCTTTTCAAATAAATCTTAATATGCGCATGAGCAAACAATATTAATTTAAAATAAAAAATCCCAATTCTTCAAAATATAAACACTAATATAAAAACATAAATAGCTTAAACCTTAACTCTAAATTTAATGTTATCCTAACCCTAACAGTATAGCTATATAATACAATAATAGGAACAAAATAAAAACGAAACAATTTATGACTAACCAAATATGTATACTTTACTATGTTCAGTAAAGAAAAGAAAATAACAATCACAAAAAAGTATAATTATGTATATGTATGTTTTTTATTTATTTCATACATTTTATTTTTATTTTGCAGATCATTGAAAATACACTCACCGTTTTGGTCATCATTGTCCAGTTTAAGAAGGCTTCACAACAACCAACAAACATTGCTATTTAATAATACGATTCACCAATTAGTTAAAATAAAATGTATAATAACTACAACATTATTTAATTAATCTATACATAAATCAAACTTTTGTATTTATCTGCACACAAAACTCGAAAATTAATTAATAAATTTGCTTGAAATTTTTACACATCATTGCATTTATATACAAGTGTTTTTAATATATTTATTTCCTAAAATTGTAAACGGGAAAAGGGCATTTCAATAATTTTCCGATCTACCATCATTTTACAAATGAAAATAAATGTCAATGTTGAAAAAGTGTTCCTGTGACCAGCAGAATTATGTGCATATTATGTCCAAATCAACTCCTGTAATCTATATAATATATAAAAACCATTTACAACTTCTCATTATTTTTCCAAAAGTATATGTCCAATCGACTTGAAATTTTGTTAATATGTTTATCTTGGCCCCTAGAGGCTCACTAAGAAAGGATTTTCCTCTTTGACCTCAGGACTCCATCTTACTGGCCTACATAATTACCATTGTATTCTTATGGAGCTAAATTAAGTGATTGATTTATTTTATTAACAGCTGTTAAAACAAAACAAATTGAACAATATTGTGGTAGGCTAAACTTTTTTAATTAAAAATAACTGAGTACAGTAGTAAATTATACATAACATCAGCTGCTCTAAATCAAACTCAATATTATGACCCGTGCAGCTGGCAGGTACAGCTAGCCTAACTTATTGTAAGAAGGGTGATGTAACAATTTGCAAACGATGTTTTGGACCATACCATTCAAAATAAACTGAATTTTTATGACAAAATATCTCATTTGTTTTACAACATATACTTTTCAAGTTTTATAAAATAAGTCCAAAAAACACTAATAAGCTTTAAAATAAAAGCGTACCATATGTATCTTATAGAAAGACAAATAATTTGCTGTATTATGTGTGTAAAACATTTTATGATTACTGTACTTGTTTTATGTGAAATATCCTACTTTTTACAACTGTCAATTTATTGGACAGCATTTATTATATGTAAGTTATATAAATGCAAAATTTTAAAGATAAAGTCTTATTTTATTGACTCTATTACCATTCAAAAAAAACATTCTTTAAGTAGTTCATAATTCAATAAATAATGGGTTAGACTGGACCAAATGCAAGTTACTTTATTTCAGGTAAATTCAAGTAAACATAGTTGATTAGAATACATTATTAATATGTTAGAATACATTCCTAACAATTAGTATCAAACTAAACAATAACAAAGCATGGCCTAAAATATAGGCCTACTACAATACATTATTTTAAGTCACATTTAATGTTCAGCTATGTTTTGCATATACCGGTACTTTCTAATATGTAAACCAGAAAATATTACTCTATATACAGGGTTTGGCAAAAGTCTGGAATATATTTATTAATTGTAAAACTATTGAAAGAAATGTAATGAAACTTTGCAGTTATGTACATATCCCTATACCAAACATTTAGACATTTTACTCGTGTTTCGCATATCCAGGGAGTGGCTCATGAAGGAAGTCTTAGAAATTTTAAATGTAAGCCTACCTCGAGTTATATCTCGTTTTAAAGGTCTTTGTTTGTACAATACAAAAGTGAAAACTTGATATCAAAAGGATGAACCAGTCAGAAAATACAGCGATTATAAGAATGTAAAATCATATTACTAATTGTTCTTAGTTATTCAGCTATTTATTTAACAGTTCGAGATCCCTGTTGATGACTATGTTGTTGATTGTTAACAATCATAACGAACGACTGCGTTATAAAAGTAACTATGTTATTTAACAAAAATAAAAATAAGAAAAAATGTTTAAATTCTTTTGACAGTAGGTTTACCCTAAAAATATTTTAAGGTATCGTATGGTAATTTGTTACTATTGGTTTTTTGAAAATTAATCTCTCTATTCAGTCGTATAATTTATAGCTCTACGAAGCAATAGATAAAAACTATTTTATTATTAAATTCTTTAACTGGCTGTATTTTCTTACGGAGTCATCGTTTAGATATCAGTTGTGCACTTGTGTATTGGACAAAGACCTTTAAAATGAGGTATAACACAAAGTAGGCTTACATTTAAATTTCTAAATCCCTCATGGGCCCTGGTTATGTAAAAACCAAGTAAAATATCTAAATATTTGGTATAGGGATATGTACATAACTGCAAAGTTTCATTACATTTCAAACTAAAAAATATATTCCAAACTTTTGCCCAACCCTGACATTAAAGTGGCTGTATTTTCTGACCAGGTCATCCTTTTTGACCTCAGGTTTGCACTCTTGTGTTTTACAAACAAAGACCTTTAAAACGAGATATAACTCGAGGTAGGCTTACATTTAAATTTCTAAATCCCTCATGGGCCCTCGCTATGCAAAAACCAAGTAAAATATGTCTAAATGTATGGTTTAGGGATATGTACATAACTGCAAAGTTTCATTACATTTCTTTCAATAGTTTTGAAATTAATTAATATATTCCATATTTTTGCCCAACCCTGTATAGTGATTAACCAATAGTTAATGTTTCTATATACTGTACTAATAAACTCATTATTTATATTAGTTATTTTTAGTAGGTAACCATTTATTTAATCAAATGAATTGATTCCATAGTATAATTGGGCCAGACAGTAAGCAACCAGAATGTTACTATATATATATATATATATATATATATATATGTACTAACATATATGGGTTTCAGCAGTGGAGGGGAACATTTCATTGCTCCGCTGCCATCCATTACAGGTGAGACTAACTACTATTTTTGACAAAACTGCCACAATATTGTTTAGATGAAAAAAATAACTCTAATGAAGTGAACAAGTTTATTTAGGCCTACTACGGTATTTGAATACTAAATAATGATTTAATTTAATCGTTCTAAGCTTGATTCATTAGTGTTAATCAAACCACCCATGGTAACTGCTGCTAATGTCATTCTGGGCGGAGCTTGCTAATGTGTTACCAGCATGCGGCCTCTTATTTGCTTTGACAATATATAAACGGAATGACACAGTGGGGAGGGGAGAATAGTTTTCTATCTCACTTCCACCACTCAGTACATCTATATTGCACCAGTGCTTTCAGTAGATCAGTTTCTTAGTAGCCAATCTACAGTAACACTTGGCATAATTACTTTATGTCAAGTAGTGTTGGTTTAATGTATATTTATTATTTTATCATTGGCTGTAGAAACAAACAGACGGACCAACGCAATGCATTTGCTGTAGATACGCACATGTGCTGCTATCTAATGTTGATTGGTAGCGCTCATATGACTGTCTGTAGTACTATCAGTAAATTCTGCATGTGCTGGAGAGATACAGAGCGAGTGGTAAGCAGATACTGGTACAGGTGGACTTGTGAAACTACATGTGAAGACAGAAACAACTAATTTCACCAAATAGGAAACCCAGATTCTTAAGACCCATTTGAGCGGACAGTCTTCTTGTTTTTATAGTCAATGTTTTTATAAAGGTTTTTCTGTGTTCTTCATTAGTAGAATATCAATACAATAGTGTAAGAATTATATTTACACCCTGGTTGTATTGTTTAGAAAGAGTCATGTACACCTGAGCAGGTCTAGCAAGAGCCGTGGCCAGCGCGAGAGGGGAAGTGAAGTAGTGCGCAGTGGGGAGAGAGGGAGGGAAGCACTGGGCCGTCTCGCCGCACCGACGTCACCGATACGTCACTGAACGCAGTCTGCTTTATCGTAATGACTTTTACGTTAATATAAAAATATTTGTTTAGTAATTATATAAATAATCTATGGCTTTTAACTATAGATGACAAAATAATAATATTATTTATATAGAGCTATTTGAAATAAAAATCTGTTGTTACTTACAGTGATTATTTAATCCAGGGGTTCTACTTCACTTAGGTCATTGTCACACAGTTCAACATCACTTTCTGGTTCGCTGTCATCATTGTCATCTTCTGTGTCGGAATTTTCTCCCAAATTAATTATTAATTGTTCACTTATTACGTCGATTTCCGGTTCTAATGCCAAATAATCCAATTCCACCTTTTTAACATGGTTCACACGAGATAGCCATTGCTCTTGTGTTATCTGGCTACATATGTCAACTACAAGTTGTTTAACTTCAGCTAATTTAAACGAAACATTTCTTTTGGCTACACTCTCCTTAAGTAAACTCCATATCATTTCAATTGGATTTAAATCCGGATGGTATGGTGGTAATCTTAAAACTGAATGGCCAGCTTCCGCCAGGATAGAATCTATTTTAAATGTTTTGTACTTTGGTTTATTTTCTTTAATAACAGAGTATAATTCTGGCTTTAAAATGTTAGTAGAAAAGTGTATGTTTCGTTCTGATAACCACTTTATCATGTCTGCCTTTAACGTTGACGATGTGGGAGCTGGGTTTAACTGTACATTGTGGTAGGGCGCATTATCAATAACAATCACAGAGTTTTGGGGTATGTTAGGAATTAATCTTTCCTGTAACCATTTCTCATAATTATTGAAATTCATGTCACCATGATAATCGCCTGATTTTTTCCCAGAAATAAATGTCAATAGTGCATTATTTACAAAACCATCTTCGTTTCCGGCATGAACAATCATTATTCTCTCGTCCTTACTAATTGGGGTTTTTAAATCTGCCTCGCTTCCATCACTCCAACTCAAGAGTTTTGTGTGTGTAGAATGAACGTATGTTTCGTCCATATAGATTACAGGCCTACCTTCCGATCGATAATTTTGGACACTTCTTAAATATTTCAAACGTAGTTCCCTTATATCACTTTTTTCAATTAATATTTGTCTGTTATTTACTGATTTCCTCCAGCGAAAATTTAGCTTGTGCAGAACCTTGCCAAGCGACCATTTACTCCCAGTAAAATTATTTTTTTTTTCTCAGAACTGGCAGTAGAGTTTTTATTGTAGGTCGTTCACCGTTAATTTTGTGGAACTCATTTACAGTTCGTCTGACTACGCACAAATCAAAGTCATCTAGCTCCGTTTTGCTCTTTACTCTGTGCCTATTTTTATTTGGAGTATTAAACTTGGTTCCAGTCTGGACAATGGTTCTGTTTTCTGCAACTATTCTCTTTACAGACGTCAGGGATATACCTGTGGCTTCTGCTACACGACATTGAACCTGCTTTATATTTATTGCAGCTCCAGTTTCCGCTTCACGTTTCATAAACTTATACACATTTGCAATAATCTCTCGACTTTGGCTATGCAATACTTTTCGTCCTCCAATTAGTTTACGGTGCTGCTGAGCTTCCATTTAATATCGATATAAACAAAATAACAATAATCAATCACTACATAACACACTAAAGAACGACAGAACAAGCACGTGAACGCTAGATGTAGGCGCGACGGAGCGATTCGTCACTAAGGATAGCCAGCAGTGAACTGAGCCGGCCGCTACCCCCACTCCTAAGTCTGAGCGTTAGTCTACTGCGCATCTTTGGCCCACGGCTCTTGCTGTACCTGCTCAGGTGTACTTGACACAGTTTTTCAAAATAACTACAGTAGAAACCCTATTTTCCGTCAGGGGTCGGGACCGCGGCCGTGACGGATTGGAGAATAGACGGATTATAGAGATTTCACCCACTCACACTTATATCGCTGGAAACTTATTATTAGTGCTTACGCACGTTATTTAATGCTGTATAGTACGTATTGATCAACGAAATGAGAATGAAAAGGTTAGTAAAAAGACATGTTACAAAACGTATATACTGCAGGTCACAATTACGCTTTGATTACATTAGGCCTAGTTTTAATGTAAAACATAAACGTGTGCATTATGTAATGAGCATAAAAATGAATTATGAACATTCTTAAAATTAAACTGCAGTACAGTGTAATATACTAAAGCCCAGTTCCCACGCCCAGTGTTTTCGCAGACATCAGGTGGCCCGATACACGAATAGCGTGTTGCCGCGACTCGCCTGTGTATCATCAGACAGGACCGTTCCAACGGCCCGTGACCTGTGTAGGCGTAGCGGCTTAAAACTTCATCTCTGACCACAGGCCTTTGTAGTGCCGCCTCTTTCCCCATGTTGTACGGGATCTGTTCAGGCAGCCCCGGACGGCCTGTCCGATCGTCAGGCGTATACAGGCGAGCTGTTCCAACTACCTGTTATCTGGTAGACGGCAGATGAGGCCTTACGGATGAAAGGCTATTGGATCTAGGCTTATGAGGGCTAGACGCTTATGAGGGGGAAATTGTCGTCTTCCAGACGGATAAGTCATACGGCAACTATCATATCGTGGCGCGACGAACCCAGACACTGACGAATAACAGAACCTGGCGGAAAATAGTGTGACGGACAATCGGGTGACGGACAATCGGGTGACGGACAATAGGGTGACGGACAATCGGGTGACGGACAATCGGGTGACGGACAATCGGGTGACGGACAATAGGGTGACGGACAATCGGGTGACGGACAATAGGGTGACGGACAATAGGTTGACGGACAATCGGGTGACGGACAATCGGGTTTTCACTACTTCACAATATTTAATACAAAGAAGTAGGCAACTGTGCAATTCATAAAGTCTAAAACTAGAAAAATTACAGTCTTGTGCCACTAAAATAATTTGTTTCTAACTGTGAATAATATTTTAATCAATTCTTATGTCCATTTATAGAAATTCTATTCAGATACAAAAACTAAGTAAATAAATTAACAATGTAATGTACATGTTTCATGATTCAACCTGCCAAAATTACCACTTCTTGAAGCTGCGTGGAAAATTAAAAAAAGAGAATATATATATATATATATATATATATATATATATATATATATATATATATATATGGTGAAAAACCATAGTGGAAATATACTTTCAGAAAACAATTAATTATTTAAGCATAGGCTGGAAAATTAAAAAATTAAAAAAACAACAAATTATATTAATATGAACATGGAGTATCAATAAACATTCGTAATTAATAACTTGCACATCAAATTTCATTTTCAAAATTATTTGCAATTACTTTTAAAGTACACAAATTTTAAATTCATAAATATTTCCAATAAAGAAGAGCTTTAAAAAATGATCAGTAATTAACATAGATTATCTTTAAAAAAGAAATACTGAATATCTATTAACAAACATTGGAAGTAACTGAGTTTGAATTAATAGGAAAATAAATGTAGTTTTCTAGCAATGTAAATGAAGCAAACTGTTACAGACTGTTTCAAACAATGTAATTAGAGTCAGTTGTATGATACATGTCAAATAAAAGGAAAGAATACATACAACAAAGATAATTAAAAACAAACACACTCAGTCTGTGCTACGGGCAGTTATTATTCCATTAGCCTATTCAACAGAGGTTGTTGTTTTAATTTGACCATTTAATATCTTTTATTAATGAGATCATACCTATTGTTGAGAAACATACCTGTTTTTTTTAATGAACTTCTTCAAAGCTGTCACATTTTTATTGGTTGGTTGGATAGTTTGCTCAATCTTTAATAATATGCGTGAGTATATTAAAAACAAAATGATATGGGGAAAATGTTTTAAAATCAAATGTAGTTTAGTTTCTTGCATCAAAAACCAATAACCCTAGGGAAAAACAAGTGAAACAAATAATTTAAAAATATTTTTCATATTGGGATTGTAGAGGAGGATTATTTTTTCCCAAGGCTTTGAGTAAGATATTTAAAAGTAAACAAAAATACTAGTAACAAATGGAGATCTTTAAATTCAGTAGCCTTTTTTCAGTCAATCACAATAGAAGCTTAGAAGAAGAGCTAAGCAAGGTAAAAGAATTTGTAAGAACAGTTAGTTTGTTGTCAAATTAGAAAAAGAGAAAAAATATTTTGTATTTTTTTTATTTTCCTTTTTTTACTTTCAAAGGTTTTATCCAAAAGGGCTTTTATAAAAATGTAAGGCTAATATTCTCATACCAAAACCTGAACAAATCAGGCACTTGTCCTATTGTGAAAAATATTTTATTTTAGGAATGAATATACTTTGTTATTCAAAATTGTCCTTTTATATCAGTCTTGCTTGGTTTTAATATTGTTTATAGCTTATAAAGTCACATTTATTTCTAACTCTGAGCACACAAAGTTGTGTTTTCATTGATACAGTAATGTATTTTCAGTTTCCTTAAAATTCATTAAGGTAAAGTAAATATTCAATTTTTTTTCATTAGTAGAAAGAGGTGAGAAAGGCAGCATTCCTGGTAAAATTGTAAATTGGGGTCAAGCACAAACAATACAGATAAATATTTCAGGACCACTGGTTCCTACTTCATTCCCTAGAAAATTCAGTGGCCCTGAATATTTTACTATAGATAGGCTGCTCACAAAACGACCAACTGACCGCACTGATACGAGTGAGATGCACTGAATGGTGGAAGTGAAACAGAAACTACTCTTCCGGCAAATATATGATTCCATTTAAAAATTTTAATGGCAACCGGTATAATAGAAGGATGTGTGCTGTCAACGCAATAGCAAGCGTCGACCATTACGTCATTAGCAGCAATGCTCTTGGTTGGTTCGATTAACACCAAAGAATCAAGTTTAGAACAATTAAATTAAATCTTTATTTTTCATTCAAATAACAATTAATAATAGCAAAAACACAAAGAGTGATAATGTAAACAATAAATAGTAATTAAACAAACTTGTACAGTTCATTACAGTTATTTTTTTCAACTAAACACAGCTGCGGAAATTAAACACTTGAAGGCAGAATTTAGTCAAGCCTGTGAAGTAAGACAGCCCAACGGTTTCTCTCTGCTGCCAGAACCCCTTCATGTGCTAAATATAACACACCGATCACTTACTTTCCAGCCTTTAATCTATGTTGAGTGTGTTAAAAAGAGCCTAAATGTTTTATGAAATGTAAGCTGATTTTATATATTAAATTTAGTATGAATATGTTACAAGAGAATACTATACATCTTTATTATTCATTAAATGTATTTCAATTAAATTTCATGAAAACTTAAATGTAAAATAAAACTGTATACATCTTCCAATTACAAATCAAATAAAAAAAATATAAGTTACAAAATATATTTACAGTACTAATAATACCACAACAAATCAAAAATATAATTTTCAAACAAATAAAAGGAAAGCTGCCCAAGGCTGAGAAGAAATTTGAATAGGTTTTTGTCCAATGGAAACGCATGGCATTAGTTGATGATGTGAGGTAGAGCGAACCACAATTAACTGTAAAACTGGGATTGAAAAGGTTTCTCTCTCTGTAAGCAGCGCATTGTGATATTTTCCTCAACGAACTTTGAAGCTAGCTGCAGTGGTTTTTTACTTCTTTTCTATTTATAACAATCAGTAGGGTTTAATTGTGGGTTAGTGATTTATTGCAAATGTTTAGGAGTTTTATTTGTCGATTTTTAATTATGTGGTCCACACAATGTTAATTCAGTTTATTTCTTTATAGATAATAAACAGAATTCACGTTCTAATCATTTTTTAGAAAAAAACTTTTTGATACAAAATAAACAATATACAGTAATTCTAAAAAAAAGTTTAACACTTTCACCCAATCAGCTATGGTATAAAAACAATTGTCATAAATTTAATTTATATTTTATTTACGCATATTATTATAATAAATGAGAAGATATCAATTCATTACGGTTGTTTTATTCTTTATTTATAAGAAAAACAATATTATAGATACAAAAATCCATGTAAATATACATTTAAATAAGACACCAAATGATGTTTTAGCAATTTTAACTGTATATTGGTTAAAAATTAAGAAGATGAAAATTGGAATCTATATCCTTACCTTTAAGTTGACTGTATGGTGGATTGATGAACGCCAATAAATAATTTTTTTAATTATAATTTTTTTTTTAAGGAGAGGCTGATCTCCTTCTTAACCTTACTCTGCCCATTCATCATAGACTATTTATCTGTGCGAGGAACTTATTCAGGCAGAATAAGGGGCGAGCCAGTACAGTACAAGGTGAATATAAGATGTACAACTTGTATGTATAACTTCTATCTCTACTTGAGAAAGCTACTGTAGAATTTGCTAGCACAAATATGATATTGTCCACTATCCCTTATAGGTATGATTTGCAAGAATCTAACTATAAAAATCAACTTATTAAAGCTGTCAATAATGGCATAAGGAACATAGCCTACAGCCTGCCACATGTTTATCTGCTGGTCCTTCATCTGCTTGAAAGACGGCACCATACCCTGCACGGTCTTCACATTAATAGACGTGGAAAAAAATGTGTCTCAAAAACCATAGTTGATTTGTTCCTTAAAGCTTGTTATCTTTCTGCCTCAGTGGACTGTTTAAAAGACAAAAATCTACCTGAAGTTGATGTGTCTTTCTTAAACAACACCTCCAAACCTAATCCGATCTATGGTCAATCTACTTCTCCAATATCACTCTCTACTACTGTGGTATTCCCGATGACTGATGGTCCAGTAATGGGCTCTGCATTGGCCTCTAAAGATTTCACAACTACAAGTCTCCAGCTAAATACAGACTATGAATCCGGTCCATCTACAGTTGCTATCTCCCCATTGACCAGCAAGAGCTTCTCAGTTAATCCATCTCCTGAAAGCAGAGCTGATGATTCTTGTCTTCTGGAACAACAAGATTCTCTGGCAATTTCTGTTGGGGAAATCTCTTCTGATCCTCACCCATCTGATAATCTTAAGCCTGATTGTATTTTGAATAACAATAATAACCTTTTGCAAGAAACGCCCACATATATTACAGATGGTTTTTTATAAGACCATCCTTTTGTTGTTCAGTAAACAAATCAAATTTGCTAATAGATAAAAACGATCTTTTGTTTGTACATCTTAACATTCAATCAATTAGACCATCTTTTAATGATTTAGATTTTTTCTTAAATAATGATTTTAATGCTCATGTGGTTTCACTAAATGAACACTGGCTTACTGACTCCGAATTAAGTTTGTTTATTCCACGGGGTTATTTAAGGGGAGCATCTTATTGTCGTGAATCTAGCAATGGCTAGATATACATTTCCTCCTTGTGAGAGAAAATATAAAGTTTGAGGAATTTGATGTAAAGGAGTTTGCTGTTGACACAGCTTTTGAAGCATGTGCAATCAAGCTGATTGATTGTAATCTAATTGTACTGTCTATATATTGTGCTAAATCAAATCTTTCCCTTTTTGTAGAAATCCTAGAGAATCTGCTAAATTCACTTATACATAAGAAAATTCGTTTTTTCATTCTTGGTAATTTTAACATAGATATAGGGAAAGATATACCAATTGTACATACGTTTGTTAATTTATTAAGAGAATATAACTCATATTGTTTGTTTTCAGAAAATACTCGCAAAAGGGCTTGTATTGACAATGCAATTTCTAATTATAGTAGCTGTGTTAGTGATAAGGGAATTATTAAAACATCAATGTCTGATCATGTAATTCTGTGGCTGAAAATAAACAAGAGTAATTTATCTTCTGGGTTGGGTATGAGTCACACTGATCAGTCCTACAGATTGATTACCCAAACATGTATTCATGCATTGAGGGAGAGATTGGTAACCAAGGATGGGAGGATATCTATAACAAGCACTTAAATGTTGAATGCACTCTGGATTTATTTATTAGAAAGCTTGGCTTCTATTACAACAGCTGTTGCCCCATTAAATGTAAAAACACTAGAATTGGTGGTAAAGGTAAAAATAAAAAATGGTTTACCCCTGAACTTGCTAAGTTAAGAAATTATGTTATTATGCTTAGAGATAGAGCATCTTTGGGTTTAGAATACAGAGCCTCATTTTTAAGAATTAGACTTTACTATAGAAAAGAACTAAAACATGCAAAAATCACGTATAATGAATCTTATATTCTAAACTCAAACAATAAAGTAAAAGCAGCATGGCAAGTGATAAAAAGAGAAACAAATTGTAATAATTTTAGAAATAGAGTTACTCCATCCATTTCCCCAGGTACATTAAATGACTTTTTTCTAAACTGCGCAAATTCTAATGTTGCTAAGGATAGCCAAGTTAGCGCACTTGACCTGCTCTCTGGCCACCTAGATAGAAGTATAAACAGATCAGTCTTTAGAATGAAGAAACTTAATAGCTCTGATGTATGTAAAATTGTTCAATCTTTGAATTCCTCTAAAAGCGAAGACTTTTATGGGTTTTCTAATTTTTTATTAAAAAATATTGCAGATGTAATTATTAATCCCTTGACTTATATTGTAAATATTATAATTTTCTCGTGTATATTTCCCAATTAATCCTTTAAAAATCTCAAAAACAGTACCCATTTATAAAAAAGATGACAAAAACTGTCCATCTAATTACAGACCAATTTCTCTGGTGCCAGTTATTGGAAAGGTAATTGAGGTGGCAATAAAAAATCAACTGTTATGTTATTTTGATGAACATAACTTATTAAGTACATCTCAGTTTGGGTTTTTACCAGGGAGATGTACAGTCAATGCAGTAGAAGAGCTTGTCAATAAAGTTTTTTATGCTTTTGAAAATAGACTAGTCGTAAGTGCATCACTAATTGATTTATGTAAGGCCTTTGATAATGTGGACCACAATATTGTGGTTCAAAAATTAAAGTTCTATGGCCTTGATAATACTGAGCTCAAACTTATTGGATCATATCTAAGCAATAGAAAACAGATGGTAATAGTCGGTAAGCAGAAGTCTGAACTCAAAGAAATTAAATTTGGTGTGCCTCAGGGCTCTGTCCTGGGCCCTTTTCTGTTTTTAGTTGTGATCAATGACTTGCCATGTTATCTAAAAAATACTATTTTATACGCAGATGACTCAACAATTTTAAGTGTCGATTCAAATCTTGTAAATTCTCAACTAAAAGTCAAAGAGGATGTGGAGAAGGCTAATATTTGGTTCACAGCAAATAACTTAGTAATTAACAATAAAAAATCAGAAAACATCAATTTTAGTCTAAAGATGCCTACCAGCGACTGCACATCAGTCAGACTGTTAGGAATAAATATTGATAGCAAACTCAACTGGAACACTCATAAAAACAACATTATAACCAGACTTTCTAGGATAATTTTTCTGATACGCAAGTTAAGATCTTGTGTCAGCCTGAATTTATTATTAACTTCATATTTTGCCTTTTTCCATCCCCTACTTATTTATGGAGTAAAATTATGGGGCAACAGCCAAGGATCCTCCCAAGTATTTCGATGAAAAAAAAAAGCTGGTAGAGCAATTGTTGGAGTCGGTAGTAGGGAAAGCTGCGGTAGTATTTTCAAGCAGCTACAAATTTTAACTTTACCTAGTTTGTTTATTTTCTCCAATTTAGTTTATGTAAAGGAAAACTTAACAAGCTTCACTCAACGTCTTGACACTCATAGTTATGGGACCAGAAATCTGGACAAATTAAATTTACCCCAGTTTAGATTGAGTAAAAGTAGTAATAGCCATTTATATCTTCAAATTAAAATGTTCAATAAATTGCCTCTTACAGCCAGAGATGTAACTCCAAGTAAATTTAAGGCAGTAATTAAGGCTTGGCTTATATCAAAGGCATTTTACAAAATAGATGATTTCTTAGATCACAACTGTTTAGATTTAATATTTTAGTATGTAAATTTGTCATGTGAAATGTTTTTATGTATGTATAATTGACGAAGTCTATTGTTATATTGTGTTTTAACTTAATGACAAATAAAGTTCTTGATTCTTGAATATTAATGATAAATCTTCCAGTCTGGGCCGGATCCGAACCAGCGCTATCTCTAACTCAGGCTCAAAGTCCTGACGCCTTAGACCGCTCGGTTACTGGCTCGCCCACTATAAAATTATATTATAAAATCACCATTTGCATTATATACAATGGTGAAAAACATTACTTATGGTATGTTACAAAACCTTGTCCATGGCATAAGCCAGGTTTTTGTTCACATGTCCCACAGAAATAAGTGGTGTCTTTTCTAACTCGTTTTATATTGCATTCAATACAAATTCAAATACTCTTTATTCATTTTTATGTACATATGATACAATGAATAGCGTCAAGGTTCTAAACACTAACTTACTTAACTTAACTAATCAAACAATTTTAAAATTAATAAATATTTACATTGTTTAGTATTAACATTAATACAACAATGTAATGTATTAACTGACTCTAGTTACAAACTCTGTTCTGGATGCTCAGTTTATATTAGAGTTAGAGAGTGGTAAAGAGTTCCTCAACAGAGTAGAGAGCTTTGTTGAGCAAGTATTCTTTTAACTTGTTTTTGAACTTAAGGCCTTTTTCGATTTTTATGTTTTGCGGTATGTATTTTAAAAATTTGTTTCCCATATATGTAGGTTTTTTTTAAAAAAACTTTAGCCTATGGTCCTGGACCACTTCATTTTTTGCTCTTGTGTTATAAGGGTGACTGGGTGACTTAAAATTTAAGTCTAATTTTTGTTTTTTTGCTGTAAGAATAGATTCAAAAATATACTGGCCATAAACAGTAAAAATTTTTAAATGTTTAAAATGTTCCTTAGCTGAATCATCATGTTTCAGCCTTAGCATTATCCGTATGGCCTTTTTTTGTTGCTTTAAAATATTATCCATATTTACTTGTTTTGTTGAACCATACAGAGCAATGCAAAAAGAAACATGAGAATGTACATAAGCAAAATATATATTTTTTAACGTTTTTAGGTCACAGTAGTAACTCATTCGTGATAATGCATCTTTTTCTGAGGGGTCTGCCATTTGAAATGTAGTAGGAAGGTGTTGTTTTGCATTTCTTCTGGGTCTAGGATCATCTGGTTTTAGAGGGGTCAAAATGCCCAGATGAAGAAACTCAACAATGAAGATAGTTTTCACTGTTATATTTATTATACAACAAAATTCATTTAATACACTCATCTTCAATATGTGTACAAATAGCTTTGGTAACACCTAATGGTTTTTCTATCACAAGGGTAAACAGTAATAAGTTAGTATCTGATCTTTTAGAATCATAATGCCACTATGAATTCATATAAAGGGTGTGTTCATTTGAAAATTTACCACATTTGTTGCCTCAACACTGAACAAGTAAGCAAGGGACCTTAATTACTTATTGGGAAACTATAAAGAAAGTATTTTCAAAAATGGTTTGTTTTCCCTAACCTACTCCTCGCCCAAACTCAAAATATTCAAGTTGCAACCTATAACTTGTAGTACCTCTAATATTTAGTTCATTGGTCAGTTACACCCTTGATTATATATAATCAAGGGTTACACTTTGGCAGTTAAAAAGAAATCAAATATCATCAACTTTTCTGTAGTTTGTAGATTATCTGTAAAACAGTAACCATGTTTCTCAAGTGTAGGACTCAAAAGTGAGGAGGAAACTTGTCTCAACAAAAGCATCACAATGGCAGAGTTACTTTATACATAAAACTGAACAATCAAAGAACATGTTATACTTGTGAAATAAAAATGGCTGTTTAATGAACTATATTTACAAATCAACTTGAAAATAAAAAGTTAATCATAAAGAGCAAATAGACAAAACTCCAAAATAGACTACAAAAAAACTTCCAATGTTTGCAATTTGTTTATTTGAGAAAATATCATGCATAAGAAAATCTCACAATATTGTGTTGAAATAAAAGAATAACAACCAGTCCATGGAAATGTTTTTATTCCAGTCCGTTATCTATTAATCCTAGAACTGCCGGTCAGTACCATTGGTACTGTCTAGCACATCAGTGACAACCTAGACCTTCGACCAGAGTGCCATGAGATACAAGCAGCCAGGAGTGAGTGTATCACTTAAGATACAGCCATGAAAGGAGGAAATCCCCAGTAACATCACTGCAGATCTAGAGTTAACCCTGCATTACTCGCGCACAGTCTCTCATTCCGAGTGGTGGGATTTTTTGTTATTATATTGCTATTAGTTGAATTATTCTATATAGCTTCAGTTTGTATCCCTATCACCAAATCTTTTAGTTTTGTTCTGTTTTGGGTCTGACCTCGAGGTGACATTTCGAGTTGTTTTAGTTCATGCTCTGAATTTGGTCTGTCATTCCATGCACGGGTAAGCGTTTTAGCTTTCCCTTTACATTTTGTTAGTGACTAGTTTGTATTATTTTGTAATAAAACAAATCCTAATGAGGAGAATAGGATTCTGCATTATGCCTTAGCACAAGGTCGGGTTGCCTCCGGTATAGCCTGAATTACTCTCTGTAGATTTTAGTTTGTGTGTCCCTGCGTTTTATTTCATTGTTCCGCGTTTCCTGTTCGTGTTTGTTCTATCTTGTTCGCCGTCATTAGACTGCTGCCATTTTTCATCGTCGGTATGGTAGGCTAGTTCTTTGGCTTTTGGCTCCAGGGTTCCAGAGGGAGACGGATGATCACCTGCTGACACTCTTCTGCCTGATGGTGCCTGGAGGCACAGTTGCGGGACTTACGAGCTGGGTCAGTCCTTCTTCTGTGCGGCTCAGAGGGGGCTGCCACCTACTTCTTCCCTTCCCCACTGTGAGACATCTTCCTCCAGGACATTTCGTCGGCTCGCAGGTGACCATGTTTCATTATTTTCTTCACCCTCCCGGCCAACCATTGTGATTTTTGGTTAGAAATATAAAAAAGAATGTAAGAAAAAATCATGTGTAGTGCTTCTGTGGGATTTGGTGTTTATTTGTGGTTGGGACATTTGTTTTGTGGGGACTTTGTTAAAGGGTGGGTTTTTCTGGTCTATATATATATTTTTTGTTTGCTGTGATATGGTTCTTATTGAAAATGGGGTTCTCAGGGGTTTGTTATAATTTGGTTTTCCCATTAGGCGCTACCCAGTTTCGCCTGCTGGATTTGGTGTAATTATTAATTTAAATCTTTTGTTTTATTTTCTTTTTAAAATTGGCCTAACCTCAAAATTCATTTTTGCATTTCCAAGGCCCCATAAGCTACCAATAAATTTTAACTGTAATTCTGGCATTTATCATTGTTTGTATTATTAGTTTGTAGTAGGTATATATTCACTTATAGTTTTGTTGTATATATTATGTTTTCAGGTGTTTATTATGTTTCAATTTATTCTTGTAATTTATTAGTTGTGTTTATTTTTTCTTGTTATTTGTTTGAACATATAAATAGGCCTACCAAAAATGTGATGAATCCTAAAACGGGCAACAAGCTATTTTTCTTAAATTTAATTATTTCTATTTGTTAAAGGTTTTCCGTTCAGTTTTTCAAACATTTAAATTTATCTTTGTTAATAAACTACATATTTTTTATGTTAATAACTTGTATTTTTTTTTTGTTTGTTCTCTGTCCTCCTGAGCCCAGTGCCTTTTGCACCCACCCTCGATGGGCCCAATATTGTTTTTACAAGGGTTGTTCGCTGTATCTATCATGTGAAGAAAGTAATTTAGAAATATATATTTTCATTTTTTAGTTTTTGTGATGTATTATTGGAAATCTTATAATTTTATTATACAGCCATATACAAAATATTAATAAGCAAAATGATATACAACACGTTGGAAAATCAATTGATAAGACATTTAAGGGAAAATCAAAAAAATATAAGACATTTAATAATTATTATTAAATGTCTTATATTTTTACAGCCCATATTTAATAATGAAACAATAAAATAAATACTGTATTGGCTACAATAAACTAACTCTTCAGTGTTAAAATAAAGATTTTTTTAACGTAACAATTAAAACCCAATTTTAGCAATCAAAATAGAGCAGTCTTTAAGTCCGTGTGCGGCTAAAAGTGTGACATTCAGTGTGTGAGTAACGTAGGGTTAAAAATAATTTACCCTTTGCATTACTTCCTTGGCCACTGAAACCTACCAAATACCTACACTGCTGCTGGATGCACCCATGCCTTGAAGATACTTTTGCACCTGATGACTTCACTTCAATATGTAAGGGATGATTGCTATGTGGTTGCCATCAGTAACCTCCTTAAGTAGGCTTTCTTCTTTTCTTCTTTCTACATGGTCTTCTCATCATAGTCTCTTACTCTTTACTGTGGCCACAATGTCCAGATCTTAATACAATTCTCTGAGTTCCTGTATTTCCTCATTCGTCACATACCTTCCTTCTTTATGGATCCAGAAATCCTCCTCAGTGTCTTGTTTTCAAATACCATTAGCTTGTTTTCATTTTTCTTTCTTAGTGTCCATGCTTCGAAGCCATATAAAATAACTCCAGGTACAAGTATAGTAGTGTATATCCTTGGTGTTTTTAGACAGTATTCTAGAACTTAATATTTTTTATAAGCTCCAGAAGCATTTTGGTTGCTGCAATTATTATTTTCTCTATTTCAATACTTCTTCCGTTATTCCAGTTTAATGAGACTCCTAGGTGTTTGAACTCAGGTACTCTTTCAAAGGTAAGATGGTTTGATCGTCAGAGGTTCATCTCTTTCAATTTTGATTCTTCCTACTCTTAGGTATTTTGACTTTATTTCACTTATCTTAAGAAAATTATTATTAGCTTCTTTATTAGTAATTTCTGAAAGTTTACCTATGTCTTCTTTTTATCTGCCATAAGTTTTTTGTATTCCAAAAATGTATATATAGAACTGAAATTTAACCCTTAAAGCGCCTATTTTCCATTAAGTGCTCATTTAGTGTAAAAAAATCAAAATTATATTTTTAGTTCTTTTTTCTTGTTCTATACAGGAAAATAAAATATTTTATAACATTTTGAAATTTTTATTAGCTTATTTTACCTTTTATTTCTTATATATACACAACTGTCATTTTTGTGCTTGTGCTAATTTCTCAAGTTTTACCAATAAATATAGCTTTATTAGTTCCAAATCTAGTTTTTATTTTTTAAGTAAATTATACTATACAGAAAGCATAAATAAACTTAAATTATTTATAGTCAAAAAGTAATTTTTTCAAGAAATAATTTACTTACAGTGTTTTGTGCACAAGAGTCACATGTCCTTAGATCCTGGATTAATTTTCTCTTTTCACCATTAAAAAATAACTGCATATTATAAAATTGCTAAAACAATTAAACTATTATAATTTATTTATTAAAAGGCTTAACCTATTAAGTCAGAAAAGCTGAAGCAAAGTAAACCATAGTTGTGAAACTGAATGCCAACCGAATTGTGTATGCAATAAACAGGGATACTTCCTGCTTGAGTTTGCAGTCTATCCACCAACTGTCACTGATGACAGGTCTGTCTTATCAGCTGGAGGCTTATTATTGGATAACCAACAACTGTTGACTTTGTTCAAATACAAGGTGATTATTTAAACTGGCACAAAGTATTTTATAACATAAATTCAATTATATTTTCAAATTTTTATTAAATAATGTTGACTTACTTTTCTTTTAATATATGAGTTAATTTATTAATTTTCAATTTGACAAGCGTGTTGACATTGTTTTAAGTGACAACTGTCAAATACTGGAATACAATTTAAATTATTCCAGAATGTTTTTATTTTATACTAAGTGAATTGTGTTTGCAAGTGATGAACTGAGTTGCTTGTGTAAAACTTCACTTTTTGAACATATCTGTTAGATTATATCTGCAACAAAAATAACTGTAAATTACTAGTGAAAATAGAAAGAAAACAACTAGTTCGAAAATACGGCGATTCCCAAAAATAATAAAAATTTTAAAATTAATGATGTAGTATTTGCTTGTGTCAAAGGTTATGGTCATTTTCTTTAATCAATGGTCAAAGTATGTTTCTTTAAAACCAACGAAATTTAACTCCCTTAGTATTGAAGACCTTTGTTTTTTTTATGGAAAACAAAATCAAGTTCTATCAAAAGAAGATTAATAATAAAGACTTACAACTTGCTATTATTGAAGCAGAAAAAAACATGGTACTCAGTCCTAGAGTAAAACCTAAAACCCCAATTCACAGTACACCTAATAAAAGGTAAAAAAGACCCCGGTTGCTAATTTGTCCATTAGCACACAGACAAACAGCACAAATACTGCAAGCATGCAGACGGCTACTTGTACAAAGTCAGATGGAATGTGCTCCAATCAATTAAGTCAGTGTTAATCAAAATGATAAAGCTGTAGTCTACATACACACAATATCAAATAAGTGTGCTTACAGACAAATGTATAAGTTTGCAGAAAAGTTTAATTGACAAAGAAAATAATATGACTTCAAATTCTACTGAAAACTGTATCTCTGACAGTAAAAATGAACTTGACTTTCAAGCTCAAAAATTATTGGAAGAATTAAAACGGTACAAGGTTGAACATGAAAGTTTGAAAACTCTTATAATTATGTTACAAAATGATTACTCAGAACTAGAAAAAAAGTTATCTGAGGCAACAAAATATCAATATAAATGTCTTACCTGTTTTACTGTTATCAACCAGACTCTCTCTAGTACTTCTATTGGAGATAGTAAAGACTTATGGCAAAAACCTAACACCCGTCAAAAAATTGTGAAGTATCTAGTGCAAATAAGATTGAAATGATCGGCTGTTTATCAAATAACAGATTACAAAGTCTTGCAACACATGAAGATAATTCTGGAGTGGTAGACCATGTAACAGACACTGAAGTGTATGTCCACAAAGAGGAACACACCACAGGAAAAATATTATTGTGTGCAGATAGTCATGGCAGGGATTTGGTACAGAACTTAAATCAGCACCTGAACTCTGGTGAAGCTTATGCATTAATTACTCCCGGAGGAACATCAAACACAATATTGTATAATGATACTGTAAGTAAGGAAGTTACCTCTAAAAAAGATTCTTTAATTATTATGTGTGGTGCAAATGATGTTGCTAAATGCGAGGTGCAGGTGACAATTGATAATATTAGAGCTACCCTGGACCTAGTGAAAGAAAACAAAGTATATCTTGTAGACATTCCTAGAAGATACGACTTAGCTCTCTGGTCATGTGTGAACAAAGAGATAGAAAAAAACCAATGCTACCTTAAAGAGGTTAAGTGAGAACTACAGAAACACAGTCCTAATTGAATTGAACAAAGCTGACAGACATTATCACACAAATCATGGTCTACATCTAAACACCAGAGGGAAGCGATGGCTGGCCGGTCAAATCTTCAGAGCGATGCAGGGCGAAAGTGGACCAACTACATGACCTGATGAAAACCATCAACAGATTGAGGAGTTGAATGACAGAAATGAGCAACTCTTCCCCCCCCCCAACAGACTCTTTAACCAAGTGACGTGCAGCATGCAGAGCCCCCACCTCCTGGAACGTAAACTCTCTCGGAAAACTTCAAAGACCCAACAACACTTCAACAAACTTAGTTAGTGTACAGTTCTCTTTCTGTTTTTCATCTTAACACTCAATCAATCAGAAATAAATTAAATGTAATATATATTTTTTTCCATAATTTTAACTGTGATATTTTTACTGTTAACGACCATTGGTTGCATGAGGAGGAGGGTATTTTGTTTGTACCTAAGGGTTTTGTTTTGGGTAATATATATACTAGAAAGAACTCCTCAGCCAGAGGGGGTGTGTATTCAATTTACATTAGAGATATTGTTGTATTTAAAACTGTTGATCTAGAGTCTTTTTGTATTGAAGGTGTCTTTGAGGTTACAGCTATTGTTTTGCCAGAGATTAAAGTAATTGTATCAACACTATACCGTACTCCAGACTATAATGTTTTTAGTTTTTTAAGTTTATTTGAATCTTTTTTACTATTTTTAAATAAGAGATGGTAACTACTACTTTATAATCTCTTCAAATTTTAATATAGATATTACAGCCTGAGATTAAGGGCTTTTTTAATTTATTAAGATCTTTTAATACATATTGGTTGAGCGAATAGCCAACTAGAGGGGAGTCCTGTCTAGATAATATCGTGACAACTGTTGACAAGAGTCAGACTCGCTTTCAGGTAATAGAGAGCCCCACATATCTGATCAATCAGATGTTTTTGGATTGTATAATAATGTAAGCCGCTGCAAACAATAAACTTACAAAAACTGTTAAGAGACAAAAGTGATGTTGCAATTTTAAAAATGATTTATCAGAAACAAACTGGTGTTTTAAATAATTTTACAAATATAGAGCATGCATACCATTATTTTATATTTTTACTGACAAATTCTTTTGAAAATTGCTGTAAAGTTAGAGAAGTAAAATTTTCTACTAGGCCTAAGCATAAAAAACCAAATATCAAATGGTTTACTCCAGACTTAAAAATTGTTAACAAATACAAGTTAGCTTTATATGATGGATACAAAAATAGCAAAGGTACTGATCATGAATTAGACAATAAGAGAGATTAATTAAGAGCCAAAAAACTTTTTATAAATGAAGTGGATCAGGCAAAAAAATTATGAAATGAAAATATTATAGCAAAATCTGACAAGAAATGTAAAGCCGCTTTGGATGTGATTAAAGTTGAATCTAATTCAAAGAAAAAACCCAAGAAATTTGTATTGATTCGAAATCTTCTAACACATACTTTTAAAGTTTAGCAAGTAATTTAGACATAAATAAGAATAATAGTGTATCTTATGGCCGAGCTTTAGAATTATTGAATATGTATATTAGTCATAAGAAAATAGAGAATAACTTAATTATTAAATGGGAAAAAATGTAAACTTTTGGTGTACTAAGATATGTTTCCAAATTAAATGCCTCTAGTAGTGGAGACTACTATGGGCTTTCTAATAAAGTTGTTAAGAGTATCATTACAGTAATTGTTGAGCCACTAACATATTTATATAACATGATGTTAGGAAAATGTATCTATCCCTCAGTATTAAAAGTGACTAAAGTTATACCGATTTACAAGAAGGGGGATAAAACAAATCCCTCAAATTATCGCCCAATCTCACTAATTCCAATACTTGGTAAAATCTTTGAATCCTGTACCAAACAACAACTGCATACATATTTAATAAAAACAACCTTTACTGTAGGAAGCAGTTTGGTTTAATTCCAGGGAGAAGTACAGTAAAAGCAGCAGAGGCTTTTGGTTGAAAGTATTGTAATTAATTTCGAAGATCACATGATATCATCCGCATTATTAATTGATTTAACAAAAGCTTTCGATTGTATCAACCATTCATTATTGATTGACAAAATTTATAGCTACGGTATTAGAAACCACAAACTTAAATCCTATCTTAAGAATAGAAAACAAATGGTTGTGCAAGATAATGACAAGTCCAGTTTAGAAAATGTTGTGATGGGGGTGCCGCAAGGATCGGTACTTGGCCCCTTTTTATTTGTCATTGCTGTCAATGATTTTGCTTTTAATGCTCCTTGTAATTCAATTTTATAAGCGGATGATACCACACTCATTAATAGCTCTTGAAATTTAGATAACCTGTTACAAAAAGATGAACAATCATTAAAATATGCACTAAATTGGTTTGAAGCTAACTTCTTAGTTGTAAATAGTAATAAAACTGAACAAAATATAGTTTCCCTAAATGATTTTATGGTAAATGAAAGTAAACCTGTAAAATTGCTAGGGTTGTTTTTAGATTATAAGCTTAACTGGGATCAACATATCGATCATCTATGTAAAAAATTATCTAGGGTGATATTTCGTAAACTGAAAACATGTATAACAATGGACATGATTTTGACAGTATATTTTGTACTTTTTCATTCAAACATGGGTTATGGAATTACATTGTGGGGAATAGTTGCCATGCTCAAAAAGCTTTCATTTTTTTAAAAGATGTCAGATAGGGAAACATGCGAACCCTTTTTCAAATTCAAAATAATGACCCTACCAAGTTTGTAAATTTTTTTTAGTTTAATAAATGTAAAAGAGAACTTAGATAGTTTTAAAAAGAGACAAGAATATCATAATTATAATACTAGAAAACAATATTTACTTGAATTACTACAAATAAGACTGCAAAAGACAAAAAGTAGTCATATATATATGAAAATTCAACTTTTTAACAAACTTCCGGAGTATGCATTGTCAGTATCTTTGACTAAGTTTAAGGTAGTTTTGGAAAAATGGCTCAAGGAAAATGTAGTTTATTCAGTGTCTGAATTTTTAGCAAGTTACACGAGGAATATTTTTTTTGTTATTGTATTTATTATATATATCTGTGTATTTGTTAAGTGTTAAATGTTTTAAAATTTTTGTATAGATTAGTTATAAATTATAATTTAAACATAGGTTTTAACTTTTTATAAATTTTCATAAGAAACTTGACTTTGTCTATTGCACATTGTATGTATACTTAACGACAATAAAACTTGTGATATCTGAATAAGCAAACTTTTACTTGAAAGTAAACCTCAGAAATAGATCACTTATATGGATAAATACAAAATAGTATTACTATTAATACAAAATGTATAATTTAGTAAATTCACATGTGCATAAACTGATAAAGACATTAAGGGCCTACACATAACACATATAATAAAAAATAAGTAAATACATATAGCACTTGAATACGATGTGTTTAGTACACATTGCACAAAATCGTCAAAATCAGAATCGTCTGGATTATTCATATTGACACTTAAAAACTAATAAATAACTAACATATATTAAACTAAAGTAATGATAAAAACAACTAAATACACAGTTTCAAAGAGGTGAGGTGGCGGACAATGACAACCGCTCAGTTTAACAGTAGCTGCACGTATATGCGCTTGTGGCGTTGGGCAGCGCAGTGGAAATGTACACTGCCAGACAAAAAAACCTGTCTTTTAGTGATTGACAGGCCAACAAAAGGTTAAATGTGTCACACAATGCGTCTCTCATGAGCCACCACCCACAATCCAAACGCACTACCGGATTAAATTAGAAACATTACTTAAAAAATATTATTTTTGTAACTATTACGTGTATATTCACTTACGACGTTTAGAGCAAAGTCAATATCTTATGAATAAATAAAAAAAAATAAATAAATATATGCGCTTACGGTGTAATAAGGGTTAATATCAGGAAGACCTACAAAAATGTAAATAATATTGTAAAAATGTCCAACAATGAATAGTTTTATTAACAATAATAAAGACTATCTAATCACAACTTTACAAAACACACTTCTTTCAATAAAAACTAGCAAATTAAAATTGTGCTCCACATCCACTTAAACGTGTAATAAAATTAGTAAAAATATATTTAAACAAATTAAGTATAATTCAGAAAGCTAAAAGTATTTGTATCTTTTATTAAATAAATATTAGATTGTGTGAAAATTAATGTTAAATTGTTATAGAGTGGAATGGTCTATAAATGCTACAGTTGTCCATAAGTTGTCAGGTACCATTATGTGTTCATGACAACACATTTGTTGTTCTTTAACAATCTAATCAGCTAACTTGATTATCATTAACATCTGTTATTATAATAGCAGTCATTAATTACCATTACTTTAAACTAAACTATTTAATTAAACCTTTAATTGAATTTAAATAACAAAGGTTCTCTCGTCATAATAACTAATAATTTCATACTCAACAGCATTAGTTGATCAAGAGTAATTTTGTCATATCACAGATTGGTTCATTCTTCCTATAATACTAAGAATGATAAAACCACCAACAAGCTCAACAAATAGAATAGAATCAATATGTTGATTATGTAACTAAATTATGTCCTTAAAATCACAATGAAAAACAACCTTGATAATGTAAATCAAAACCTACTTAAGTGTTTGTTTAATTTACAGCATGTATAATACTAGCTGATTGTAACCCAAGAAAGTCCTCAACCACCAAATCAAACATCTCCGTCCATGTGAGTTATGAGTATTTCCACACAATTTCAAACACCAAACAAAAAATTTACCCCATTATAATTATTCATTATATTTCAAAATGTACTTGTTGTAGGATACAGTACAATAAAATAACCTCACTCTTTTAGTTGTAATTTTTTTCTTTTTGGTTGTAAAAATATTAACATTCCTTGAATTATTACTACCTTAAATGACTAAAGGTACTTTATTGCCCATTACAGTAGCAAGGGAATGCTTTATAACTCATTTTGTAAATCATTTGAAACAAAAATAACAACATTGAAGAATACAATCAGACAGGTCATGTTGTATTAAATGATCATTACACTTATTATAAATTATATTAATTGCTATCTGTCTCGATGCGAGGTTCTTGTAATTTTCCAGTCACCAATGTCTTTCCGTTGCAGATCACTGATCTTACGGCGACCCCAGCTCAGCCACAAGACACCGTATAGTGTACACATTATTGTCAGAGGGTAGTAACCATCGAGCCATGTATGACACTGCCCTTCTCCTTTAGTGCATTGCTGCAACAAAGTAGGCTTACATTACTCAATACATATTACATTTTACTGCAATAACTCAAAGATAAATCTAGGAGTAAATTGGCCTCTTGCTGACCTAGTGGCTAGCACTTCTGTCTTCGTAAATTCTACTCTCATAGTGTTTTGTGGATAATTTGGTTCCAAAAAAGAACAACAATTCATTTAATATACAGAGCACACTTATTGAAACAGTGTTTTGGTTTATTTTCTTATACATAACTTGTATACGAACTTTGTAGAATCAATACAAACTCACTGTAAGCCCTATTTTAGAAGTCTGGGTATGTCCTTGCCTTCTATGTATATTCAATCAGTACTGTTATACACCAAAGAAAAAGTGAATGAATTACCTAAAATGGTGGACACCCACCAGCATGACACTAGGCATAAAAATAATTTTAGTGTAAAGAGATGTGTCTACACAAGTACAATGAATAGTGTGGAACACCAGGGCATCCGATTGTACAATGCTCTACCTGATTATATCAAAGTGTTGCCTCATACTAAATTTAAGACATTTTGTAAGAGACTACTAACTGATAATTGCTTGTATAATATTAGTGAATATTATGACATTGTGAAAACATCACTGTAACTTAGGCTATTGACGTTGTCATACTTTTTGTAAAGTTTTCGACAAATAAAATCTTGAATCTAAAATAAAATGTAATACTACACCCATAAATATTGGAGGCTCCAATGTGTAACATATTTCCTTGGCATAGAATAGAATAGAAATTTCTTTGTTTTGAAAATTAATTATATAATTAATTTACAAAAAAAGGCGAAGTTAGGGCCACATGGCCCTTTCTTACACTTAACCTTAAATAAAACAATAATAAAGTATAATAACTAAATAAAGAAGTGAAAATACCATATTAAATAGCTATAAGTCATTTAAAGAAAAAAAAAAAGCTTACTACTTAACTTAGCATGAACAGTTTTAAAAACATACATTTTACATTATTACACTTCACATGAACACACTGTACAACAATAATAATTTTAGTAAAACAGAGCATTGCAAAAAATTTTTAAATATGTTTTTCCATTCATACATCCTCTCATTCATACCGCTTGCTACCAACTCCACCCCAGCAGAGCCCAAGCCCTAAGACGATGAATAAATGTAAATTCTAATTATGAATAAATAACAAATAAATAAATAAATAAATAAATTCCCCTAATGAGGGATGAATAAATGCGCTTAAGTCTATAAAGAATATTTAATGTTTTATTTATTTTATTTATTGTATTATACATCACATTACAGTCTGTTTTTAATCATAGACCCAGTGACTTGTCCATACATACATTTACACACAACAAAATGTTAACAGAAAAATTCATTAAGAGAATAATATGCTTTTTGCAGAAGCCATTGTTTCAGTTCCTTCTTAAAAGTTGAGAAAGTAGTTATGTTTTGGAAGGTATCAGGCAACCTATTAAAAATCTTAGGCCCCAAATAATAAGGAGAATCTTCATACTTGGACAGTCTATGTTGATTTGTTGGTAAACTGTTTTTGTACCTTGTATAATGTTCATGAATATCTTTCTGAGATAAAAAATAGTTTTTATTTTTGAAAGTAAAACAGGCCAATTCCAAGATGTATAGAGAATATAGGGTAAGGATGTTCAAGTGTCTAAATAATGCTCTACAGGGGTAATTAATTGGTTTGTCAGCAAGTATGCGGACAACACGTTTCTGTAATAAAAATATCCGGTCAGTGCCAGTTGAGTTACCCCATACAAGAATGCCATATTTTAATAATGAAAAAAAATAAGCATAATATACCATTGTCTGTACATCCTTAGACGTAACCTTTTTAATCATTCTAATGGAGAAGCAAGCAGAGTTTAATTTTTTCCCAAGTTCATCTAAATGGTCTTTCCAGTTAAGATGTTGATCTATAGTGATGCCAAGAAATTTTACACTATTATGGCTATTTACTACTGCACTATTTATGACTAAATCAAAATTCTCTTTTTGAAAATAATTTGATTGAAACGTTAAAAATTGAGTTTTTGCTATGTTCAATGATAAACCATTAGAGTTGAACCAGTCAGTAAAAATTGGCACTTGTGATAGTATAGAACAGCTCAGTATATCATAATCAGGTTCTTCAAACAATACAGTAGTATCATCAGCGTACTGAATAAGATCCAAGTCCAGCAATTTAAATAGATCATTAACAAAAATTATAAATAGGACCGGTCCTAGGATTGACCCTTGAGGGACACCAACTGAAACTTCTTCCCAATCTGATGAGTTATAAATATTATTGGCATTGACCACAGTTTTTTGTTTTCTCTGAGCCAAGTAAGATTCAAACCAGTTTAAGGAAGCATTACCTATACCATAATGTTTTAATTTTTGAATCAAAATTTCATGTATGACACAGTCAAAAGCCTTGGACAGGTCGAAGAACACACAAGCGTAAAACTACAACTAGATTTAATGGTGAATTATCTAATAAAACAATACATCTCAAAAACAGTTAAGAACAGCTTACCAGTCAAAATGCAAAGCCAATGAGAAAACAAATTAGGAGGAGTATTCTACTTCACCCTACTGCACTTAAGTATATAGAAGTCGCAAGACTAATTCTTTCAATTAGTCTTAAACAATAACAAATTTTCAAAACATATTTTAGACAAAATTTTATGTCATATAATGTGGTTAAAAACATAATATATTTCAATTTTTTTCTATGGAAGAGAATTGAGAGCCAGGCTTGTCATTTAGCTGAAAATCTAACCAATACTACATGGCTCAGATTCTATGTTAGGCTGAGGTCCCTTAGTTACCCTGGCTATTGGGCTATTAATAAACGGCTCATTGTAAGAAACAATAACGTCAGTTACTAACAATGACAACATTCATTCATCTACACTCGTCACTCTATATCGCCTCACATATTTCAACATTCATATTTGTTATATTTGGTCAAGGTTGGCATCAAAATAATGAATAGATTAATATACTAAATTAATTAAAAACTTTAAGCTCTAAAAAAATATCAGTTGAGTTGCAGTGATATTTTGTTGTAACTGAACAATAAAATATTCACAGAGTTCACAAAATTAAAATTATTGGAGAACACATAATTTGGTAAAGAATAAATTGCAAAATTCTATGTTACTTACGGTTTATCAACTGTTCTTTATTCAAAAAAGAAGAAAAGAAAAATAGAAATAATTAAGAAACTAATATTAATTTAATTTTCAAATTTAAATTTTTTGAATTGAGTTTTTAAAATAATTTCAAATGCACTGTTGTTTTCATTTGTGTTTATCATGGCTCATTTTTATCACTTGCACTTTCTGCAACGTCCTGGTTAGAAAAGTTACACTGAGGTGTGGTTTCTTAAACATATAAATTCTTATTTTTAATTATTCATGAAAATAACATTTTTTTAAGTTTTCTAATCTAATGTTGGACTAAATTTTAGGGCTTCAGCAGAAACATAAGTGTAAATAATATTATAAATTAAATTGGCAATTGTTTTTTATAGGTTTATAATTAATAAAACGTAATTTCATTGTAATGCTAACGGGCTTTTATCTTAAAGCAATAAAACAATTTTGTGCCTTCATTTATATTCCCAATTGTGATTAAAAATAGTATTACGAGGAGACCTAAGTTAACTTTTGATGTACTAGCATGAAACATTACTCTTGAGATACTACACTTGTACTATTCAGCGGCTCGGCTCTACTGAAATCACAGCCAGTAGGAAAACATATGTGAATAATGTAAGTTCTATTAGTTGAGATCATAAATTATCATCAAGTTCTAACGATGACATAAAAAGAAAAACTGGATAGTAAATTGGGATAACCATAAAATGCGTTCATTTACTTCATTCATTTGTGCCTCACAAGCATTTCTCACTTGGAATTACTAAATA
Source organism: Stictocephala bisonia (assembly GCA_035578905.1). Classification (NCBI taxonomy): domain Eukaryota; kingdom Metazoa; phylum Arthropoda; class Insecta; order Hemiptera; family Membracidae; genus Stictocephala; species Stictocephala bisonia. The sequence goes on from JAQJVL010000782.1 coordinate 352,734, forward strand.
TTTCTCAGTAGACAACCAGATTTATTTAAAACACTTTATATAAAAAAAACCTACGTCAATTAGAAATGCAGAAGCACAATTATTGTCACTGTTGTTAGAACAGTTCTTGAATGTGAGTCCATCAACAAACATCAGTATGAGAGAGTTAGGCCAAGAAGCACCCAGATTGGAAACTGTATTTAGGAGAGTCATGTAGGTTCCACCTACTGCAGGATCACTAACTCGGGCGTAGAAGGCCATCTGGGCCACAAACATGGAATAGGTTGACACCTGTAAGACAAAATACTAATATAACAACCACTTTCTAAGTTTTCAATATAAAAACCACTAATTATTTTTTAATTAATTGTATTAGCAACTTTATAATTGAATTAACCGATAATGTATAAATATGTTGTTGTATGATTTTATTTTTCTATGATTTATATTTTAATTAACCTACCCTTATCATATTTTTTTAATTGGTTTGTCAATTTTTTAATTTGTTGTTATTTGCCTTTTTAACTTATCCTTTACATAGCCTTGTTTAAACTTTTTCAAACTAAAAACAAAATGAAATCAATATAAAATAAAAACGTATCCTTGTCTTCCTCTTATCATAAGTAAAACGTATCAAAACATGTGTTAGTCCATGTAACTCTAATAGAAACATTGATCCCGTCAACTTCCACCCCTATGCCACACCTCGTTTTATTATGGGCTATACACAACTATGCCACAGACAGGTCCGGATAAATTAGCATGAAAAAAGTACCAATCAAAGCTGGATTCGAACTCACGATCCTGGGCACAGTCATGCCTTAAACTGCTCATCTATTTTAATACCATTGATATGATGCATTTATTCATAATTGAATGTGCCGCTCCATTTTTGGGGGCACTGTCATATTTCAATTCTGTGCAGCAGATATTATTTATAGTTTCTATTAAAATAAAAAAAACTCTAATGTCTTAAAATAATAAGAGTTGTTCCTTATGTTACCATAACCTTTTTTTGTACTGTTAGTTGTATAAATAAAGTTTTATTTTTAGATGATTCATTATGGTTAGGACAGCTTTAATTTGAATATTTATTCAACACAATTAAGTTCAATCATGAACTTTTTAGTTAAACTAAATACTGTTGTGTATTCATTAAAATTATGTATCAATTATGTCATGTATCATTACAATGACACTCGGAAAAAAACAATATACCTGATGAAAGCTGTAAATGATAATCAGCAGGACATAGTAGTATGTTGGCACAATGTGCTTGTCAACAAGATACGGAGTTACCAACACCAACCCAGCCACCACAAGATTGAAAACCAATCTGAAAATAAATGATAAAAATCAGTTGGTATAAATCACAGATACTCAAAGATATCACAGGGCACATAAAACATCAAGTTGGGCACTGATCATCGCTTTATTTAATCAACTGAATATCAACGACTCAAGATGCTTTTGTGGAAGAACTTCTGGAGTGTTTAAATTAAAGTCATAATATTAAGTTTGATTATATAATCAAAATGTGCAGCAAGCTTTAAATTTACACTGTATCCAATTTATATCCAATTTAGAACAGCTGATGTTATGTATAATGTACTACTGTAGTCAACTTAGTTTTAATTTTAAAAGTTTAGCCTACTAAAATTTTATTGAATTTGTTTTTATTTAACAGCTGCTAATCAAATACAACAATCAATTAATATAGCTCCATAAGAATACCATGGGAATTTCGGAGGCCAGTGGGACTGATTCCTGATGTCAGAGAAGAAAATCCTTTCTTAGTGAGCCTCTAGGGGCCAAGATAAACCTACGTACATTTCAAGCCAATCGGACATATAGTTTTGAAGAAATAGTGATGAGTGGTAAATGGCTTTTATATAAAGTATATAGATACCTAAAAGATTGTTGATTTCAAAGTCTAGAAAAATCTGTATGTCTACTTTTGGAGGGCACAAATTACTGTAGTTGACTGAATCAGTGAAATATCAGGTTTCTCGCCATATTTAGCCATGTCCTGTGAACTGGTTATGCATTTGGTTAGATTAAATTGTAAATTTTCCAATTAAAATCAATTTGTTCTCTTAGATAAAAAAGTGTTATAGTCTAGAGAAATCTAGACATAGTCTACTTTTAGAGGGCACAAAGTACTATATTTGACTACAATAAAATATTGTGTTTCTCGCCATGTTTAGCAATGTTCTATGATCTGGCTATGCATGCTTTAAAACTAAATTGTTAATTTTCCGATTGAAAACAGTTTATTCTCCTAGATAACAGTTTCATAGTCTAGTTTGTAAATCAACTTTTAGAGGGTGCAAAGTACGATAATTGACTTTGAATCAGAGAAATATCATGTTTCTAGCTATGTTTAGCCATGTCCTATGACCTGGCTATACATGTGTTCAGATTAAATTGTATATTTTCCCACTGAATACAGTATGTTCTCCTAGATAACAAAGTTTCAGAGCCTAGAAAAACAGTATCTACTCTTAGAGGCAGTAAATTAACCAATTTGATTTACATGCACAAATATAAAATCATCTATCTCTACCTAAGGATGATGGAGGTGAGATAGAGCAAAAAGTCATAGGGCCAAAGTTGTAGATCGTCTCAAATCAGGTACAGAATATGGTGTTAGTTTTGCTGTAGAACCGTTCATTTAGCCGCTACAGTCCAATTAGATAAACGCTGTTTTTGGAATTTAAAAATTTTTGCACTAAAAAGGCTGCCATCTTCGATTTACTAAGAATTTTTCAAGATCCCTTCTTATTGCACATCTTCAACATAAGACCTTTGACTCTACATAATGTCAGCCTCGTATGCTTATTACTTTTTTAGTTACAGCAATGAGTGAGTGAGTCAGTATTATTTGCCTTTTATAGGTATAGATTGCAATCACATCTTCAATCATTAAATTTGTGTATCTAATCAAGTACTGTGTACATAAATAATTTGAAGAACATCCCACTGCCTAAAACTGAAAATCCACTCTCGCAGATCTTTACTTATTTATGTTACTCTTAATCTTTAATATTTTAAAATAATTAAAATATTTTTTACAATTTGATAAGTCTACATTTTCTAAATTAATTTAATGTACCGTACATTTTTATTCAGATTAAACTTTGTATATGTCAATGGTGGTGTACCTACATATACATCACTATATCGTAGCCAAAATAACTCTCAAAATACATACTATTTTGAGAGTTAAAGTAATCAGCAATGGTTCTATATTTGTAAGTTAGTTTAAACATGTTTAATTAGTAGTAAATTAGTACCTGTATGGGTAAGCCTGAATGTAAATGTTCATTGGCCTCTGTCCCACAAGGTACTTGCTGAGCAACACGGGTAGTCCAAGTTGAAGAGGGGCCAGAAACAGTGCCACGATAGCGAACTGCTCCTTGGGCACTCCTGACTCCACCAGCTTGAGGCCTGTTACTGCATCACACGCACTGAAACTGATCTATCCCATGCATTGAATAACTAACTGATCACAACAGACCAAAGATCATCTTTCTATCAAACGAGTTTTCATAACATAGTTCAATTTTACACAGGAGTAGTTAACTGTCGATTGACATCTTTTCACAAATTGTTAGTCCATGAAATAACTTGTATTTTAAAATAATATAATATTGCTTGGCTACCTACAAAGTTTGTATTTCATTTCAGATTTTTTTTAGTTATAAATATATTTCTGTAAAAATAAAATCAAACAGGCTGCAATTTTCATGGTCTTGGAATTTAACCGGACAGAAAACTATTCTGACAATTTTGAAAATGATTGGTTTGTTCACTTTGTATCAGCTAATAATAAACAATGTCGTATTTTTCAGCAAAACTACTCTCCGTCCGGGCTTTAGTTGGCAGTACGGGAAAGGCTATGCTAGTGTATTTTAAATGGAGTTTCCGTACTACTAGCCACACTGCTGACATCGGTCGCCCTACAGGTTCACCGTAATAGAGTGGTGTCAGCGACGAGGAAATCGGGCCAGTAAAATCATTGACTTTTTTGTTTTCTATTGCGATTTTAATGTGCACATAGAATTTTAAAAATGGTACCAAATTAAAGATTATAAAACTGCCTTTCCTAATGTGACACCAAGAAGTGTATATACATTTGTTATATATTTGTTCTAGGCTTTCATAATTGTAACGCAATTGAGAAGAACATAAAAAATAGTAAGCGAGGTTTTTTTTTATTTTTCGGTCAAGAAATTTTGTCAAGCGAGAAAGTTGTACAAATATAGATAACATTATTTTTTGTAATTTAAGTTATCACTTGGGAAGATTAGTTTAGGCGGTAGGAGTCACAGAAGTCATGAGCTATAATTTTATTTATAAGTGATGCAGTGCCACCATAGTGTTTCTGCTTTTAATTAGGTACTAAATAAATTAAAACGTAATATGTTCTTTTTTATTTATAACTGTATGCAATAAAGTGCATTAGAATGATGCGAAATTAAATTGTGTCGTTAAAATCGATAAAATCAGTAAGGCTAAAATGGTATTAACAACTGAGATAAGCGCAATAATTCCACTGAATGAACAGTTGTATATTATTTATACTACAATACCAAATATAAATACACAATGACAAAAAAAGAAAATCATTGTGCTATTGTCGTTAGGTGAATGGTAACATCCACTTATTTTTCCAATTGTTTTATTACACCGAGTATGTAAGTAAAGCCGAAGTTCTTTGATTTGTTTATCTATACAATTTGTATTAAATTAAATAAGCTTGCAGAATGATTAAGAGGTTTACCTTTATTCTAACTGATTTACTCCAGACATTTCACTGGTTGTTGAACAGGTGTCAGCCTCACTCAAGGCGGATTCTTCTTCATCGGACGAGACGCCCAGCTGGATAATGAAGGGCTCAATGTCGTCCTGCAGATTATCAGCCTTCCACATGTTGTCTTCGATATGTTCAACGTGATTATAATAGTTTTTCCACTGTTTGTTTGTAACTGCATCGAATGCGTTGTCAATCAATTGAACCATTAAATCTTTTCTAAACTGAGTATTGTGCATAGCCACGTGCCTTTTCACTTGGCTTCAAACAAGCTCTATAGGGTTGAGTTCGCAATGGTATGGAGGTAGACGTAAAATTGAAAATCTGTGTTTTTTTGCGAGCTCATCGACGACGTATGCCGTGCAAGTGCTTAACTTTGCGTACTTCATTCAATAGTTCTTTTTTTAAACTGTCGCCAGGGAAGTTTATATTTTTCTCCTTAAGCCAATTTTTAATATCTTCTTTTCTAAATTTTGTGTTAGGCACCTTTTCAACTTTCACCGAATGGTACGGAGCGTTATCCATTATAATGACTGAGTTTGATGGAAGGTTTGGTAGAAGCTGGTCTTCGAACCATTTTTCAAATCTTGGACCATCCATCTCGTCGTGGTAATTTTCCTTTCCCTTCTTTGCTAGAAATACCATTTTTGCCTCCTTCACAAAACCATTTTCACCTTCGGCGTGTGTGATGACGAACCGAGGCCCTCATTCGGTCGGATCTCTCAATCCAGTAGTTAATCCCGCCATGTAAGCGTCTTTTGGAGTAGTTATAGTCTTGTCTACCCACACTTTGTTTGCTTTGTGTCCGACTTTTACCCAGGTTTCATCGAGGTAAGTAATATACTTTTTCTGTCTTCTGTACTCTCGAATCTGTCTCAAATAAGAGTGCCTCCATACAATTATATCCTCTCTTTCCAATAGTAAGGACTTCTTATTACGCCGTTCGAAGCAGAATCCTGAATCTTTGAGAAGTTCCCATAAAGTAGTTCATTTAAAGTCAGGTAAGTTTGGATCTTCATTCGCCTTAGATAAAACAGCGTTTAATGTTGGGGGCAAGTTTTTTGCAAAGAACGAGTGCACGATTCTTCTAATAGCACTTATTATGAAACCACCATACTTCAACGCTCTACTGTTTCTATAAACCACCTTTTTACGACTCTTTCTTGGGGTACGCACATGTCCTTTTAGTTCTTCATTTCTAATTCTGTATATCGAACGTTTGCTTGTCCCTGTAGCCTCACTTGTTTTTTCAACTATAAAACTAATACTTGCATTAGGGTAACACGTTTTAAAGTACTGAAAAACGTTCAACACTGTATATCTGTCTCCGCTTTTTATGGGTGTGCCCTTCCCACGTGAATTCATTTTTAACAAAAAAGCTCACTCAGACTTTAAACTAAAACAACTTAAACTATGCACAACTGTATCGAGCAACACCCTAATCCAGCCGAGAACTGACAGTCACTGAACTGAATGAATTATCAAGTGGGACAGAAGAGGAATATATTCATTTTCCGTTTCCATGAAACGCCACAGCATTGGGTTATTTCTGTCGCCGTGAGAATTGCAGGACTTTCACCAGCTTAAAGGGAAAAGGGCATTAACAATTACGTAAACTTATAGTAGTTTTTCCCCATATGAGGACCCCATCTTCCCGTATGTTAGCATTAATTACTAATACGAAGGTTTTGTAATCATTATACTATTCGAAAATACTATTTTAATATAGACTATAATGATGTTACAACTTATTGCATTGTTTTCCTTATTTTTTTAACTAACATCCTACCTTCAAAAATGTAAATGTTAGTTTTTCTTAAAAATCCCCCAAAATTACGGCGAAGTAGGAAAAAATTAAATAAAACTAAAAGTAATACAATGTAGGGCATTTATTAGAAAGGTGGAACGAGTATAGCCTAAGCTCTGCACTTGAGTCCTGCAGAGCCTGAAGACAGCAGTCGAGTCGCGGCGACAGCTACAATCCGAATCACCGAATGTCGTCACGACGGGTAGTCGCCCCGCGGCCGCTCATATGACTCGTACTGCCAACTAAAGCCCGGATGGAGAGTAATCTGACCACCTTATTACTAGGCCATACAGGCTATAAACTGTCGCTGGCAGTGAGCATTAAAATGTAGCATAATTTCAGGTTGCATTGATATATATGGAAGTGCTAGGAGCAAGTTTACTGCTCCTTATGACCACCTCCATATATCAATGCAGTCCAAAATTACACTACATTTTACTGCTTACTGCTAGTAACAGACTATAGCCCATGTGGCCGCAGCGTAAAACCTGTACTGAATTCCACAATTGTAGGTTATTTGATGTCTACCAAATTTTTTATTATTGAATAATAATTTGCTATAGAGATAGCTAAAAGTAACATAAATAAATGTATAGTGAAATGAAATAATGACAATTTTATGATGAAAGAGAAACAAAAAATAAAAGGGAATGAAGTTAACAACATTCAAGAAAACTATGTTTGTAGTAAAACATATTATTTATTAATTTTGATAAATATACTTTACAGTAGAACTCTGATTAGATATTCAGATATTACATTATTTGAGTAATTATGGACAGTAAATGTTTACCCAGATTGTATTAGTATTAATGAAATTTATTTTAAAATTACTTAGAGTATTAAAGTACAGTATAATTTTAAACATCATTTTAAAAATTATTTTGTTCAATGTTACTCTTTTTCATATGGCTGACATCATAAATTAATAAGGCCTACACTACTGTAACTGTGCACTGTATAAATAAATGAATAGAAATCTCTTCTTAAAAATAATAAAGAAGACTACAAAAAGGGGAAGTTAGAGCCTCATGTCCCTTTCTTAGACTTAACCTTAAGTAAAAAAATTATAAGAATGTAGTTACAAAAATATAAAAAAAGAAATGGGAATTATATAGCAAATTAACAAATTATTTTATATTTTACATTAAATTCATCGACTCTCTCAATCATTCTTTTCACTCGCCCATCCACAGCAGCCAGGCCCAAGATCTACTCTCTATAACAAAATGTTGGAGACTTAATCCAAATGTTTGGATGCTAACACAAATTAAACTAACAATGCAACAGTCGTAAAACTTGTTTTCAAATTTTTACAAACGCATTATACGTTGATTGTAAAAAGGTATTTTTTAAAAACTTATTTATTACTTTTAAGTGTACAAAATCTAGGCTTCACCAAGCTATGCAAAGCTTGTCGGTGAGGTCCTATAGTAAACAAGAAAGAAAATAACCCAGTACAAAAAATACTTGCATAAATATATGTATATATTTTTGTAATATTATTTTTAGTAATTATTAATTTTTTGGTAATTATTGGGTGGTTTAGGGCAGGCACCTACTTTTAAAAATAAAAATGCAGCTTATATATTACGTAACTATGCATTACTATAGTAAGTATAAATACAATAACAGCAGAATGTGGCTACAACAGAGACACTAGGTGAAAGTTTGTAGATAATTTTATTCTGTTTGTCAAAATATTCCAAAGTATAAATGGAAGTTTCATAATGTCTCATCTTTGATTAAGTTTGTAATTAACTGTTATTGTTATGACAATAGTAAATGGTGTGTATATGGTCGTTGCCTGCGTGGTGGCTCAGTGGATAAGGCTTCGGACTGCGGAGGGCAAGGTCCAAGATTCGAATCCCCACTGAGCCAGCGGTCGGTACTTCACTCGTTGAATAAAGTTGACGCACAGGCCTGTAGGACAATGTCAACTGACAAGTGAAGTATAAAAAAAAAAATAAATAAAGTATTGTTGATTCTTGTTTGACATCAATGACAAGTGTTTTGGGTCACGTTTTCATATTTATATTTCAATTAAAACAAAAGAAAGAACTGGTTTTTTTCAACCTTTACATGCAAATTTCAACTTTAAAAAATGGTTGTATTGAAAAGGCATAGTTCAATACTAATCAAACTTTATTAGGTAGTTGGCTATGTTATTGAGGGTATGTTTTTCTGGTTTCAAAACATAATTTTAATTAGAAAAAAGTTCTTGTAAGTTTTGTAAAACATCATTTTTCGAGCAATGGATGATCGGATAAGAACAAAATTTAAATTTCTTAAATCAACTTTTTTTGCATAATGCATTATAACCGTAGGTAATAGTTTACCTACAATTTATGTTATAACACATTTTATTTGATAGTGAAGTGATGCACTGAGCCATGAATTTGTCCAGCGGGGCTGCGGTTTTGCCAAATCGCTGTAGTCCAGGAGCGCATTGCATCATTCTTACAAAGGTAGATATTGAATGTAAGGTAGATTTAAAGCAACTATATCTCTATTTTCTTTCAAATAATTTTCAACAATTTCCCATGACTTTTTATAATGAGGGCAGACAATTTTTAAAATGGACACTTCACATAACAGGTGAAATTTCAAATATATGTTATTTACAATATTTATATAGCATACACATATTCATGCTTACTAATTATAACAAATCTAAACTAATCAAGGTACGTCATAATGTATACAAAAACACTGTTACATTGAAGGTAATATGTGCTCTGCTACTCTTTTCGCCACCAAGTTAAATCATTTCAAAACTTCTCAATCATCTACTCCAGAATATTTGCTGTCCTCGGACATTTCAGAATTGGTCTCTACAGATATTACCATATTCAGGAAGAATTTCAGTAAGTTGGTCCATTTATCAGTAATGGTGTTCTATTTGCTTCGTATGTATGATACATTTTTTTCACAATCCGGGTGTTCCTGAGCGCAGGATTTCTATACAAAATTCAACAAAAATTTTGAAAATTTCTAAAAAACATCTTCTGCTTTTATTATTGCTATTTGCCAAATTAACTCTTACAAGAGCCCAAATCAGCTTTATAGGGTTAAGTTCACTATGTGCAACAGGAAGCCAAAGGATCTCCATGTCAAAGCTCATCTCTTTGGCAATTAGCTCCTGGTATTCATTAACAGTAGGTGGAGCTGCTATATTGCTTAATATCTCTCCCTAACTCCTAAAAAACAAATTTCACTTGATATCATAACAATTTCTCATTCTGAAAAATTTTCCCTGGGAGGCATACTGACACAAGGTGAACTCTCACAGAGTAAAGAAAATAAATGACTACAAAGCTTTAAGTAGGGCTGTAGTTAATGAGTCACAGGTTCGCCAGGAAGTGGGGTAGGTGTTTACCTTACTTTTGTGAGTCATCTATTTTGGCACATAGCAGCGGGTTGAACACCTTGGTGTGAGCAGCGGTCAAGGATGAATGCACATCGCTTCACAATTAAATAAAATTTTTTTATAACAGATATGGAGCCATGCAAACTATTATGCATGGTTATAATGTCATACTCAAAATTAGCTGATTACAATAATTTCTAGCTTATCCTCATCCGATAAACTATTTCTTAGAAAATGTAGTTTTACAACATCTACAAGAACTTCTTTTTAATAAAATGAAAAGTTTAACACTTGAAAAACTTAATCTCAATAACATAGCTGACTACCTAATAATTTTCATTATTAAACAACAGGTTGTCAATGGAAACATTTTTAAAGTCAAGATTTGTATGGAAAGAGTAAAAAACTGTTCTTTTTTGTTTTAATTGAAAAATAAATATGAAAGTGTACCACAAAAATGTTGTAATTTACATCAATCAACGCAAAATTAGTTTATACAAATTTGAAAATAATTTTCACAGCCATAGCTTTGTTGATTTAATTTGTGTAAGCATCCAAACTCGAGTTTGTAAACCTTTGTTACTGAGAGTGCGCTGATACTGCCATGCTCTGCTCCAAGTAATATCGTATCAATTACGCACAAACCAGGGTTCGTTACCTTATCGTCAGGAAGAGAATTTCAGAAGCAGTAGGCTGTTGTGGTGAATGATTTGTCATACATTAAGATGGGTAAAGATACAGGATAAAGAACTAAGCAGAAAACCAAGGGATAGATGGCTTGATAGAGTAGCAGAGTCAGGTAGGAGGAAGGAGTGAGGTGTGGAAAAACATTTCAGATGTAGGAAGATGGAAAGGAAAGAAATGTTGGACATAATTATGCATTCAATCAGGATGCTGCAACATTATACCATTACCAACAAGCAATCTCCTTACCCTGCAAGTGAGCATGATGAATACTATGGTTTTGACTGTGGGTAGACGAATTATTTTCAACAGCAGTTTGTAAGTGCCTAGAATGTTAGGACTAGGTTCCTCCTCAGGACGTGGTGGTGTCTCTCGTTTTAGTAAACCGACTAATGTAGTGGACACAAGAAACACTAATCCACAATACAGCAGAAAACCTAAACAACAAAAAGTACAAATTAATATTAAATAAATATCAATCAATATAAATAACTTATCAAGAGCTAAAACTCATATTCCATTTTATTAAAGTAGTCTTGTTTAACCAATATTTACTTATTTAAAATGCCCTTTTATCCAACTGCTCCTTTCGTTCGATTGTGCACAGAAAATATGAAAAAAAATCAAACGAATATGTTATTTTATTTTTTTGTTTCTGTTAGAAACGGTCTTGCTGCCAGTGCACAATTATTTTATAATTTAATTCAAGTGATGGTGATCCCAACATAGGATAGGTATCCACCCACCCATACACCCATGCGTGGTATTGACTTACGCACCCACCCATACACATACAGTGGTATTGACTTACCCACTCACCCATACACACAGTAGTATTGACCCACCCGCCCACCCATACAAGTACAGTGATATCGAACCACCCGCCCACCCATACACGTATAGTGGTATTGACTCACCTGCCCACCCATACAGGTACAGTGGTATTGAAATACAGGTCTGTGTGTGAACTTTACTCAATGAGTGAAGTTACTATGATTAGCTTAGTTTGAGATTCAAACCTTGAACTTGCACTCAGTAGTCCAAAGCCTTTCCCTTGGGATGCTGTCATAACAACTTGCACAAAAACACTCAGAATAGAAAAAATTCTCATTAGCCAATAGGATGGATCTTTAAGCTTAATCAAGCACCACACAAACGTTAAAAACAAACTTTAAAATGGATTGATAATGACAGCCTTTTTTACATTTATTAACACGTTCACTGCTGGAAACACACTTGTGCGTCACTTTGAGCTTGCACCGTATGCGGACGACTCACTCGTGACTGATTAACGTAAAGTACCTTGGAGTATTAATTGACGAATCTCTTTCTTGGAGTGGCCATATTGACCAACTATGTGGGAAACTTAGCACAGTTTTATATGTCTTAAGGCGTTTAAAACAAGTTGCTAATCCAGAAATAGTAAAATGTGCATACCAGTATACATTGGTAATGACCCACCCACCCACCCATACACGTACAATGTGGTAATGACCCACCCGCCCACCCATACACGTTCAGTAGTAATGACACCTGAGGTACGCAATAACTGTCTGGGGCAACTCCTCTAAATCTAACACTCAAAGGGTACTAGTGCTTCAAAAAAAGCAATCTGTATACTGACGGGAACAGGACCTCTAGAATCTTGTAGAGGTGCTTTTAAACAGCTAGGATTACTAACCTCAGTAGCCCTGTACATCTTAGAAGTGGTTTCATTTGCAAGTCAACAACATCTCACAAGAGGAAATGACGTTCACACCCTCAACACAAGAGCTGCACACGACTGCATACTTCCCACCCATCGTCTGACTCTCTACAAAAAACAACCCACTTATGCTGGTGCAAAATTTCTAAACATTCTGCCACAAGAGATCAAAAACACCACAGGACAGCAACAACTCCAACGAAAACTGACCAACTGGCTTCTTGACCGTCCTTTTTATACAATAGAGGAATTCCTGAACTGGAGGACTAACTACCCGACCACATCTCTCGAACCAATGTGATTTATCAAAATTGTATTTTGTTTAATGACACCATTCTTGTCTCAATGATAATGAATAAAGTATATTGTCTATTGTCTATTAATGGTTTATTTGAGTGTGATTATTTTGCGTTCTATACATTTTAATATAGAGGTTAATGTGACTATTGAGATATATTCGTTTTGTTTTACACTTTTATTATTAATTTAAAATTTTTCAGAAATGACACTTATGGTTGTAGCATAAGTAATAGGACATAATATTTGCTCAGCAGTGAACGTGTTAACTCCTAATAGGTTACATCAAGTACTTGCATATATTGGGTCGTGTGGTGGACAAAAGATTGCATATTATTAATATACTGGTTTCTATGAAAATAATAAAATATAGCACTTTATAAACTGCAGGGATGGTAAAACAATAAAAGATTTAAATTATCTATGGCATTTCATAAAAAAACATATGTACTATTATATCTCTATAGAGTATGCCACTTATTTTTGGTTGTGTGGAGTAAAAAGGACAGCGTTTATTTTATTTCCTTAACACAGTCTGTAAATTTCAAAGCACTTTATAATGTAGGAAGGCTGTTGTAAAACAACAAAAATACCTAAAGTATGCACAGAAATTAGCATATAAAATCCTAAAATTAATTATTCACAACCAGTTCTTCTGCGATTGTAGTCCACATGACTCATTAAAGATTAAAGTGCATAAAGTTGGCCCCACTCAATTAATTTTTCTTAAAATTACTAATGTATTATGAAAATTAAATTGTACTTTTCATACTTATTACTGTTCTTTTTTATTTCAAATATATCAACCTTCTTAAAATTAAACTTTCTACAGATTATGTTTCGGGATTTTATTTATTGATTACCCATCTTACAAAATGATTGTACAACATACAACAATTTTATTTAATTTTCCAATATCATCTATTTAACCTGAAATTACAAAAAAAAAAACTACTAATGGAACAGTTCTGAAACTTAATCTAATAGCTTTTCCAGATCAATCTAGATGAGAACCACTTGGTGGAGCACCTGGGGCCAGCCAGTCTCGTGTACGGTTTGCTACACATTGGCTAATGTTCACTGCACTTCTTAATTACTTTAATAAGACATATATTGTTACATATTATTGTATTGTATATTCTTGGAGGAGCACCTGGGGCCAGCCAGTCTCATATACGGTTCGCCGCGCATTAGCACTTAGTGTTCTGCTACTGTTCACTGCATTTCTTAGTTACTTTGATAAGACATATATTGTTACATATTCTTGTATTGTATATTCTTGGTGGAGCACCTGGGGCCAGCCAGTCTCATGTACGGTTCGCCGCGCATTAGCACTTGATGTTCTGCTACTGTTCACTGCATTTCTTAGTTACTTTGATAAGACATATATTGTTACATATTCTTGTAATGTATATTCTTGGTGGAGCACCTGGGGCCAGCCAGTCTCATGTACGGTTCGCCGCGCATTAGCACTTGATGTTCTGCTACTGTTCACTGCATTTCTTAGTTACTTTGATAAGACATATATTGTTACATATTCTTGTATTGTATATTCTTGGTGGAGCACCTGGGGCCGGCCAGTCTCATGTACGGTTCGCCGCGCATTAGCACTTGATGTTCTGCTACTGTTCACTGCATTTCTTAGTTACTTTGATAAGACATTTATTGTTACATATTCTTGTATTGTATATTCTTGGTGGAGCACCTGGGGCCAGCCAGTCTCATGTACAGTTCGCCACGCATTAGCACTTGATGTTCTGCTACTGTTCACTGCATTTCTTAGTTACTTTGATAAGACATATATTGTTACATATTGTTGTATTGTATATTCTTGGTGGAGCACCTGGGGCCAGCCAGTCTCATGTACAGTTTGCCACGCATTAGCACTTGATGTTCTGCTACTGTTCACTGCATTTCTTAGTTACTTTGATAAGACATATATTGTTACATATTCTTGTAATGTATATTCTTGGTGGAGCACCTGGGGCCAGCCAGTCTCATATACAGTTCGCCACGCATTAGCACTTGATGTTCTGCTACTGTTCACTGCATTTCTTAGTTACTGTGATAAGATATATATTGTTACATATTCTTGTATTGTATATTCTTGGTGGAGCACCTGGGGCCAGCCAGTCTCATGTACGGTTCGCCGCGCATTAGCACTTGATGTTCTGCTACTGTTCACTGCATTTCTTAGTTACTTTGATAAGACATATATTGTTACATATTATTGTATTGTATATTCTTGGAGGAGCACCTGGGGCCAGCCAGTCTCATATACAGTTCGCCACGCATTAGCACTTGATGTTCTGCAACTGTTCACTGCATTTCTTAGTTACTTTGATAAGACATATATTGTTACATATTATTGTATTGTATATTCTTGGAGGAGCACCTGGGGCCAGCCAGTCTCATATACGGTTCGCCGCGCATTAGCACTTAGTGTTCTGCAACTGTTCACTGCATTTCTTAGTTACTTTGATAAGACATATATTGTTACATATTCTTGTAATGTATATTCTTGGTGGAGCACCTGGGGCCAGCCAGTCTCATATACAGTTCGCCACGCATTAGCACTTGATGTTCTGCAACTGTTCACTGCATTTCTTAGTTACTTTGATAAGACATATATTGTTACATATTATTGTATTGTATATTCTTGGAGGAGCACCTGGGGCCAGCCAGTCTCATATACGGTTCGCCGCGCATTAGCACTTAGTGTTCTGCTACTGTTTACTGCATTTCTTAGTTACTTTGATAAGACATATATTGTTGCATATTCTTGTATTGTATATTCTTGGTGGAGCACCTGGGGCCAGCCAGTCTCATGTACGGTTCGCCGCGCATTAGCACTTGATGTTCTGCTACTGTTCACTGCATTTCTTAGTTACTTTGATAAGACATATATTGTTACATATTCTTGTAATGTATATTCTTGGTGGAGCACCTGGGGCCAGCCAGTCTCATGTACGGTTCGCCGCGCATTAGCACTTGATGTTCTGCTACTGTTCACTGCATTTCTTAGTTACTTTGATAAGACATATATTGTTACATATTCTTGTATTGTATATTCTTGGTGGAGCACCTGGGGCCAGCCAGTCTCATGTACGGTTCGCCACGCATTAGCACTTAGTGTTCTGCAACTGTTCACTGCATTTCTTAGTTACTTTGATAAGACATATATTGTTACATATTGTTGTATTGTATATTCTTGGTGGAGCACCTGGGGCCGGCCAGTCTCATGTACGGTTCGCCGCGCATTAGCACTTGATGTTCTGCTACTGTTCACTGCATTTCTTAGTTACTTTGATAAGACATATATTGTTACATATTGTTGTATTGTATATTCTTGGTGGAGCACCTGGGGCCAGGCCAGTCTCATGTACGGTTCGCCGCGCATTAGCACTTGATGTTCTGCTACTGTTCACTGCATTTCTTAGTTACTTTGATAAGACATATATTGTTACATATTGTTGTATTGTATATTCTTGGTGGAGCACCTGGGGCCAGCCAGTCTCGTGTACGGTTCGCCGCGCATTAGCACTTGATGTTCTGCTACTGTTCACTGCATTTCTTAGTTACTTTGATAAGACATATATTGTTGCATATTCTTGTATTGTATATTCTTGGTGGAGCACCTGGGGCCAGCCAGTCTCATGTACGGTTCGCCGCGCATTAGCACTTGATGTTCTGCTACTCTACTTAATGTAGCACTACTGTTCACTGCTCTTCTTAATTACTTTAATAAGACATATTCTTGTATTGTATATTCTTTGTATCAAATAGTGAAATGATTAAAATAAATTTATTAATAAATTTAAAGGAGTTAAAATTTATTAATAAATAATTTAATTAATAAATAATAATTTAATAAAAGTTTATTAATTAATTTATTAAAATTAATAGGAGTTAACAAATATTTGTTACTTACTTTTGTTATTAGAAGTAAAAAAAAAAAAAAAAAAACAGATTGTTTTATAAGTACTATACAAGTAAAATAATACTGAGTGACTGGATTTTAGCACTTTCTAGTGACATCAGCAAGAATGTTTGTGTTAAAACAAAACCTACTATGCAGGGGCACATTATAGCCTCCAGTCCTCTGTCCGTGATGGCGTATATGCCGCATCTTTTCCCAGCAATAGGTTTATTTATTTATCAGAGGTTCGGTATAGCATTATTTCAACATTTGACCAGGAATCAGTGCAAAATCTTATGGTAGCTATAACTTGTTTACGAAGTTTTCAGGCCAATCCTTTTATTATTTTTACTAGAATGTGCTGTAGAAGTGGGGGGAGGGGAAAAATATACAGCTTCCTCACCTTGGAAACAATTTTTTTAAATGTATCTATTGTGTAGAATAGCTATAATTAAACTTCACCTGTGACTGACGATTAATAATTAACCGTTTCCTCATAATTTTTTCTTCAATTACCATAAAGAGCGATGATACTGTATACTATACATTATTATTTTTTCTTGAAATTAAGGTCAAGGCTTGTAATTAAGACTACTGAATAAATCGTTTTCTCTTGGTTTAGAAAGGTAGTCAATCAACTTAGCATCAAAACAGACGTGTTTTCATTGCACTTGTCATACCATCACCACAAAGTTTTTGCCGATATTAAGTATATTTTATTCTGTAAATTACTAAATCATTGATGTACAAAAATACTTTCAAGTATTTACCTCAAGGGCATTTTGTTTCCTTTTTTCAACTTATATAACTTTTAAATGTACTAAGCTTTCAATTATAAGATTAGTTGCGTAAAACCTTCCTCTATTGCCCGGAGAGCACATTTTTCACTTTAATTTCCTTGTGACCTCTTCTGTCATTAATTTTCTTTTTTATTCTAAAATATGTAGATGGTGATGCAGGCATCATAGTTGGTAATTTTCAGTAATCTATTTTAAATATATTCTTAAGACCTCTCCAAAACGAATAAGATGAGTTTTTGATTTAGAGCATTGGTTCCTTACTGGTGGTAGCGTACCAGTGGTGGTACATGGAAAGATTTCAGATGGTATATATATCACGTGGGTGAAACGTACAATTAAGGTGGGTGACTGTATGCTTGCGAGGATGTTACACATCCATATTTATTTTTATAGTAATGACTTTGAATGTTTGACTTTGATGAGTAGGAAATAGAAAGAAGTGTAAGGAAATATACATTATCAAATATTTTAACTTGCGAAGTTTGAAAAAATTAAATCCATTAAGGAAATAAAATACTTACTTGGTAGTGGGACAACACCATCAGGACTGGGCTCTGTGCGAAGGTAACGGTTGCTGAATTCGGCTGACTCAAGAGCCATGAATACTACATAGCCTATGAAGTAACCAGCAGTCTGCCCCACACTATTGCATGTTGATGCATAGCCTAAGTTGGCCCTAAAATAAAAACAATTTTTTTTGTGAAATTTTCTATCTCAGTAATATTAGTCATAATAAATTGAAATTAAATGTTGTTCAAAGAGTTAAATAGATTGTGAATAATAACAAATGACGTTGACTTGTTAAAGAATACAAAATAACAGTTATTAATCTGAAATTGAGTGGAAAAACATTCTGATACTGCACATTGCATGAAGGTAAGAAATAATGTGGTTTATGGTCAATGATAATGAATCCAATAAGAAATAATGTGGTATATGGTCAATGATAATGAATCCAATAAGAAATAATGTGGTATATGGTCAATGATAATGAATCCAATAAGAAATAATATGGTATATGGTTAATGATAATGAATCCAATAAGAAATAATGTGGTATATGGTCAATGATAATGAATCCAATAAGAAATAATGTGGTTTATGGTCAATGATAATGAATCCAATAAGGTATAATGTGGTTTATGATCAATGATAATGAATCCAATAAGAAATAAGTGGTATATGTTCAATGATAATGAATACAATAAGAAATAATTTGGTACATGGTCAATGATAATGAATCCAATAAGAAATAATGTGGTTTATTGTCAGTGACACTGAATCACATAAGAAATAATGTGGTATATGGTCAATGATAATGAATACAATAAGAAATAATGTGGTATATGGTCTATGATAATGAATCCAACAAGAAATAATGTGGTATATGGTCTATGATAATGAATCCAACAAGAAATTATGGTCTATGATAATGAATCCAATAAGAAATAATGTGGTTTATGGTCAATGACAATGAATCCAATAAGAAATAATGTGGTATATGATCAATGACAATGAATACAACAAGAAATAATGTGGTACATGGTAAATGATAATCCAATAAGAATCAATGTGGTACATGATCGATGATAATTAATCCAATAAGAAATAATGTGGTTTACAATCAATGATAATGAATCCAATAAATTTATACATATTTTTACACAATTCCAACTGTTTAGCAATTAGAAAAGTACGGTATTTGAAAATATCATTCTTACATTTTATCTCTTTTGATTCTGAAATTAAGTTATTAAAGGTCATTTATAAACTTATGTTAAAACCCAAAATAAGTGGAATCAGTTAAAATATTTAGTGATTTGAGACGTTAACCAACCTTTTGAGCATAGTGAGAGCCCAGCCGTCAACAGCAATGTCTTGTGTAGCAGCCAGAAAGTTCAACAAGAAGAACAACACAGTAAGTAGCACTGTGTGTGGCCCCGCAGGATCTTTAACCCAGTGGTCCACTCGATATGACAGCAACAGCATTGACAGGCCTATTAGATACTGAACACAATGACTGAGTAACAGAGTGAAAATTAAAGGCCCATCATACTACTACAACAACACTGTTAGCTAGCTACTATAAAAAAGGATGTTCTAAAAAAATATACTTATAGTAAAAGACTTCTTGAATCAATTGGTACCATCATTAGCTCACTTAGAAACATATTGTCCAGATTGGAAGATGAAAAACACTTGACAAGTCCACCCCAGTACATCAACAGTTGGCATAAAAATATTAACAATTTGTATAAAAATGTTTTAGGATATGGTGTATCGTAATGTTTTAAAGATATAGAATGGAAAAGGAATCAGTTTCTAAAATTATACTGCATTATTCTATTAAATTTTGTTATTTTTTTGACATTTATAGCCATTTGATTGCTTAATATCTTATATACATATATAAAGATAACACTTGGCAATCTTTTGTGATGTTTAATAATCAAAATCAATTTCAGTCTTGAAATACCATCTTCAGTTTTAGAGATATAAGAGGTTATAAAAATACTTAACTGTAGAATAATTATTCAACGACCAAATTTCACTCAAACTAGCCGACCCGTGCGAAGCATTCGCACTGTATTCTCTTTAAATCCCTCTTAATTAAAGTGCACACAGTATAGTTAGTAACGCATAGTTAGAGTGCAATTTAACCTAATGTTTGTTTTGATTTATTTAATTCACATGTTACAGCTGATCGAATAATGTAAATAAACATTTCAAGTTTAAATTACTTGCAGAATGATATAATAGGTAGTTTTTCCAAAAAAAATATTAGAAAATGAGAGATTTGTATATTTTCATCAAGTATTGGGTAAAAAAAGCTTTAAAATGACACCTCATTTATGAAAATTGGTGAAGAATTAAGGAAGTTATGGCGTACCGACAAAAAAAAGTACTTTAGAAATTATAATATACAAGCCGACCCGTGCGAAGCATTCGCACTGTATTCTCTTTAAATCCCTCTTAATTAAAGTGCACACAGTATAGTTAGTAAAGCATAGTTAGAGTGCAATTTAACCTAATGTAAATATGGATTAAAGAAGAAATAAAATATGTGAGTTTAAATTTAATATAATTTATTTTATAAATGTTAGGTTAACCCTTTCTACGCGTATTACGGGATTTCTCGCAACGTTATATTTACGTAAAACGCGTATTACGGTATTTCTCGCATTTGAATATTTTGAGATAAATATTTAAATTTAAGTGATAAAACTATACTAACGTGTACGTAAATGGTTATTGAGGTAATTTTGAAGACAACAGAAAGGATGACAACGTTTTTTGTCATCGTGACCTTCACGCACCGTCGCCATGGCAACCGAGCGGCCATTGTGTGCTGCTGCGCCGCGCGTTTTACGGGATTTCTCGGACCACCCAGATGAGTATTTTGAGTTATTTCACACACAAAAAAAAACATTCTAGGGATACTTGTAAGTGCTTGTATGTCATCTATATTAGTAAACTTGTAAATAATTATTATGATTACATATATATTTTAGCTTAATCTAATTTAATTTTTTTATAGATTTATGAGTAAATAAACAGAATAATTGTTCAACAATGGGAATTTTACAAATTGCTGTATATTAAATATTGATTTAAAAATACCAGTTTGGATTGTGTTTTCTTAACAGTTGTTGGCCTTATAACAAAATTCTAAATAGAACTTTAAACATTTTTAAAATATTTTTTTTAAATTTATGACACGTTTAAAAGAAATAGCAAATTTCTTATGTAGCGTGCAAAGGGTTAAGTTATTTACAAATTCAAAGTACCTCTTTAAACACTATGTTTGATGTGATTATGTTTGTTTTGATTTATTTAATTCACATGTTACAGCTGATCGAATAATGTAAATAAACATTTCAAGTTTAAATTACTTGCAGAATGATATAATAGGTCGTTTTTCAAAAAAACTATTGGAAAATGAGAGATTTGTATATTTTCATCAAGTAGTGGGTAAAAAAAGCTTTAAAATGACACCTCATTTATGAAAATTGGTGAAGAATTTAGGAAGTTATGGCGTACCGACAAAAAAAAGTACTTTAGAAATTATAATATATATACTGTAGATATAGATACTATATGCAATTCTATCACGAAAATCCAAAATTATAAAGTTTAATAAGATCTACAAATTATCGATCTACATTTTTATTTAAATTTGTATAGTATCATCTGTTAAAATAATTATTCTACAAATAAGTATTATTATAACCTCTTATATCTGAACAACTGAAGACAGTCTTTCGAAACCCAAATCAACTTTGATTATTAACCCTCCCGGCGTTACTTGTCGAAAATTCGACCACAATAACGGTGCTCTGAATGATACCTGTCGATTCGTCGACATCAAGCAATCGTTTACAAACTATAATGTTAACTCAGTTAATAATACATCGTAATATATATGAATCGATAGAGGAGATTCTACTTTACATCGCACGTCTTTGGATTTCCTCTATTCCTTTGTGAAACAAAAAAAACAGCTGATTTATAAATCGCAGTTATTGTGTTAACAGTCTGTCAGTGTTTCAGAGAATGTGAAACGGTGTGCCGTGGTATTGCTTTCGTTCCGACGTTGTTTATTGTGTTTTAGTGCAAAATGGATGACGATTTACATGATAAATCAAGTGATATTAGGGAATTATTACGTGAAAATGTTGACAGTAGTACTGACAGTGACATTGAGGCCGAAGATTTTCCTAACAATGTTTCTCTACAAGACTTTTCCTCCGGTAGTGATGACAATTATATTCCAGATTATGATGATGTGGAAACTTCAGATAATGACGATGATGTAAGTACTTTACCCTCTACATCAACCAGCAGGCCAAAACCTACTAGGCCTAAAATGAAAAACCTGTTGTGGATAAGAGTCTATCCTCCAGAATGTATTGACCCACCCGTCCCCCCATACACGTACAGTGATATTGACCCACCCATACATGTACAGTGATATTGACTCACCCATACATGTACAGAGGTATTGACCCACCCACCCACCCATACACGTACGGAGGTATTGATAGCTAGACATTGACCAATCCTTTAGGGTAAGGAACTCAGGCCCTAGATATTGTCCAGTGAAGTGGACGAAATTCAAGGAATTCCGTACAAAAAAGAAGAAAGCGTGGTAGAAGTGGTGCAGAAAGTAGGCAAGGCTATAGGCATGGAAATATTGCCCACCATGATAGATGCTTGTCATAGACTCGGCAGAGGAAGCGATGGTCGTCCCCTGGAATCATTGTAAAAATGGTCAGACGTATGGACAAGGAAGAAATGCTAGGAAAAGACGTGACAAAGGTAAACTATCGACGTTGCATATGGATCTTCCGATGGACCAACCGGTCTACCTTAACGAGTCACTGTCACCTGCCCGAAGAAAACTTCTAGCAGCAGCTCGACGAGTAAAAGTGGAAAAAAATTATAAGTATATTTGGCACAGAAACGGCAAAATATTCTTAAGAAAGGATGACGAGGATTCAGTTTTATCAATTACCTGTGATGCTGACCTTGGGAAGCTATAAGTTTATTTGTGTACTGGTAAGTAAATTTAATTTATTTGAGTCATATAGACATATAATTAGGTCAGTGTGCATTTTGAGTTGTTTCACTAGTATTAAATGTAATAATAGTATTGGTGTAAGAATGTACTATATAGATTTTGTACAAAATGATGGAGATTTTATATATCTATTGTTGTTCTTTGTGTGTATGTATGTATGTATGGTGGTTCAGGCATGTTGTTTTAGGGTCAATTTCTATGTATTTTATCTAAATAATAATATAAATGTACAGTGATAGAAATGTATTACTCGAGTTAGAGAGTAGCAAAAATATAAGCATAATACACCAAAACATCAGGAGCTTGCGTGCAAATTTTGATATATTTTTAGCTGAACTTGGGTCTTGGAAAAAATATCCTGATATTATAATATTGACAGAGATCTGGATTGAAAATGAGGAATCATATTTATATACGGTGCCAAATTACATATCCATATTTAACTCCATATGTAACAACAAGTATAGGGCAGGTGGGGTTGTGATATTTATTAGAAGTGATATTGATGTGATTAGTCATGATGTATGTGATTTTCAAGCAGCGGCGGACAGTATTGGGGTGAAACTATATACTAATTCAGTTAATATATCCATTTTGGCTATTTATAGACATCACCGATTTCCAGTCGAAGTATTTATAGATGAATTGCAAAGATATATCATTAAATCCAATAATTACATTAATGATAAGCAACTATTTTTAGTTGGAGATATTAACCTCAATTTATTGCTTGATAATACTGCTGTTGATAATTACAAGACACTACTGGCAGGTTGTGGCTTAGAATCTATAATTAACGTACCTTAAAGAATCACTACAAAATCCCAAAGTTGTATTGATCATATATTTGCAAAATTGGTAAATAAAAATTTAATTACTTACGGGGCAGCAGTAATTGATGCCCGAATAACAGACCACTGTATGACAGCGTTGTGGTTGCGTAGAGTTACAACAATCGCGGCTAGTCAGCTGATCGGTGAGGCCCCTGTTGGGGGCGCAAGCCGGACTGCCGCACATCGTATTAATTATGCAACGCTTAATCGTCTGCTAGATACTGAAAGTTGGGTGTCTGTCTATAATTGTAAGGACGCTTCTAAATCCTTTGATGTGTTCAGTGAACTCTTAGAAAGCTTTATTTGTAGAAGCCAAATATTTCACAAAAAGGCAAGTGTTAAAAGGATAAGGCCATGGATCACTAATTTAATTGTTAAAAAAATTAATCGCCGAAATAAGTTACTACAATTAATGAAAAAGGAACCAAACAACGATCAATTGAAGAAAGATTTCAGGGAATATAGAAATACACTACAAACTGAAATAAGAAATTGTAAAATGGAATATTACGCTAATAAATTTAATAACTGCAGAGGGGATTCCAAAAAAACTTGGGCAATATTAAATGAAATAACGAATCAAAAAGCTAGAGGGGATACTCATATTGTGACAGTTTTTGATAATGGCGTGGAGATAAAAGAGGATAAAGAGATAGCAAATGTATTCAACAATTTCTTTTTATCTGTCGCAGAGAAGTTACATATTGGTGCAGATATTCCATATAATTTTTCCCAATTACCTTATAGGAATAAGTTTAAAGTTAACACAGAGATTTCATCAATGTTTCTGTCTCCTGTTACAAAAGAAGAAGTTGAGAAAATTGTTAAGTCATTAAAAAATAATAAGTCTCCAGGAATAGATCATGTGAGTTCTTCGTTGATTAAGAATATTTTCCCAAAAATTGCTGATGCTTTTACATTTATTATCAATTTAAGTTTTAGTACAGGCGTGTTTCCAAATAGAATGAAAGAGGCATTAGTTATCCCAATCTATAAAAACAACTCAAAGGAGTTGTGCAATACTTATAGACCCATATCACTGTTATCATGCTTTTCAAACATTGTAGAAAAATTAATGAAGGTAAGACTCATTAAGTACTTAGAAGGAACCAGTTTTTTTAGTGCAAATCAATTTGGATTTAGGTCTAATATGAACACTGAGATAACTTTGACTAATTTTTTGAAAAATGTTTCGGAGGGAATAAATGAAGGGAAAAAGTAACTGGACTCTTTCTTGATATAAAAAAGGCTTTTGATACAGTAGATCATAAACTCCTTTTAAATAAGTTGCATTCATGTGGGGTCCGGGGAATCGTTTTGGATTGGTTTGAAAGTTATCTTACCAACAGAATTCAGTGTGTTAAAATTAAAAACGTGTTCAGTGAAAAAGGCAGATTAATGTTTGGAGTACCACAAGGTTCGGTGTTAGGGCCAATATTATTTCTGATATTTATTAATGATTTATGTAACGGTCGATTTAAAGGAAAAGTAACATGCTTTGCAGATGACACTGCCTTCTGTTATGTCGCTGATACATGGGATGAGGTACAGCGATATATTAATGAAGATCTTGAGGCATTACGTTGGTGGTTTGGATATAATAAAATGTTTTTAAGTCCAGAAAAAACTGCTTTTATTAATTTCAGCCTTAGAAGTCAAGTTATTTTCAATGAACCTGTAAAATATAAATGCATAGATTGTTTAACTAATATGAGGTATTGTGAAAAGGAGTGTGTAACTGTAATCTGTACAGATTCGGTTAAATATTTGGGGATACATCTAGATAGGGAGTTGAACTGGAAGTTATATATCAGTATATTAAGTAAGAAGATAAATTCTGTATTGAGACTGTTATTCCTTTTGAGGCCTCTTGCTCCAGTTTCTGTGTTGAGATCGGTTTATTTTTCCCTTGTTTACTCTAGGCTTGTGTATGGTATTTTGTGTTGGGGAGGTACATATTTGAGCAATCTTAGAACTATTATTTTGAAACAAAAACGAATTGTAAAACTATATTAAACAAACATGTGCTAGAACCTTCATGGCCACTTTTTAAAGAATTAAAAATATTGCCACTTCGGTATATTTACGTGTATAAGGTTTTGAGGGTATTTTACGAGAACAGTGGAAACATATATTTCGATGAAAATCATTATAAAAGTAAGTTAAGGTCAAAAAGTAATCTATTGGTCCCAAAACCAAATGTTACATATTTTATGAAAACTATTGAATATCTGGGGCCGAAGATTTTTAATACTTTACCAATGCATATAAGGAGGGCAAATAATATAAATAAATTTAAAAAAATGGTTTGTGTTTGGTTATTTAAATTAGAGAACATAGAACCACTTTTAAATTTTTAAATAACTTACAGAAATTAAGTAAAAGTAAGAGTTAAAGTTCTTGTCTTAAAGGGTTAGTTGGGAGTTAAAATATATTTATGTACCAGCATGCGAGTGGGTGTATATGTTTGTGCGTGTGTACTTGTATCCACAGAGGGGTGTGTGTGTATGTGTGAAAATATGTGTCAGCGTAAATATTATATCAATTTCATGTATTATTGTTTGTGAGAGTTGTTGTATACTTGTGTTAGTTGTACATAAGTATAATTGTAAATATTCATTGTGTGTATGCGTGGTTCTTATGAAGGCCTGTAGTAAATGAGATGTTATGAGTGTATGTGTGTGTATGGTTCAATGTAAATATATGTAGTAATTGTGTGCATGTATGGTTGTTTATGGAGGTCTGTCGTAAATGTGATGTGTGTGGTATGTGTATGTGTGTGAGAGCGTATGCGCATGTATGGTTAAGCGTAAATTTATGTATTGTGTCTATGACGGTTGTTATTAAGTACTGATTATAAATATAAGTACAAGAGGATAGTTCATTGTATGCTAGTTATATTTACATAATGGAGTTTAAAAAATTTGTTATTTTATTTGGGAAGTGGAGACTACTGTAAAATTTTAAATACATTTTGTTCATTTTCTTATATCTGTGATTTTGTATGTATTTATCAGTGCACAACATTTTTTCATTTAAATGTGTTTGCTATGTAAAATTTTACTTTAAGAGCCATCAAACTTTATTTATAAAAGAGAAGAATTATATAAGTAGCAGACTGCCATAGTACCTCTTTTTATTAAAAGTAAATGTGTGCCTCTAATCAGGCATTGCCTGAGAGGACCTATTCATTTCATTTATTTTATCCACATAATCAAGGATTTAAACTATTAAAGTAATAATAAAAACACATTGTGTAGATTCTCAAGGTCAGTATCACAGAAGTCATGTATGGTATTCTTTATTATAAACAGGTGTTTGGAGTATGTGTTTTTTAGTCTAATTGTAAAATATGTTATGTTATTTATTATTTATTATATACTTCTGTAAATATTGTATCACTTTTGTATTGATGTGTTTTGTATGTATGCTGTGGATGGAATAAATAAATTATAAATTATAGATATTGTCCCCCTAGAAATAGTAAAGCTATTGATTATTTTAGTTTATATTTCATTGATGCAATCTGGCAACATATTGCTAGGGAGACAAATGCCTATGCTAGTAGGATAATTGAAGAAAAGCAAGGCAACTTATCGCTCAACTCGAGATGGAGGCGGTGGACGGACGTGACGGTTCCAGAAATAAAACAATATTTTGGAATCATTCTAAACATGGGATTGACTCCTAGAAAAAACCAGAAGTCTTATTGGGACACTAGGCCCAAACAAATTATTCTTTTTTATGGACAAACAATGTCCTACAACAGGTTTGTTTTGATTCAATCATTTCTACATCTGACATCTGCCCCGAATATTCCTAGATGACAAAATGGGTATGACCCCTGGGTAAAAGTTAGATATCTGTTTGACCACCTAAATGCCACTTTCAAACAACACTTTGTTGCAGGACAGAATGTATGTATTGACGAAAGCCTAATAGGCATGAAAAACAGGACATCATTTATTCAATATATGCCTAACAAAAAGCATAAACAATACGGTCTGAAGAAATTTGAGGCTTGCGATAGCAAGACTAACTATGTCATTCATATTGAATTGTACAGTTCATATTTTTTTAAAGATGTTGCTGGTCCTTTTGTTGAAAAGTGATTATGGAAGTCATGGGTAAAAATAACCTCCTTGACAAAGGATACCACCTATTCACAGATAGGTACTACACCAAGGTTCCCTTAGCTTTGCAGCTCTTAGAACATAATACCTACTTGTCTGGAACTATAA